>JAPXFQ010001358.1:653269-1052101 GCA_028564705.1 Apricaphanius iberus | reverse complement strand
GTGGTGCAGGATGTAGTGTAGAGCCATGTTGATGCATCATCCACTGACCTGTTTGATCTGTAGGCGAACTGCAGGGGGTCTAGCAGGGGATCTGTGATGTCCTTCAGGTGGGTCAGTACCAGACGCTCAAAGGATTTCATGACCACAGATGTTAGGGCAACTGGTCTGTAGTCATTTAATCCAGTGACTGGGGACTTCTTGGGAACCGGTATGATGGTGGAGCGTTTGAGGCAGGAGGGGACCTCACACAGCTCCAGGGAGTTATTGAAGATCTGAGTGAAGATGGGAGCCAGCTGGTCAGCACAGAATTTCAGAGAGGCTGGGGACACTCCGTCTGGTCCTTGAGCCTTTTTAATTTTCTGTCTCTGAAATAGCTGGCAATGCAAATTCTTTAATGTGTGTATTTGGGTTGATGACATCACAAGAGCAAGAACTGAGGTGATAATCTGGAATTAGTAAACAAAATGACTTTTGACAGATTTTAGCATCTGAAGATTTTGAGGCGCATGTGAGTTGAAAAAGATTTAAATGTACATTTTAGATAGAGAGTTGTACTTCACAAACCTCAACCCTATTGATGGTGTAGGTAAAGGAAACCGTGATGATGAAAATGGTCATCCTCAAAACTTTAATATCTACAAATCTTTTGATGGAATTCTTTCCATTGTTGTAGAAATATTTATCTTCCGTCTTTAACAAGGATGAGGCTCCAGCCTGGATTGGCATTTTATACATTTTATTTATATATTTTATGGCCAGACGCTAATGCAAGCTCGAACGGTCCCACACCTCAGATCATATCATATCGTTTGTTCTCAGCCCTGCTTCCGCCTTTCTGTGTCGATGTAATTTCTTCATCACAAGGTTATCAAAGAGCTTCTTGCTGTAGAAAGGGAAGTAGGTAAGAAGCTTCCCAGCTTACTTTTAATAATCTCTTTTTATGCTATATTCCCCATTTGTCCTTACTTATAATTATTTAATCAATCAATATAAATAAGCATCAAATATTTTTTCTGTCACACGATTTATCAGGGTTTTTTTTGTTTTTGTTTTTAAACATTAATGTTTCAGCTGGGGTACAAATTTTGAAATGTTTAAAGAAGCCTAATTCTCCTCCCCTTCCGGTCGGCGCATCGGTCCCCTGGCCGAAAATTAATGATTTTAAGTCAATGGGGCGATAACAGTTATTTTCTAGCCCATTTTGTTTTACGTCCTGAATCCCACATATGATATACCTAAATTTAAATGATAATTATGTGCATTTGGACTGGTTTTGTCAAGTGATTTGAGATTTATTTAATTTTAAAAATTTGCGATTAAAATGTCACGCAGCTAATGCAAGCTAGAACTAGCGATAGCACGTAAAACATTCACTGAAACCTTGTAGAGCTTCTCATCCATGCTGGCTCTCACTTCACCAACTGTTTCTTCCCCAGCATAGCTGCTACTTTCCACATGGTCAGATTTATCAAGGTTTTCTCCATGTTTAATACTCATTCATTCGTCCAGGAGGCACTGTGTTTCTTAATTCTTTTGCTGTTGTAGTCAGCTAAGTGTTTTTACACAAAATCTAAAGTAACTTTTGCTGCCATTCGAAAATCAGCGTTTTCTCTGAATCAAAATGTGTCTCTAAAATTCACGGACATCATACATTCGATCAATGTCGCATTTTAAACAGGATCAGAAAATAACTTTTATCGCTCTGTTGACTCTCACTAATTGTTTTGGGATGTAGGGGACTCATGGACCGGAAGTAGAGGGGTGACTTAGGCTCCCCATGTGTGCATCTATAACTGTTCTTTTTCCGACTGCAGATTATTGGGAGTTGACTAAATTGATAATTGTAGCAACTTATTGTACAGGCATGTTGAGGCCTACTGGTAGAATTACACTCATTACGTTATGTAAAGTAGTTGGTGTATCAGTTATGCAAAAATATAACTTGGATTTCAAAAACATCAGCTCTATCTAATGGGAGTTTTAAGGATTTTATAAAAAAAGTCTGGCTAGAAGCTTTTATACTTTGGCCAACTGACAGAAGGTTTTGCAGGAATTCCTTGGTTCCGAGGTGAAAACGTATGCTGTCTGTAAGGATATGAGCCTCATGATGATGGTTTTTACACTTAGAGGAAGAGCAAAGTACAAACCACAGAGTGTTTCTGGCATGTACGTGAATTCTTCACTATCGCCAGCTCTATCACATTCTGAGTCACAGTGTTCATCACATTAATGTTCGACGGACTCAGACTTTTGTTCTCACAATCCAAACACAAAAGAGTAGAAAGAAGTTTAGGGGTTTCAGTGAATGTGCAAAAACACATTTTACGGTGAGAATCCAGAGAGGGCTTCTTGGAATGCTTCACAATAAGGACGCTAATGTAGCCTTTGTAATTCATTTCCAAGTCCTGTTTTCTAATTCAAAGAAAGTAAGTTAGGCAGAAGCACATGAAAAACTCACCAACTAAAACGCTTTCCACAATAAAAACACAGTAAACTGGTTTTATGGTTTTTCAGCTTTAGGAATGGTGACATTTTAGCATGTAATAGACTATGCCATTCAACATGCCTCATTTGAGTGGTGAATTTACTCACCCTATTGCATCATTGTGTTGGCTGCCTTGTATAAAAGATGATTTTGGCACACACAAAAAAAAAGAAATTCAGCATTCCATATAGGTCCTTCTCAAAAGTAAATCCATTATGCATTTTTTATGCAAAAAAAAAAAACAAAAAACAGAACAGATGAACTCATAGCAATACTAGGTCTGTTTTGTTCCCTTATTATGATTTCATTCGAAATGACTTGGCACTTTAGGCTCTTTCTCTCTGACAGAAACAAGATCAAATTTACAAACAGCCTAATCAATAATGTTCCCAAATATAAAATTCCGCTAGAAGCAAACCTCTGCCAGTTTGTCTACCTGCTGCCGTTTGTTTTCTCACTGTCTGAGGAAATACAGCCAGGGGAAGAAGCTGTAGAAAGACACGACATTGAAAACAAGATGCCATGCACCTAGGGAAATGGAGAAATGAATGGAGAGAAAGTCCAAAACCAGCTGAGGCCTGTTTAAATTCTGCTCAGACAGAGCAAAGCATAATCCTACGAGGATGATGCGCCCCACATACTGTTTTGTGTAGATAGCTTTGTTTTTCTTTTCTGTGAATGACCAAATTAGTTGTAATTTTTCCCAACGAGGGCTGATTCGTTTTCTGGTGGATAATTGCTTGCCGTATAGTCACAGGAATCCAGAAAGCAAATGTGGCGGCTAAAACCCCCTGCTGATCACAGTGTATTATATGCCACTTAGGTAGGGCAGGTATGAAAAAAAAGCCTGCAACAACAAAGAGCTGACCCACTTGTTTGATTTGAAAATATGAAACAGCACTGCGAGTGAAAACATAGAGACGAATCCCTAGTTTCCTTCCATCTCTGCATGATACATGCCGGAAATTATACAGCAGCAAATGTTTAAAGATTTCACACCGAAAAGAGGATGCTGTGATGCTGGTCAAATTCCATCCCTTATGTCAATTTGCTGAGTGTGAAGACATTTGAGGTATTAGTCGAAATCTGATGATAGAAATCAGATCAAACGTTTGATTGATAAGAACTGTGGGGCGTGTTTGTTCACCTCTGATCTCTTTTCAGGACGTCATCCCTGGGTCAGGAAATAGCATCTCAACAGTGACCGTCTGTCAAAGCTTTGTATGGAAGTTGAGTATGTTACTATTATTATCATAATTTCCAGAAGTCCCAGTTCAGTGAGTAAAAGGCATAGAATGATGGAGCGCTGCCTCTCCTCCACGTTACTGAAACACTGCTGATATACTGTGCAATCAGCCCTGCGCACAATTTAACAGGTGCTTATTCTACTTTTTTGTTTGCTGTCAGGTTAATTAATCTCTCCAAATTGTCCTCAGGTGTGGGTGTGTGCTTGGTTGTTTGTCCTGTCTGTCTCTATGTGGCCCTGTGATGGACTGGCATCCTGTCCAGGGTGTACCCCGCCTCTCGCCCGTTGACAGCTGGAGATAGGCACCAGCACCCCCGCGACCCATTAAGGATTAAGCGGTTAAGAAAATGGATGGATGGATGTTTGCTTTTTTTTTTTTTATGCAAAACAGAAAAAAGTATGTAATGGACTGCACAAAATAACTTTATATAAATGCTACAGACATGCTATACATACAAAATACTACAGACAACATAAAAGTATGATAGTAACTGGTTATTTTTTTGATTGTTTATGCTTTTCTGTTAAATCAAAGGTACAAAATCTTGATGTAATGTGTTCGTTAAATTCTCACCTAAATACCATGAAATCATAGTATTTTCACACAAGGTTTAGCATGTGGTAAGAATCTCTTTTCAGCAGAGCCGGATTATGATAGTAAGACCCCTGGGCACTAAGTGTTTAAGGGCCCCTTAAAAACTTTGACCCCGCACCCAACACTGCCGTCTAAAAAGGTTATATTGTCATTTAAACAGGATTTTCTCTGTTTTCTTGTAAAACAAGGTTCTCATCTAAGGGAACCAATATTATGACCAGTTTTGGACATCTTATATTAAAAAAGTAATTAGTTATAGTTACAAATGACTTTTTCCAAAACGTAATTGAGTCAGTAACTCAGTTACTACACTGTGAAAGTAATAAGTTACTCAGCAAAGTAACGGTGGTGTTATTTTAATGATCTATAACTCAGTTACATTTTATAATATCTGTAATGCCTAATATTTTTATAACTGAATGAAAAATAAAAAAAGACATCATATACAGTATTTTATAGCATTTGGTATTTGAACTTGACCCCTATATATATATATATATATATATATAGAGTAAATATTGGTCTTTTTACACAAAAAAAGTGTGTAAAAAGAAACAAGGAAAATCTGTCTATCAAGTTTTTCAAATCTATGCATCTGTAGAATTACACATTACACAGAGCACTATGTAATTGGCTGTAGTAACTTTTTAAAACTGATTTGGTGTCACCTGGTCACATGAACTGGAAGCTAATGAAGAAAAATCACATTTTACAGGAACATATTAATAAGAAATGTTACATATGATTATGAAAAAAATAAGATTTGTTGTGTCGAACAACAATTTATCATTATTTTGGGGTTTCTTTGTTAGTAGATCTCACAGGTATTTTTTTGGATACATGGGGATTATCGACAACCAAACATTAATCAAAACCACCGCCTTCAGGAGGGAGCCTTCGGATGCGATGTATCCGCTCTGTCAGCACAGTTCTAGAGCGAACAGCTGTGGAGTGCACTCAGTGAAAATTAGGGGTGAAACGTTGGAGGGGGTCTCTGCTTTACGGAAACTAATGTCCATCGAATATCCAACTTAAAACTAAGTTCACCACGGTCTTTACAGCATACAGTGAGACAGCAAGAGCACTAAGGGTGTACGCCACCGCGCAACCACCACAGACACTTGCTCTCTCTCCCTGCTGCTGAAGTGTGGCACTCAGAAAGCCTGACACCGCTGTATGTCATTGAACAACGTTGTAGTAACGTGCCACTTTACATCCCCAGTAATGGTAACGACGTTGCAACGATGGGAAAAGTAATTAATTTTATTACCCCTGTTACTTTAAAAATAACGCCGTTAGTAATGCTGTTATACTTAAATGCCGTTACTCCCAACACTGATCAGGAAACTACATAGGAGTGTAACTTACTTGCCTGTGTAAACACGCGGTGCCTGATCTCACCTCTACCAGGCCATGACTACAATTCAGATTACTGCACAACTTAATCACAAAAAAAAAAAAACGCATACCAGTTTATTTTTCTTTCCTGTGTCACTCCTCCTCTTAGCTCTCATAGTGCTTTTCTGTGGTTAATAAACCCATAAATAAATCTGTCTCTCAGACCTCCTGTTTCTATCCTTTTCTTTTGTCTTACATGGTCTTTGACTCAATCCTCCTCTCATGTCTTTTTTATCCTCCTCTCCTGTTTTAAATGACTGAAACCATGAGAACACAGCTTTTCTCCAGGAATGCAAAATATATTGGCAGTACCAATGGTATAGGCTGAAGTCAGTCTGTTTCTTTTTTTACAAAATGGTATTCAGCCAATAAGTAAACTTAGGCCAATATAAAAAACATTTTGTTTATTCCCATCTTTGTAAGACCCTTTTGTGATACAAACAACATTGTAAATATGGGCTATTGACCATAAGAGCGCATCCCTATGTTTGATTCTGTACACCCTCTGTGCTACTCAGCCTTTTTTTCCACCTTTTCATGTGTTCACTAAGAAAATGACCCGAGAGAGAAGTTCCTAAACGCCAAGGAAGTTCTTGTCTGGGGATCCCAGTAATTCAACATCAGCACAGAAAAGCAGAATTCTGTCACCTAAAAACTGAATGACACCTACAATCCGCCTGAGCAGCATCTCCTGCCAGTAACGCTCCTTTACCTCCAGCTGTAGTTCAGCTTTTTAGTCCTGCTCCCAGTGATTGATGATCACTGAGGTGATGGTAGCACACCGATGCAGTGATCTGAGCTTTCCTCATGCTCACACACATGTTCAGGATGTTTACAGTCCGAGTAGCCACTGATGACCTGGTTTTAATTCGTTCCACATAACATGCAGGTTAAAAAAAGTGACTGGATTGACTTTTTCACCACTTCAGAGTTGACAGCACAAAAGATCATTAGGTTTGGGCACACTTTACTTCTGAAACCTAGATGAAGGAAGAAAGATGGATATCTGGTCTACTGATTGTGAAAAGCAGCTGCTCTACGATCGATAATCTCAGCGCAAGAATTTTCGGTTACTGTTCCGAAACAAAGTTGCATCCCATACAAGCTAAATCCAGCCTGAACTGCTGTTGCTGCAGCTAGCCTGAGATTGTGTTGTGTAGCTAACGCATAGTGCACCATAATCCGCCATATCTTCTTCCTACTGATTTTTTCCCGCAATACATAATTTAAATTTGAACATTTTTGTTAGTTGGAGTCAATAATAAAGGATTTAACTGTGAATTTAGAAAATTGTTTTATCAATACGGTTAATATTCTCCAACTCAGATTGACAAGAAAACCCTCCAAACCGTTTTTAGTGCAACGTAGAGTGCAATATACACTATAAGGACACTATATACGGGGGCAACCTTAATCATGACAAGAAAACAGACAAAAGTTCTTTGTTTGACTCATTCAGAGATTCAAGATTAATATGGTGTAACCTTTTTCTACTATTTCTCTTAGAGCATAAATGCCTGTTTATACTTCCAATGGGGTAAATATTATATGTGATTTTTTTATAATATAAAACAGCTTTTATCAGATATGTGCATGGTACGTTACATTTAGAATTACAATATACCTTGTAATTTTATCAACAATAAATAGTGTGTTTGGATTCCTGATGTACATCAATGCAGGGTTAGAGATGCACTACATGTCATTGATTTTATGAAAACATGTATTGTTGTTGTTAGAGACTTGAAACTTGACTTTGACTTGGGAAAATTAACTTCTGAAGATCTCAGCTAATTGATAGCATGCCTTGCCAGTGCAGTGTGCAATAGTTCTTTTAGTCTATGTTTTTTAAAATATTTAGTTTTATAACCACATGAGTCTTTTTTTTTCTTACACACTATGAGGTAGAACTCCACAGGATAGCCAAAATAAACATTTGTGACATTTCACCTGAAAATGTCGTACAAAGATGGTGGGTATGGGTAATACTCATGAAACCTTAGCATTTTCCCTAGAAGCAACTCTATGGTTTGAGGCTCATATTTTACTTTAACCCATAGCGACAGTGGCAGAAAAGCTACATCATCCTTGTTTTTCCAGAGCGACTGGACCATTTCATCTCCTCACTGTGACCAAGGTGTTTTTGCGAAACGATAAAGGCCTTCTTTTTTCTCCGCTGGTGAAATACTATTCTTTAGGTTGACACGTAGTGGCAGGAAAAGATAAAAGAAACGGTACTATCCCAGTAAACACAATAATGTTCTGGAACAATTAGAATAGTTCTAGTCGACATTTCATTCTCTTTTATGCATCACTTTCAAGCGCTCCTGCAAATTCAGTCAACATGGTCTAATTAAATGAATTATGATATAATGAAAGGCTAAACAGACAGTAACTGCCTCGAGCTTAGTGGGGCTGTTGTGACCAGAAAACGGAATAAATTGTTGTGTCTAATATTTTCCTGCGGTATCATTCATTCTGTCTGCAGTGCCTGGTTTTTCATAAAGTGCTAGATAAGCTGTCAAATCCCATTAAAGCAGAAGTGTCGCTGACGGAGAGAACAGAAGCTTAAAAGGAGGAAATCCAGGGCATGTGATTACTGATTGATATGCTTTAATAGTAGGACACTCATGATGGGATTTCAGATTTTTGTCAAGTTATTACAAATTCATTGATATCTGCAATCCTTCTTGAGCAAGAAACAGTTTTGGACTCTGAAAGAATGTTCTCTTTTTTTCTCAACTTCAACTCAGGGTGAAGATTTAATGGAAAATGACCCGAAAAATACACTTAGACCATATCTATTATTAATTTGGGGTGTTTGGTGTATGCAAGGAGTGGTTTTACTGTGATGTGACAGAATTCTTTTGCAGGGATATAACTTCCTTTAACTTGCCACCTTCGCTTAGAGTCCAGTCAGGGATTTCCTGCTATTCCTTTAATGCCTTTCAACAAACACCCAAAAAGTCTGAGTCTGTATGCTCCATTTTCATCTGGATGAGTTACCAATTTGAGTATACCACCAAAGCAATTGTGAGTGTGAAAGTCAAAAAAGTCATATCCCTCACTCAAACCACCACATATCAAGAGGCTGCATTGGACTGTGGTCTATTGAGGCTACTGTCAGCGGAGAAATTGGTTTCTGCGCCTCTTCTAAAATGCATTCCTCCTTTATGATGGATTGTTGAATGCCTGTGTGAAATTGTGGGCCAATTTGTCAGGGCGTCTGACAGCAAGGCTTGATGTTCCCCCTGGAGTAACAGTGGAAAGGAAATGTTGCAGCACGTGACAAATTACTACTTCAAACAATATAATCAATCCCCAAACAAATCAAAGCACATTATTCAATCGTCCTGCAATAAAACAGCTCGAACAAGTCAGCTATCGAAGACATTCTTGAGAATGTTAAAATTGGAAATTCATGAAAGCTTAAAGACCCACTCCGATGAAAATCGTGTTTTTTGTGTTGTTAACTTGCTTTTGTGGCATGTTTCTGATGCTAGAGGACATATCTTTAAGCTCAAAATTGCATTTCTGAGTATGCCTTGCTAGTACCAGGTTGCACCCCCTTTGCCTAAAACTGCCTTAATCCTTCATGGCATAGATTCAACGAGGTACTGGAAACATTCCTCAGCGATTTTGGCACATAATGACATGATGGCATCACGCAGTTTCTGCAGATTTGTCGGCTGCACATCTATGATGGGACTCTCCCGTTCCACCACATCCAGTCATTTGATTGCAGTGAACTCATTGTCATATTCAAGATACCAGTCTGAGATGATTCAAGCATTATGACATGGGGTAATATGCTGCTGGAGGTAGCCATCAGAAGATGGGTATACTGTGGTCATGAAGGGATGGACATGGTCACAAACAATACTCAGGTAGGATGTGGTGTTGCAACAATGATCAATTGGTACTTAAGGGGCCCAAAGTGTGCCAAGACAATGTCCCCCACACAATTACACCACCAGCCTGAACCGTTCATACAAGGCAGGATGGATCCATGCTTTCATTTTGTTGATGCCAAATTCTGACCCTACCATTTGATTGTTGCAGCAGAAATTGAGACTCATCAGACCATGCAACACGTTTCCAACCTTCTATTATCCAAGTTTGGTGAGCCGGTGCGAATTGTAGCCTTAGTTTCCTGGTCTTAGTTGACACAAGTGGACCCCGGTGTGGTCTTCTGCTGCTGTAGCGCATTTGCCTCAAGGTTCGACGTCTAGTGCTTTCAGAGATGCTCTTCTGCATACCTTGGTTGTAACAAGTGGTTATTTGAGTTACTGTTGCCTTTCTATCAGCTTGAACCAGTCTGGCCATTCTCTTCTGACCGCTGGCATCAACAAGGCATTTTCACCCACAGAACTTCCACTCACTGGATATTTTCCCTTTTTCTGACCATTCTCTGTAAACCCCTAGAGATGGCTGTGCGTGAAAATCCCAGTAGATCAGCAGCTTTTGAAATACTCAGACCAGCCCAGCAATCATGCCACGTCCAAAATCACTTAAATCACCTTTCTTCCCCTTTCTGATGCTCATTTTAAACTGCAGCAGATCGTCTTAACCATGTCTAGATGCCTAAATGCACTACACCCCCCTCCCAACCCAACCCATCTGCCCCACACACACACACACACCCACACACACACCCTCATAAAAGCAACAGTAAACGAATACAACAAAGAGCTGAGTACGGTCAAGGCACTGACCCAGGGCGCCCAGAGGAGGGAGGGCTGTGATTCTAATATAAACTAATCACAGATACAATTAGGACTGTAAACACAGCGAGCACTTTTGCCAACGAAGACACACACACCTACACACATCCGTATGAGATAAAATGTGAAACTCACCCCGTTGTTGTCCAACAAACCGAACAAAACCGATTCATCTCGAATAAAAACAGTCTTTTTACATCCATAAGGGTCTGACTGTCCTCCGATAAAATAGTTTGGCCAACACCTTAATAAAGCCCATAAAAAAGCTAATGAACAGCGAAAATATCCCTCTGAAAGTTTTAGTCCTTATCATATCCTTCAGCTACATTTCCAAAGACATCCCAATACCATTCTGATGCATCCACTAATACACGACTAGATCTATGTCCGTCTTCATGTTTCTCGTCCAAGCTGACATCTGGTTTGATAGCTCAGAAATTACACCGGTGACGTGAGGGGCTGTACGCTAACGGGAGAGCTAGCATAAACAGAGAGCTCTCTGCAGCAGGGAGGGGAGGTGGTCATTTTTCTTATTTTTCCTATCCACTTTATGAGGTGCAATATTATATAAATAGCATCTAAACAGCCATTAGCATGGTGCTGCCAACACAATGCAGTGTTCTTAGGGTTAATGTAGCATCTTCAAACCATTTCCATCTTCAGTCCATATCTTCAGACTCGCTGAACATGAGGGTCCATGTCGCTCAGATGTTTTGAACAAATATAACAGTGGTCAAGCCTGCAACCCTCTAAAGTTCCTCATCATGCATTTTGCAAAGTCTGTAATTATGATCAGAATCAGAATCGGTTTTATTGCCATTGTTTGAGAACAAGTTCACAAACTAGGAATTTTTTCCGGTACAGTTGTGCACATAAAACATTTAACATAAGTAAAAATAAAATAAAATAAAAAAATAAAATAAAAAATAAAATAGAAAGAATGAGCCATGATGTGGACATCAGCCACCAGGGAGCTGTAGGTAATCCACAAATTAGCCCCGGTGACGTGTGCATATGAGCTGTAAGCCAGTGTAATTATTACATTCTTAAAAACAAAACAAAAAACTATTGCGTTATACAAAACAAAGTATTACCCGTTTAATTAAATGTACTTTTTTTTTTATGTCTGAAAATATAAAATGTAGGGCCGGGACTGGATTACATTTTTTTATCTAATTAATTACAGGCTTTGTAATTAATTAATCAAAATTAATCGCATTTTAATCGCACATAAATATTTGACCTGAGAAAAGTGAGAGTTTTCTTCACATGGATTTTTATTATGAATAATGACTGAATACATAAGTTTAAGTTATCAGAAAAAATAAATACCATCATTCTGTCAGAACGCCGATAAGAGAATCATGGAGAAAGCGGAAATGTGTCTCAGATAGAGATAGATAAATTAACATGGTGATGACCAGCAACCTGCAGGGCACCACCATCGTCCCTCCTTGCAGAGCTGCAGAGGATGAAATCCCTGTTGTGGAAATAGCTGAGGAAATAGCTGGAAGCAGCGTTTTGCAGCCGTATGCGCCACCTAACACGAGAGCGCACGCAGTGACAGAGTAGATGAGACCGCTCCGTCACCAAAACCTTCATGACAGGAAGAAATAGCTGCAGCATAAGTTTCAACTGTAGTGAAAGCTAAATTTCTGTCCATCAGCTGGAGGAACGACAGCACGTGGCTTAGCGGACATGAAATGGGATGTGCGTCTTTCTCTGCGCACCAGCGCTGGAAGGCTGTGGTGCATAAATAGGGGCGTTAAAAAATGTTAACACGTTATTTTTGTGTAATTAATTAATCTTTATTAACGCGTTAAAGTCCCGGCCCTAATCACTTGTGGTTATATGCTTGTATAAGCAGACATACGTATAATCTAAGCAAGTGGAAATTTTTTTTTTTTACTGTTCAATATTAAAAGATACATTGTGGATATTTAAGAATCAGGCCAAATTGTAAAAAAACACGTAATCAGTAGCAGAGCGCTACCACTTTCCAGCAGCCACTGCCAGTCAGCTGGCTGAAAGAAGGCTACTAAGTTTCTTTTTTTATTTAAAGATACTTTCTCCTTTGCCATTTGGACATTTTTCTGAGCACAAAAATCACAAACAGTCAATTGGTGGAAACAAAAGCAGCCCCTCGTTTGCAGCCGTATTGTTTTATTTTTTATGTAATGCTGGCTGCAAACTATACTTGGCAAGCATTAAGCTGTTTGGCAAGCTGTTTTAAATAAAACCTGTGAGTTCATGGCATATATATCTGTTCCGAATCCTTGTATGAATGCTGTGATAATATAAAACCAATGATATCCTCCCTTTAGAATCTTGTAAAGGTCACTACTTAGTTCTACCAAAAACTAGAATGGTTAGGTAAGCAAAACTGATGAAAGAAGGCATATGTATGATTTCAAAGGTACAGCATGTGGAAAAAATGAAAGGAAGGAAGTTACAAAAAATACTATTTTTTTCCCCCTCCATGTTAACTTTCCTCAGATTTATATCGACATAAACTTCAAACAAACGCAGTCAACAAATCTTAATGCAGAAACACAAAAAACACAACAAACAAAAAACCAACAAAAAAAAAAACAGGATATGTATGAAATAAAACATGCATTTTATAACTTCCAGCTCTTTGTTATAGAACAGTTTCTGACATTACTGAATACCATCAAGTCTATATCAAAGCTAATCATGCTGTAAATCAATGCTGACCTCAATTCAAAGCTGAGGTTTGGAGGTCAATGGGGCCTTAGCTTTTACTGATTTCCCCTCAGCAGCACTGTGCTTCTGTAGTGATCCCCCTCCTTGTCTGGCTCTTCAACAATCTGCAAACTAATGATCAGTGATCAGTAACCCAAACAGCACTTCATCACATGTGCTCTGTAAATAAGCACTTGTAACCTCAAGTGAAATTCAATATTGTCTTTGCTGAAGCTCGGAGGAACAACATCATATTTTCCGCCTGTGCCAGATTAAGCTATTAACTGGCTGCAACATGTGCCATTAGCACATCATAATGAGAATAATGAAATCACAAAAACATCAAGTGGATGAGGAAGGCACGCCAAGAATACTCACTACAAAAACAAAGGAATTGTCACATTCCTTTTAACAGGCCACGCTAGACTACAAGCCATTATTAAAAAGATACCCTGTTGCCTCTTTGTGCTGTTAAGTTTTTTTGTTTTTTTTTTATGATTCCCACCTCCTCACCAGAACCGACATCACATCCCCGAGAGGAACATCTGTCAAAAGTCTGAATCACACACACTGCTGAATATGTTTTTGGAGGAGATCTCACCCCACGCACACAGCAGCCAGAGAGGTGCTTAACTAAAGATAGGTCTGCAGTCTCATTATGTGCATTTGTGCAAATGAATCCCACTGGAGCCTTTTAAAGCTGAGTGAAATCGTTGCATTTTCTGAAGTACACTGAAATATACTGCGGGGTACAGCAATGCATGTTTTCCATGCCCAGCATGTTTCCAAACTAATATGTTGAGGTCATAAAGTATTAAGTTTGTAATATACTAGCATATAGGTATGTGTGATTTTTTATTTATTTTTAATTTAGATTATTTATTTATTAGGGCATTACTTTCGAAAGTGAATACAATTTGCAATGAATGAAAAATAAACTGGGTTTGAAATATTACATGTTTGTCTAAACTTATCCAAGAATTGTCCAAGTAATTTAAAATTATTTGCACACTTTGTCATGTCACAACAAGAAACTTAAATCTTTTTGTTGGGATTGTATGAAAAAGGCTCTAATGAGGATTCTCTGAGACACCCCGGAGACCACCAACAGACACCAGGCTTTGTTTCAGGAGTTGTTAAATTAAATTCAGGTTGAACAATTAGGCCAAGCTCCACTATCTGTTCCAGTTTCAGCTGCCTTCTGTGTTACACATGACAGAAACTATTTCTATACTTTTGTGCCTCAACCAATACCATGGAGATTCTTTGACCATCTGCTTAAGTATTCCAAAGACTTAAGGGTTTTCTAAGGCTGGTAATACTTTTTAGGTTCCTTTAGATGTGCCTATAGTACTGAATAACAGTGAAAGGACAGGAAACATACAGGAGACATAGAACACTGTTCGATCTACCATCAGAAATGTAAAGGGGATAGAATTACTGCTAACCTTCCAAGACATGGCTTCCCACCCAAACTGACATTGTTTGCAAGAACACTTGTGGTTTATAAGGCAACCAAGAGGCCAGGGGTTACCAGTTGTCTGCACAATTACTCTTCATGCATGCTACAAACCTGGTCTTTAGAAAAAAGAGTGACTTAAGGAAGGCCAGTGTTAAAAGAAAATATACAAAATGTACATTGCACTTTGCTATAAGCAATGTACAGGACATGGGAAATATGTGGAAGGTTTCACCATAATTTACCTTTTTGGTCTATAGTCAAAATGTCACAGCTTTGTTCTAACGTCTGGTCTGGAGCCTCTAGAGCCGTGGTGCGCACTGTCAATGCTCAAGGACTTGCATTCAGCATTTTTTTGTTCTTTCTCTGGCTCAATACACCTGAATTAAAGGATGGTTCAAAGCAAGGCCTATACAGAACAGTATGCAGTGCTGAGGATGTAGTTGGGTCATTAAAAATAAACTGTTATGAAGTGAAGACACATCTAAAAATGTTAGGATACTGGTTCTTGTGGACTGGAGCTGAACACCCATGCTGCATAGTAGGAGTCTCCTGCTCCAAAACTGAATTAAATTAATAGCTTGTCATCAAGGCTTCTAACTTAATAGTATGCTAAAGAGGGAATTCAATCATTTGATTCAGCTTTGTGGGAGCAGGGTTAAATCTAAAACTTACAGGGCAGCAGATCTTAAGAACCAGGGACACCAGTGCTTTCTGTGCAAAATTTCCATAAAAATAAACATCCCTGAACATCCTCTTCACAACATAGGATTCTTCGGATCTGCTGTAATAACATCACAGGAAATCCTTCACACTTCATACACTAAAATCAGCATCTATAATTGGTCTTTGCAGACAGCTAAATGTTAGACTTATTACAAAAATTAATTACTCTGGTTTTCATAATGAACTTCTGAATTATGTCAAAAGTAAAAAACTAATCAAGCAAGGTTTACCAGAAAACTCTTGTTTGTCAAAGGCAAAATACAGCCTAGTAAAATAGTGGAAATCCTTAACCAGGTCCCACTCAAAAACCTGGCTGTCTACGTCATTAACTCCCTTGCTCTGGAGAGACGCACTTTTATGATTAAGGGTAAATACCATGCTTTCAAAAAGTTGTGGGGACATATTTAAAAAGGTATCGATAGGTGTTAATCAACGAACATTATTGTACTAAGATGACTGGTTATATTGGAAATTATTTTGTTAGTTCAGGTAAAATGCAAAAGAACGTACATGTATCTAAAGTTTGTGACTAATTTAAAATTGGATTATGTTGATGTTAAACTGCAACAGAGGGAGGAGGATTAGACATGTTCTCCCCCTCTGCGGTGGACTTGCAGTCGGAACCTTTGGACTAGAATTCAACCTGCTGCCCGATGTACAATATGGTGTCATTGGGTAAATGCGTTCTGTATAAATAAATTTTTGTAAGAAAAAAAACAAAAACTGAAGATCATGCTGAACACACCATTTCAACGGTGAAAAAGATGGTTGCTGCTTTCCTGCAACAGACACAGGGAAGCTGTTCATGGTTGGTTGGACAGTGGATGGAGCTAAATACAAGGAAATCCTGGAAGAGCGAATTTGAGATTAAGGCTAAAAGATTGGTTTGGATCAAGGCATATAGAGTGGCCCAGTCAAAGTCCAGATCTAAATCCTATTAAAAATATGCAGCTAGACAAAAAAAGATTAAAAGAATAGCAGGCCAAAATTATTTGTTTAAAAGAATGCGCATTATGTTCTTTCTACTTTATGATTATGCACTACTTTGTTTTCACACTTTTGGCCTTTTTTTCATCAAATCCACATAAAAACATTAAAGATTTGAACAATTTTTAGTGCAAACGTTTAGGAGGTTATCTATATCTATACCACAGCCTGGCTAAACTGCTTGTAGCAAGGCTTCAGCCAAAGCACTATCCCTAAAATCTCACTGTAAATTGGGCTGCCAGTCAGTGGTCTGATAGAGACTGAGGGTATAAAAAGTCTTCATGAGCTTGTTAAGCCGATGGCTCTGAGCACAGCGAAACAACTGAAGGTGATTTGGATGTATGCTCCAACATTTTGTCAGGGCAGATGGGGAGTGTTGGAACCTGTAAAACCAAACAAAAATGTCATTTATGGTGGTGATGGTTTATGGATTAGATGTAACGTTTGACGTAAAACCGTGTTGCTAAGTCCTAGCTCCGAGGACCCCCTGTATGCATGTTTGAGTTGTGTTTCTGCTCCAGCACACCTGCTACAACTGAATGAATTACATCATCAGCAGGTCATCAAGTTCAGCAGAAGCCTGTTAATGTTTATATAAAGGCTTAAAGAAGGAACTATCTAAAACATGCATCACCATCGCTCCTGTCGAGCAGGACAGAGAAAACATTGGTAATTGACAAATGGTTTATTTGTTTACATTGTGTTAATCCTAAACTTCCTGTATAAAACAAAGCGAACAATATACAAGAAAAACAAAATATACACTATTGGGTGGACAGAGAGTAAGAAGGCCCAGAGATGTTACCACAGAAATTAGCAGTCGTCGTGGCATTTTTTCTGGTTAAGAGACCCATTTGGTTCTAGTGGCCCACAGGAAAAACTTACTGAAGGCTTAAACTAAAATCTGAGGCGAGAAAAACTAAAATGTAGGTGAGTTTTATTCAACAGATATAAAGAAATATGTATTACCAACACAGTGCCAAAGACTGGCCAGGTCCTGTAGACTTGGTTGGATCCAAAGTCTTTGCTGGATGCAAGCATTTAGAGAGTTTGGTTTGGTTTTCTACGACTTACTCTTCCGCTTGCACCGATCATTCAACCAATCAAAAACTGACTTTTGAGCATCATGATAGCAATGTTATATTGTTTAGCCAATGTGTTCCAGGGAGTTGAAGTTAGCCAGGCAAGGAGAGTTCCTACTGTGAGACACTTGATAAAGGGTGGAAGAGCGAACAGACAACTGCATGAATTGTTTGCTTAGAACATTAGATCTAAAGAATGGCCTTTAGACATTTTCCACAGGAAACTAAGGGAGTTCTGTAAATACAGTGGACCGCCACGGCCTAGGGAACACAATTATTGACAAAAAGCTGAAATCCATCATTACTGGAAACTCCCTCAAAACACAATTAAGTGCCTAGTTTATTAGTTCAAACACCAACCATACCTTAATATGCTGTAATCAATTATGTTCTCCTTCAACTCAGCTCTTGGGGGTATAGCCATTGAACAGAAAGACAAATTATTGGTGCTCCTGGATTGGCTGCTTTGAAAATGCCAGCATATAGCAAGCAAAGAGTTTGCAAATATCTAGATATTTTGACTTGCCAAGCTGCATTTTCTTCTTCTATCTGCAAAAAGACACGTTTTCCTCAAATACTTTGGAGTTACGAAATTTGAGAATTTGTGAGAATTAACTTGACATTGGGAGTTCTTACAAAAAATGGATATCATATCCAAAAATATACATTGTTTAATAATAGTCAGGCATCCATGCAATATTTTTAATGTGTGCCCCCAATTGCCTATAGTTCTAAAAACAAAATCTATGGATGTCATGGAGGAATGCATAGTGAAAGGAGGGG
This sequence comes from Apricaphanius iberus, assembly GCA_028564705.1. Taxonomy (NCBI): domain Eukaryota; kingdom Metazoa; phylum Chordata; class Actinopteri; order Cyprinodontiformes; family Aphaniidae; genus Apricaphanius; species Apricaphanius iberus. The sequence goes on along the minus strand of JAPXFQ010001358.1, from coordinate 1,033,910 downwards.
GTGTGTCCACAAAACAATTAGAGTAATCAGTGTACTACAGTATGTGCTTGTGAGAAATGGTGTAGTTTTGTAAAATGATTTTTTTTTGTCAAGGTCATGTTACAATATGAAGGCCTGTGTGTACTCAATTATAATTAAAATCCACACTAGGCACCAAGCTTTAGTATTTTAAATGTTCACTTATATTATTTTGGTTTATGTCCTCTAATTTCTGTTAATTCCCAGAAATTCCTGTGGAAGATTTGTAATTTGGAATATTCCTGGAATCCCAAAACCCTGATCACAGATGTAATATCTAACATACAATATTCTGTCACATCCGAACATTACTTTGTATGCAGAGCTAGGAAATCCATTCAGGACCAGCATCTCGATATAACAAAAAAATAAAAAAACTTTCTTGGGATGATTGAACCTTTGGATGATCAACTGTGGATTTAAAAGGAAAATAAGTGGTGGCTTTTAGAATTTTCTATTTTATCTGAATGAAAACGATTTAATGCAAACAGGATAATAATAAAAAAGTATGGAAAGTCAAAAAGATTGGATTATCTTGAGAGATTTAGTGTAATACTTAGAGAAAAATGCTTTGTTTAGACCAAGGGTTTACATAGCCTCAATAATAAAACATAACTGATCATTTGATGTGGGCAGGAGAGCAACAAGTCTATTTAAATGAAAAGTCAAAGTTCAACTCACACTAAAGATATCAAAACTCATTTACATAATAAGTAAATTCTCTGTGCATTTTGATGCATCAGGGAGTTGACCAGACCCCACTTTACACAGACCCATCAAATAACTAGTCTTCTTCTGTACAACCATGGATCACGGTCAGCCTGTCTTGCACTTACGGCAATTTTGAACTCCACTAAACAAGAAGACAAGCAATTAAAATTGGAATTAATAGCAGGGGTTACAGCTTTTTCAGGTACAAGCACAAATATGCTTCATTTGTCAAACATGACGCTTATTATGTTCATCAGTCACTTTGTGTTATTGAGAGGCAGATTTTAATAAATGTGTCAGCATTTCATCAATGAACGCTGTCCCATACAACATGTCCAAAGTGAAGTCAAGGAAAAAAAAAAAAACTAAAAGCGTCTCTTTCTTACAAGCGCTTCTACTTAAGTGGCGAGCATTAATTTGGCAACAAATATTGCAACCTGTCAAAACTCCCCTCGCTCGATGGCAGCCTCTCTTCTGTGGATTTACGCACAGCTGAAGTGCAAGCTGTCACTTTGGCAGGCGAAGACAGCGTGGTTTGATCATCCATCATCTTTCTTATTCCTGACACTTTAAAATCAGGGCTCATTTTCTTGTGTCTCCAAATTAGACAAATGTTTGGTAAATAAAAAGAGCCCCGCAGTGTTTTCAGGGTCTGTCCAAGACGAAGCAGTTGGGGTCCATGGAGTTATTCCCTCTTAATAAGAGAGGCAGGGGGACAGATTGAAACATTTTGCACACAAAATTAAAGGAAAAGTGGAAACTTTATGAACATGCCTCATCTTGGCCTAAACTCATCTGAATGTGGAGAAAAACACGAATGCTTTTCACACAATTCCTGCCTGAAAATTGGTCGAGTTTGAATCTAATTATTTTAGGCAGGATTTGTGCAGCTAGGTGCGTGCAGCAGAGGCATGACTTTCTCCTCACATCATCTGTGTTCACACAGCCCACTTTAATTATCTGTGAGCAGGAACTCCTCACCTTATTAATGCCTGCACATTTTGTCCGGGCACAAAGCTTTCGCCTGCGGCTTTCGATGGTGGGATTTTCACCTTTTACATTTCCTGAAGTAACTTTACAGAAAATGGTTTGTGTGTGGACAGAAACCACCGAAGCTGCCATGTGAGCACAGAAGTGGATGGCACACAGGGGTGAAAATGTATGTTGTGGTTTTTTTTCCCTTCAAATGACGCGCTCTGGGAAGACCTTAGGAAAAAAAAGAGTTCAAAGTGTTCATCAAAATTCACACCCTGAGAATTCAGTCTGCGGCGTCAAAACCGACCTGCTGAGCTGTGCTGGAGGAAATCTATAGAAAAACAAATTAACTCCACGTCTGTTGGACTGGGCATGTGCACAAGATAACGGGCCTCAATTACAAAGCTCTCTCTCTTAATTGAAAATGCAGCTAATAGCTTAAGTGCTTGCTATCTTGGAAAGCTAAAAATGTGTGCAAGGGTGCATTGGATTCCAGCGCTTACTGAACGCCCTCCTGAGAGTGGCTTTTGGCCCCGCAGCTGCACTTCTGAATGCAGTGTCTCTCCGCCTTTCATCTTTCTCCAGACTGTATTTACCAGTTATTGTGATCAGAGAGGCAAAAGATGTATCACATGTCCAAAGAGACTTTGCAGAGTGCTACTAATACAGCAAGTCTCAGGACTCCAGACAAAGAAAGGTAATTAGAGGCATGTCTGTATTCCATTTTGTTGGTTATAAAATTCATATTTTTGCGCTTTTGTGCCGCTTGACCATTCAGCATTGGTCTGTGACGCACAAAACATTAGTGTGCTTCCTGAACCAGAAAAGTGCGATCCTGTTGCTCATTTTCGTCACATTATTATCGGTTCTCAAAAAACTAATGATGGTAAATGTATTAAACTCTGACATTACATGGTTGACTAGCTGTGCTAAATGAGGCAGTGTGTCCCACACATAGACGAATCTGTGGCGGTGCGCCACAGGTTAAATTCTGACCGCCACATACTGTATTGCGTTTCGTACTTCTTTTTTACGCTATTTTACGCACACCTCCAACAATACCCGACGGCAGCTGCAACACCTCCGCCTCTTCCTCTTCCTCAAACAGCTTGTCTGCGTGACAGCAGGGGGATATTTCTGCAGGCGGAGAGTTTGCCCGATGTTTGGATTTAGTCCTCGGCCAAGCGCAAGCGGGGTGGGATATTCACTGTTTTTCCGGGTTAGGAGGAGGAAAGCGGGAGAAATCATGAGACACTGCAAACATGGGCATACTTGCTAAGGGTGTGCGATTTGACGATTTAAGACCATGAAGCGATCTACACGTGTGACGATCTGTCATTTTTGGGAGATCGTTTTATCCCGATTCCTAGTTCTGCTGCTGTATTGCTGCCTCTGTGTGCGATTAAAATCCTCCACTCTCTCTCTGCTCTAAGGGAATTATCCCCCGCCCCTCTCCTCCCTCCACCTTTGCATGTGCGCAACCTGTAAACAAGTATGGCATTGCTGCGTCTGAGAGCGAAAATGAAGTTTTCGTTCCGAAGTCGAAGTCCTCATCCGTTGAATGGAACTAGTTTCGTTTTTCACCAAACGACAAAGAGCAAACAAACAATATTTGCAAAGTTTGCGTCAAGGCAAGTGATCGCAACACCTTAAACTTGTTTAATCAACTGAAGAGAAGGTATCCCAAACAACACAATGAGCCGTCTGGCAGCTAAAGCTATAAAGCCGACTGCAGCAGCAGTGGCTAGCGCTTCTTCTTCTTAGTTCAGCAAGCGCTAGAAAAAATAATCATAAAACTTACCCCCTATGACACAGACAGCAAACAATTCGTGCAGTTGTCTAGCTGCCTTTTTCCCCAAACACCGCCATTCCACGCATGTACGCTGAATGCACAGAGAGTTGCAGGGAATATTAACAATTTGTTTGGATGGATGGAAGAATAATTAGAACGGCTTATATTACACTCTACCTTCATTATTTTATGTAGCAGCAGCACTTTGTATACCGTTGTGTTTTTACAATACCTTGTTATCACTTACGTTTTTATTAGGCAGCTTTATGTGTGCCTGTTTATAATATCAGCATTCTGCAAAAACCATTTCAACCAGTTAAAGTTGCATTTACCCAGTTGTTTGAGGATTATTAATTGGTGTATTGTAGATTGCACAATACATCTTGCACATATTTGCAGCTACATATTAGTCTTTTATTTTAAAAGATTAGATTTTATTATATTTTCTGAAAATCGTATTTTTAAACTAAAGTAAATTCATGTTTGATTTATGTTGCAGTAGACAAGTCAAGAATAAAATTTTATATAATACATTTATATAAGTTTATGATTTAGAAGTATTTATCATTGAGGTTATTTGAAAAATGAAATATATATATATATACAGTGTATGTATAGTTTCATTCAGAACTTTCTGTGTATTTCTATGATCTTTGGTGTGGGAAAGACATATCAGTATTTTATCCCTGTGTTGGTTATCCATAATTTGAATGAATTTATTTATTGAATGTTTCTCTTCTTTAATGTCTAATTTAAGATATTTTGGTGATCATTTAAAAAAAATTGTGATACATTATTGTTGTGGAATGTTATTTTGTAAAATAAATAAATACTGTTAAATTCTAGTTAAAATTCAAGTATTTAAAAGTATTTAATATTTCTTTTTTAACCTCCCCGGCCTGTTTGATTGTCTCCCTAATTCTGAGGTCTCAAGGTGGCAAGTATGCTTTTAACACACAATCACAGATTAAAAAGTGCTATAAAACATTTTATTCTGAATACATTAGTTTCATAGAGTTGATGTTACTGTAGGTCCCGACCCTTGGCAAACAAGCGATTGCGCTATCTTTAGAAAGTTAACTATAGTCACAGGCGTGCGGTAACCCCACCACCACACATTGCTTTCAAATCTGTGAAGATATATGTGCTGTATATGTTAAACTTTTTGAAGTAGGTGAAATTATACCACAAAATCTGGAGGTAGCATATTTGGTCTCATGCCCTGAACAAGTACCAACAAACCAGCATTTACTGTCTATTTTTAGACAGAAGCACAAGGCATCAAGTAAGACATAGTTGTTAGGTTTGTTCTGTTTCAGTAAGATTATGAAGACATTCAAAAGGTTATAAAGTATTCTATACTGTGATAAAATACATTCTTCATATGTAATATTTTATATTACATTATAGATTATTCTATAGTGTCTCACAATGTACTATGTATTGTATGTTCATCATGTTTATCTAAGTTATATAATGGTGTTATCCATGTTCTCCCATATACTCTTTTTGGTATCTTTTGTTACCAGAACAAGGCAAGTAGTCATATTTCGTCACTTCGATTTCTGTGATAACAACCCAAGAAATGTTTTAATATATACCTCAATAACACTCTGGGGTTAAAAAAAATTAATTTTAAACAATTTCAATGAAGGTCTTAGAAAAGGTTGGTGAAATGATGATCCAACATTTATTTCCATTTATTTATTTTTTTTAAATCTCAAAAATCCCAACAGGGTAAATTTTAACATTCAGCCTTACTTTATACATAAACCACTGTTGTTTTTTTAGTTAAATGTCTTTCAGCAACCAACAAGCTCAAGTTCTTCTCAATAAAGGTGGAGTGCATTTAATAAGGTTGGTTTCCTTGCACAAAACTGGCCTTTTAGCTTACTCCCCATATTTTTTTTTATAGATCTGAGGATATTCTAGCAACTTTAACCAGTCTTATCCATTCCAAAAATAGCTTTTCTGTGGGCTTTGGATAGATTTGTGTCCATCTGAACCAAACTGACACCATTATTTGACAAGGAATTGGTTAAAATGTTCAGTAACCAAGTTATGATTGACCTGAAGTCAATCATAAGATGAAAGCTGCTGAACCACCAGTGTTACACTCCACAGTGAATTGAGTTTTACATTTCTATAGTCTGAGGAAAAGTCCCAGGAACTATAGAATCTAAAAAGAATAAATGTAGAGTTACACTTTTAGAAAGTCCTTCATGGGACAGTTTTAAATAGCTGTATATTCCAAGTTCACCAGGTAGAACTATTAGCATCACACACATCACAAGATGGCTAAGCCTCATCCTAAGGTTAATAGAAAATGTATGACCTATAGTTAAACACTGGATATCTGCTCATGAATCAATAAATTTAAACATATCTTATCATTTAGCCAAATTTAGAGGTCAAATATTCATACACAATAATTAAATAACCTTGTTGAAGATTACAGAATGTATGTGATTCCTGTAAAACGTAATGCACAACTGACGAAATACGAGTATTTTGTAAATATTGGATCATCTGCATACATTTCTAATCCTGTGTAGGAAAGACAAAAAAAATCCCCTTTAAATTCAAATATTTGCACCCTATTCTTATCTTTTTTCAACTTTGCAGTTATATAATCCTTCCACTCTGTAAAGAGAAACAGTTCTCATAAAATATTAATACTCACAATGAATGTATGTAAATTTCTGATCGCAGAACAAAATGTTCCGCCTGCAATTCAACAAGCATAAAAAAAAATTAAAAAAAATAAAAGTGGTTTCAAACTTCTGAGTTCTCCTTTTGAATCTTGGAGATTGGCATGAAATGCAACACACACAGGAAAAAAAAAATCCCATTACATTTTTAACAGCTCAAGCTGCTCCCCTGAGCTGCAGAGGGCACGGAATAACAAAGCTGAGGGACGACTCGGCTCCTTACCTCTGATGGGCTATTAGTTATTCTAGCCAGCAAAAGCCCCATTAGGTCTGCCATTTAATGCTCCCACGCCACATTCTCACATGAAAGCTGCTAGATTGATAAGGTGAGGATCTCACCTCAAGCTTCCCTCGTGCTTGAGAAACATTCTGCCGCAAATAATCTGACAAGAGCTGATTTACCGGCCTGTGTTTCTTGTAGAACCTGATGCAACAGAAAACAAGCAAACGTTTCTGTGCTAAAGTCTCTCTGGTGGCTTTGGTAGAGAAAGCGAGATCTAAAGCAAAAACCGCTGAATGTTCGACAATTATTTATAGGCTGCATGTAGAATATGGGGAAAGAGCTGTGTGGTAGTGAGTTTGAAGTTTGTCTTTTAGCTGCACTGACGGATACAGTTGAAAAGAAAGATGCCTTCCATATTCTACAGCATATGTGTTTTGTAAAACAGAAGGGACCAGCGACATTACATCTTTCGCAATACAAAATGTCCTGTTAATCAGCCTGAACCAGAGAGCAGGAAGCGAGACACAGGAGACAGATTTGAAACATTTGGGGTTACAAGGCAATAAAAGTGTCCAATCAAGCATGAGCAAATTGATGTCTTAACGAAAGATGAGAGCCCAATGTTCAAAACCGACCAGAGGTTTCACCTACTGTAGAAACCAGATATTTACACCACCAGATGTATAGAAAGACAAAGCCTTTGTTCTCTGTGTCAGAACAAACTTTTCTTGTTTTAGGTCAGTTAGAATTACCAAAACTCTATCTGTTTGCGAAATAGCAGAGCAATTAGAGAGATACATTTTTTAATTTTTTTATTTATTTATACTTTTTTTCCAAATTCATAATTTTTAAATACATTTTCTTAGTATTGGGTGGAATTGCCTTTTAATCTGCATGACTGGGGTCAAAGGTATTGGGTATCTTTCCACAAGCCTGTCACAATAGTTTGCTGGAATTCTGGCCCATTCCTCCTGACAGAATTTTTGCAACTGAACCAGATTGTATAGGCCTCCTTCCCTACACACATATGCCTTCTCAGCTGTGCTAAAATGTTTGTTATGGGACTGAAATCATAGCATTTTGATGACCACTCCAAAACATTGACTTGGTTGTCTCGAAGACATTTTGTAACTAGTTCTCTGTATGCTTAGGTTCAATCTCTGTGTGGAAGACTTGTTTTAAAACAAGCTTGAACTTCCTGAATAATATCTATAGTTTCCACACATTGTTCTTTCCCCATGATGCTATCAGTTTTTTAAAGTTAACCAGTCCCCTGTACTTCACAAGTGGGATGATATTCCAAGCGTTGAAAGATTTCCCCTTTTTACTCTAAACGTAACAGTTGTCATTCATCCAAACACTTGAACTTGGTACACCAGTCTCTAAATGCATTTGCACATTTTTTTTAATGTAGCTTCTTAAGTAATGGCTTATTACTCGCTAAGTGATCTGTCAGCTCATGTTGGAAAAGGATTTACTTTAAATAATTACACATTGTCAACATCATCTTCCCAATATCCTCTGCTTTGTTCTTGGGTTGATAAACACATCTCATGTATTCTCTGTGGGACAGAACCCATCTTCTTCCTGGTGTTTATACTTGCAAATTATTGTTTGAACAGATGAGTAGTGTTTTTAGACATCTGGAACTTGTACTCCACCTTGAATCAGACTGGCAAAATGCCTTGACATCATGATCTACAGTTTCCCACTGTAAGTTCAGTGAATGTAATTTGCTGACGTTAAAGATAGTATTTCCAAAACTTCACTCTCACTCTTCTGGCACTCAGCAAAAAGAAATAGTTTTTAGAATTGCTAACTGACCAAAAGAAAGATAGCTTAGTCTGATTTATTGTCAAACAGTGTGAAAAAAAAACGCTCTTAGCTGTGTGTCTATGAACTGTTTCTTCATGTTTATGAGCTTAAACAAAAGTAGCATAATGCAGTTTCCCACTGCAGTAGCACGTCATAGCCCAACAGAAACTGAGCCCAAATGCATAATTTATCGTTTATTTGGCTACAGGCCGTTATGGTGTTCTCCGGCGCGCAACGACTGTTTGAACTTTGTAAATGGAACCAATGAGGAAAATGCTAAACACACAATGGCTGGAGGGGGAGGAAGGGGATGAGATATGCGATCATCAGCAGGTAGGTTTCTAAAAATTTACACACTTTATACAACAGAAAACAAATATCAAAACTCACATGGCTCGTGCATTTGTTACCACAGCTTTTGTAGCAAACACACGGGATAGGATAGGAACACCTGCACAGTGACTTGATCTAATACATTGTTTTTACTGGAAAAAAAGGCTGGCTGCTAATGCTCAGATTAATCTAGGGGAGTTGTTCATGTAAGTAATGAAAAATGGCCCTGCTCTATGTATAATGCATTGCAGTTTACTCCAAAATATGGCTTATATTTTAGTGTTTTATTATATGATTGGGCTGAGCAGCAGGGTAGTCATATGGAACTGAGACAACCAGCATATTGGAAAACAAGTCACCGTGCACTGACCTTTGTTTCCTTATCCCAAAGCAGACAGGAGCAGGAGAGAAAACAGGGTTGTTTTTTTTATCCCACAGAGTGTTAGAAAATTTACCTCGCATGCCTCGCACTGGAAATGGATTTTTGGAGGGCAACGGTCATACCTCGCATTCCCTGGAGCCTGAGATGGTGTACGTGTAAGGTCCCGTCCCATTAACCAGCATATCCATAGTCTCTGAATGGGAGGGCTTGTAGTCCACATAGTACTCTTGAAGAGGGGAATTAAAGGAGCGCTCAGTCTGTCGTGCCTGTTTGTGCCGATTTTTGACCGCAGAGCGCTGCTGGAGCTGTTTGAGACTGCTCGGATAGTGCTTCCATGACACATAGATAACCAGCAGAATTATAGCCACAGATAAGAATAGTGCCACGCTGCCGGCTATGATCTTGTGGAAGGACACATAGTCAGTGTCTGGCAGGGGTATGGTGGGGGGGGTTGCAGAGGGAGTTGGCAAGGCTGTCGTATTCCAGGTCAGCTTTTTATCCACCACCAGCTGTGTGGGAAGAGGCAGGAAATCAGGCTGGAAAGGGGAAGTGAGAGGCAAAGTCGTTGAGGGGATTGGGGTCGGGGTCGCTGTACAGATGTTGTAAGTCTCCACCACATCTGATACTTTCTCTCCTTGGGCCTCCTTAGGACTAGCACAAATCATAGTGGTCTCTTTGTTGCCCTTGAAGGCTTTGAGCCATGACACTAGTGGGCATATGTTGGGGTTGCAGTGCCACAAATTCCCGGCCAGACTGATGGTTGTTAGGGAGATCCAAGTCTCTGCTGTCTGCTGTGATACGTTGCTGAGTTTGTTAGAGTCCAGGTTCAGAGTTTGGAGGTTAGGCAGGCACTGAAATGTGCTAGCATCCAGCATTTCCAGCTCATTTCCTGATAGGTCCAGCTTTTGCAAGGAAGTCCACATCCATGGTAGGCCCTGGGTTAGCAGTCTGATACGGTTCCACTGGAGGTAGAGGGCCCTAAGGTTAGTCAGGCGGGGGAAATGAGCAAAATTTATCTTCGAAAATTGATTGTGTTCCAGATGAAGCTCTACAAGTTTTAGTAGACCTGCAAAAGCATTTCGCGTCAGGCTTCTAAGTCTGTTGTAGCCAATATCAAGAAACTCCAAGTTGCGACAGTCAAGAAAAATCCGCATGGGGATTGTTTTTAAGGAGTTTGACCTCAGATGCAAACTGAGCAGCTTCCGCAAACCCAAGAACTGATTAGGTTTCAGAACCTGCAGTTTGTTATAGGACAGGTCAAGGTTTCGTAAATTCGGGATGTCGTGAAACGTGTTGTTTTGAAGCTGTGTGATCTTGTTCGAGCTGAGAATCAGCTCCTTGAGCCTCCGAATTCCGTGGAATGCCTGGCCATCCACAGAGTTGATGTAATTGTGGTCGAGGTAGAGCCAAACCAGCTGACTGAGACCTGCGAATTGGCGGGCCCTGAGGTTCACCAGGCTGTTGTAACGGAGGGAGAGGCCCTGCGTGCTTACAGACACGTTGCTTGGCACATCACGGAAGGCATTTGATTCACAGTATATTATTTTCCCATCACATCTGCAGCTCGGGGGGCAACGACGCTCGCGGATGCCACTTGGAGCTGCAAGCAGCCAGGTGGGTATCACCACTGTGAATATAAGCCATCTGAAAAGCACAGAAAGACCTAGAGAAAGAAAAAATGACTGATATAAAATCATGTATTCATAACAAACAAAGAGAGATTTCAGAATCAACAAATGCTCAGAAACAAGTAGTTCTAAAAATGTGTAATCAATACCACCTCTTTAAATACTACGTTTTCCCAGTCTCACTATACTGAAAAATATTCTAAAGTCACCTTGCTTTTTTTTTCATAAAACAAAAATATCTCTTTTTCCCTTTAAACTAGCCTATATGTCTGAAAGTAGCATGGCATTCCACCGTGCATTCACTTTTTTTTCTCAAAAGTTGAGTTTATTTGTTAACACACTAAAGAAATTTCTCTATATGTAGAAAAGTTTGCATCTGTGAGTGGTTTATTCCAACAGAAACCGTTAGAACTGTTAATTGCTTACAATTTTCAATATCTCTACGTTTTCTATTTGTGGCAGCCATATTAGAAACAAAAAATAACCTTAGTCTTTATCAGTCAGATTTCTGACTTCAGGGGGTGTTCCTTTTGTATTTCAGAGTGGGAAGTTCATCTTCTGATTAAAAATGGAACTTGCCATTACCATCCCTGACAGGGTAATTGGCTTGTGACTGAAACAAGTTGAATTTGATGTCATTTCCAGTAGGGCTTGGTAATATATTGATTATATTAATTTATCGAGTTTTTCTAGTTACATGTACAAAGATTGAATATTTGGAATTTAGAGAAAATAAATTCACTAATCCACCCTCTTGGCTTCCATATGTCAGCCCCCCACCCCCCAGGGTCTACCATCTTGTTTTTGCAAGCATGTTTTACAGTGTGTATTTACAGTGTGGAGAACAAGTATTTGATATACTACTGATTTTTGAACTTTTATGGTACATTCACACCGCCCCAAAGGGTAGCATCAGTCTATGGTTGAGGCCGTCAGAGGAGCGTTGCAGTCTCTGCGGCGCTTTGTGAGCATTGGCTCTGTCGACTTCTCAAGCTGTTCCTGCATTTGAAGGTTCAAAGCGCATTACGCTAGCAACGCAGAAGTTCAGCTAGTTGAACTTTTAACGGTCTTAACACTCTTGACGAATCACGGCAACCAGAGTGTCTCATTGTAGTGATGTTAACCAACGTTGACACTACCTAGCCAACCACGATGTGATGGTGTTTAAAACATCCAACAGAGAAAGGCCAGCCTACGAGCAAGCTTCAGCTTAGAAAATGTATCTGCTGTGTATATGCGTTGAACTAGTCGCTTTGTGGGCGTTGCTTGATGCTGACAAAGCCATCGGTCGGAACGCATCATTACAACTTGCAAAGCATGTAGAGGACTGTAATTTTTATCAAAGTACTCTTCTACTATGAGGGACAGAATCTAAAACAAAAATGCAGAAAATCACAGTGGATTATTTTTAAATAATTAATTTCCATTTTATTGCATGACATAAGTATGTGAAACATCAGACAAACAGAACTCAGTATTTTGGTAGAGCAACGTTTGTATACAATCACCAGATTTGCACACACTGCAGCAGGGATTTTGGCCCACTCTTCAATACAGATCTTCTCCAGTGTTCAGGTTTAGAGGTGTCGTTGCTGGGCAACACTGACTCAGCTCTATCCAAACATTTTCTATTGGATTCAGGTCTGGAGACTGGCTAGGCCACTACAGGACCTTGAGATGCTTCCAACAAAGCCTCTCCTTTGTTTTCCTGGCTGTGTGTTTCGGGTAGTTTTCATTCTGGAAGACCCAGCCACGACCTGAGGGAAGGAGATTGTTGGCCAAGATCTCATGATACATGGCCCCATCCATCCTCCCCTCAATACGGTGCAGTTGTCCCATCTCCTTTGCAGAAAAGCATGCCCAAAGAATGATTTTTCCACCTCCATGCTTCACAGTTGGGATGATGTTCTTGGGGTTGTACTCATCCTTCTTCTTTCTCCAAACACGGCAAGTGGAGTTTAGACAAAAGAGCTCCACTTTTGTCTCATCAGACCACATGACCTTCTCCCATTCCCCCTCTGGATCATCCAGATGGTCATTAGCAAACTTCAGACGGATCTTGACATGCGCTGGCTTGAGCAGGTAGACCTTGCATGCAATGCAGGATTTTAATCCATGACGGTGGAGTGTGTTACTGATGGTTTTCTTTGAGACTGTGGTCCCAGCTCTATTCATGTCATTGACCAGGTCCTGCCGTGTAGTTCTGGGCTCATCCCTCACTGTCCTCATGATCATTGATGCCCCACGAGGAGAGATCTTGCATGGCGCTCCAGACAGAGGGAGATTGACAGTCGTCTTGAACTTCTTCCATTTTCTAATTATTGCACCACCAGTTGTTGCCTTCTCACCAAGCTGCTTGCCTATTGTCCTGTAGCACATTCCAGCCTTGTGCAGGTCTACAACTTTATCCCTGATGTCCTCGCACAGCTCTCTGGTCTTGGCCATTGTGGAGAGGTTGAAGTTTGTTTGAGTGTGTGGACAGGTGTCTTTTATACAGGTAACGAGTTCAAACAGGTGCAGTTAACACAGGTAATGAGTGGAGTACAGGAGGGCTTCTTAAAGAAGAACTAACAGGTCTGTGGGAACCTAAATTCTTACTGGTTGATAGGCAATCAAATACTTATGTCATACAATAAAATGTAAATTCATTCTTTAAAAATCATCCACTGTGGATTTCTGCATTTTTGTATTAGATTCTGACCCTCACAGTTGAAGAGTACATGTGGTACAAATTATAGACCTCTACATGCTTTGTTAGCACGAAAACTTTATAAATCAGCAGTGTATCAAATACTTGTAGTTGGACTTTGAATTCAGGCCATCTCCAAGAAGGGATGATTGAAATAAAAACAACTTATCAAAATATTTTATGTCATTTGTAATTTCATTTTAAGACTAGAACAGGAAACAAACATCAATTCGTACCAAAAAATTTAATTAGGCATGGAAAGAAAAAATCCAAGATTTTATTCAATCCTTATTACCCAGCCTTAACCGTCCTTATTTTGAGATGCAGTTGTATAATGTCTCACATGTTCAACTTTTCACAATAAATTTTGAAATCAAAAATAGCGTTTTGATATGTTCAGATAGTACCAAGGAATGTTAAATATTGACCAAGATTGTGATTTGTATTATAGTGCGATATATATCGATGGCCGATATAAAAAATATTATCATTATATAAAAAAAATTCCCATATCATCATGTGACATGACAGGAAAAAAAAGTAATCACTATCATTTCTCTTGTTTTTCTGTTGTCATCAGTTATGTCATCTGCATCAGTTAACCTAAAATTAAAGTTAATGAAACATTTTCCACTCCACTTTTCATTTCCCTTTCATTTTCTATAGCTCTATACCACAGGCAATTGACGTATTTACCTTGTAAATAATTTATATTAAAATGTCTTTTGAGCCCTGCTAAATAAACATACCACCAATTATACTTGTATCCAGTGGCTATTTTTTAATAAGGGAATTCTGGCTCTTCACTCAGAATGCTTTTGTGATGAATAGCGAGGCCTGAAAAGAAAAAAGGTATTGTCATTTTATAAACATTTTCTATTGCTTCTTCGCTAGTACAATGTTTTGAGTTTGAGCACTTTAAATAAAATATGTCTGTGGCCCCTATAATAACACTAAATTTGGTATTTGATCCAAAATTCCAACTTGGCAAGAAATTAAAGGGGTAGGTCACAGTTTTTAAGGTATCTGGACTGCATTTGATTCACTGCAGTTCAAAATCCAAAATGCTTAGTTTAAACATGCATGAACTTATTATTCTACTGAATAGAGGTTCTTTAAACACAGTTTAGGCAAAGACCACAACTGCTTTCTCACAGTTTGTGAACTTGCTATCTAGAATATGCATGACAGTGCTCTTTGCTAATTTGCTAAATTTAAAGCCAAGCTTTTAAGACATTTGTTTAGTAATTAATAACCACATTCATCAGGTGTAATCTGACAACCAGTCTTTTTATTTTTTTCAAAGAGAAAAGCTTCCTTGAGATTCCCCAGCCTGCAGTCATCATCCAAATCAGGATGTAAGGACACCACCACCAACATCTTTAAACTGTACTCAGACACATCAACAAGGCTGAGAAGACTGAACATACCCATACTTGCACAACGTCTGCTTTTCCTCATATTTAGGGCAGTCTGTTGGATGCGTTCCGGCTCCACATGTTAGACGCACTCGGCGTTTTGCCCAAATAGTTGCACATTCAAGCACGGAAAACGCACCCACTTTGCGCCGAAGTCCGACCTGCTGCGCTCACAGACGCGCACCTGTCGGAGAGGACAGCGGCTCCTTCAAGGTGTACATCAACCCCTGCCCGTAGTTTACCGCACAACATCAACTCGGTCCCGCATATTTCTGCCTGCCGCCTTACGAGGGATGGAAGTAGGCGCTCAAGCTCCGAGAAACCGGATAATGGCACTCTTCAGCGCATGTTGTGGGAGGCTGCGAGATGCTCTCCAATCACAGGGTCACCAATTGTTGATTGTAAGTTGCAAAAAAGACAGCAGAAAGAGAGCGAGCGGAGCAGCTGGAGAGGAACTGAACTGCGGTCCGAAGACGACAAGTTGCGGTATCCTGCCTCAGGCGTGGTGTGGGTAGGGGGGAGGACGGGGAATGTGCAGGCGGCTGTGGAACAGACGCGTTGGCCGTGACACCGAGAATAAATCAGTTATATAGCAACAGGAATGATGCTCCTGCGTGTGGAATAAGAGGACGGAGGATGCTGGTTGGTACTCAGTTCTCAGGACTTGAGATGCCACCTCCTGGCCACTGAGTGACACTCCGCAGTCCGCAACAAACTGGTCCTCATTGTTCCCATGAGCACAGCCTGCATATTAATTAAAGTCGGGGAATGGGAACACTGTTCGCTCTGCATTTAGATCCTAGGGAAGCTTCACTTCACATCACGACAGTCACATTACCGTGTAGATGTCCAACCACAACGTCGTTGTTCATTGAATATATATTTTACACACATATTACATATTTACATATTAATGCATATTTTAGGAAATCATAGGAACAAATTTTACTGGTAGATTTTAAATTGAGGCCCACAGGGCTGTTTAAATGTCATTCATTACACACCCAAAAGACAAACTCTTAGTATTAGATAGATACATGAATAATATATAAATATATTTATTTGGTCTGATTTTTTAAAATCAACATTTTAAATAAGAATTAAACTGTAACAGCTAAAACATGAATTAAGTCAATTCCAACAATTTTTAAATATTTTAATCTTAGCGACAAGTAGTTTTACTATAAATAAATATTAACCTATTTTATTTTAATGAATTAATCAAGTAATCAATTGAATTATACTTTCTAACTAAGACTGTGTCGAAAAAACTGATTCTGAATCGATCCTTATAAAAATTCTAAGAATCGAAACAATTCACAAGTTCAAAGATCGGTTTAATTGTTTAACATAGTTTTCTTCCTTCTCTACAGCTAAAATTGGTATTCAAAATCCAGACAGCTGTTTTAAGGCTTTGTACAGTTTGTTTTTTTCCTGGTAAACTGTTTCTCATCCGTTGTCAAGTCATCGAATCACAGGGTTAAAACTAAATAGCACTGACCTATATCTACACTTAAAAAAATTTGTTGGGTGAACGCAATAAAATTATGTAAATAATTTCAAGCGAACTGATTTGGGTCGATTGAGCAATAATTAATTTCGTTGAGTGAACTAATAGTAAAATTGTCTGGTCAACCTAATACATTTAGGTTGCTATAAGGTAGAAAAATAAATAGCAGGGGATGGGACTCAAACTTAGAAAAGGACTTCTGTTTTCTAAGCAGCTGCACTAACGGTGCTTACACACCGAAAACGACAGACGCAACCAGAGAGTCCGGTTTACATGTAAAGTCATTGGAGGAGGGCAATGAAGCGCGACTGGGGATCCCCTGACAAATCAGAAGCAGCTTTTCTGCCTGATGTGTGCCGGCTGGTGTGTTTCTGGCTCGACCGAAAATTTGCACTTATCGCGTCTGCCGCAAAATCAGCTGGACACAGATACTTATAAACACCGTGGCTAATCACCCAGAGTTGCATGACACCAGCTGTTTTTTATACAGAGACTTTAACTAGAGGTTAAACTATTTAGACAGGAATGCTCTTAAGAGGTTTATGGGTGGCTCTTAAAAGAGCCGCTGTAGCCACAAAGGCCCCACTCTCTCCGTCGAGAAGTGAACCATGAACAGCTTCCTCACCTGGACACCCAGGCCTGGTAATGGCTCCACCCCAGTATGTCCCGCGCCGCTTACATATAAACTTTTATTAACCGCAAACAGATGGACAGCCGCTCAGCATTGTTGTTGGTGTGTCGGCGGGCGATGCTTGCACCTTCACAGCACAAAGTGGGCGAGTAGCTCTTCCAAACCCCCATTGCACTGTCCCAGCTCCATGAGAGGTCAGTCCGAACATGTAGTCCATGGAGTCCCCTGTCAGCCCAGGACAAGGAGGGAGAAGGATTTCAGCAATACAATTCCTTCACTTTTTTTACACGAAAGAAGGGAATTGGCAGGACTTGAATATATTATAATTTACATAATGTTATTATGTACACCCCAAAAAGATTTTTTTGTGTATATCCATATGGATTATATTGAATAAGATCGCATCGTGATAATCAATTTTAACTCTTGCGAATCAGAGTCTAATTGATTCTTGAAACTTAAATTAATATTCAGCCCTACTTCTAACTGTTCTGTTTTCACACGGACTTTAGACACAACAGGCAATATTTGGCAGGTTATGTTTTCAGTGATCACCAAGAAGTAATCTATAACACATCCATACACTTCATAAACAGGATAAAAGCCTATATTTAACAGTTCTAAATCCTGAATTATCTTCTTTAACATAGAAAACCTTCTATCTTAGATTGATCACTACCAAATGCACACAATTACTAATGACACAGATATGAAACCAAAATGTAACTTTTGCTATAACCCTGGAACTTTACCACAAGCCTTATAATTCTAACTAATTTTTAATAAATTGATATGTTCTCTCACAATACCACTCTTACAGAGAGATAAGCCTTCACTCAATAAAAATTGCTAGGTGAAAATAATAAAATTATATAAATTATTTCCACCCAAGTGATTTGGGTTGATTTAGCAATAATGAATTTTGATGAGTGAAATAAATGTAAACATGTTGGGTCAACCTAACACATTTAGGTTGCTATAAGGCACAAAAATAAATAGCAGGGGATGGGACTCAAACTAAGAAAAGGGACTCCATTATTCTGAGCACCTGGACTAACCATTTTGCCACACAATGACTCAGAAACTTGGAATATAATATATAATAATATATATGACTTAATTTCCAGTGTTTACTAAAATGTATTATAATATTATAAAGACATTCCAATTCCCTTTTTTCGTGAAAAAAAATGAAGGAATTCTATTACTGAAACCATTATAATCATGTTTAGTTAACACTGGAAATGAAGTCATATCTGTTATTATATACAAGTTTTCTGAGTTCATGTGTAGTAGCAGTAAGCAGGTGCTCATAAAACAGAGGTCCTTTTCTAAGTTTGAGTCCCATTCCCTGCTGTTTATTTTGTAGCCTTATAGCAACCTAAATGTATTAGGTTGACCCAACATGTTTACATTTAGTTCACTCAACAAAATTCATTATTGCTAAATCGACCGAAATACGTTGGGTGGAAGTGATTTTATTTATTAATGAATTTTATTATGTTCACCCAACCCAAGTTTTTTTTTCTGAGTGTTACTGTTCTCTGTTTGAGATGAGAACTGAGTATAATATTTGACTTAACCAATCTCTTCAGTTAAATTCTATTCCATTGATTTATTCCCAAAATAAAGGTTAAAGTCTAAAGTTAGAAATCAACCACTATTAGACATTATTACAAACTCAAATGGCGTTTTAACAGTAAAATACTTAAAAACAAATATTGAACAATATCCTCAAAAT
The DNA here is from genome assembly GCA_028564705.1 of Apricaphanius iberus. NCBI lineage: Eukaryota > Metazoa > Chordata > Actinopteri > Cyprinodontiformes > Aphaniidae > Apricaphanius > Apricaphanius iberus. The sequence goes on along the minus strand of JAPXFQ010001358.1, from coordinate 1,015,333 downwards.
TTTCCTTTTATATAGTGCAAGATAGTGCAATTTTTCTTCAAAGCTATTTATTTGACCTATTGTTAGGTCATTACAAAATTTTATCTTTTAATCATTTATGCTGCTCTAACCGTTGCATTTCTCTACTTATTATCCATGAAAAATGTAGAGTTATTTAAAATAATATGTTAAAGTGTTAGAGTTAGTCATCTTACACCTATTTACAAAATACGTTTGATTAAGTACAAGTTACTGTATAAAAGGAAACTGATTTATAATAGGATTAATCTTTATGAGGAGATTGCTTATAAAACCACTGGATTGTATAAACTGAGATATAATGACACGCCCTAATTACTTACCCTACCAGTAATTTCTGCTCTTTTTTTAATTGCTAGCAAGGTGAGTTTATGATGGACAAGTCAGGTTGTTAAGACCAATTATGTGAAGAAGAAATGTCAAATATGCTGTACCCCCAAGAGCAGAAATAAGAAGGAATGGGGATGTTTGCTTATGTTGGATGTTTATGCTTATGAGGTTTTCACTGTATGCATCAATGCATATAAATGTATATTTGTTGTCTGAACTATTACAATAGGCAGTTATAAGCAATTTTAGAGGAGGTATTTGTAGATTTGAGCTTTTCACAGGCAGTTTGCCTGTGTGACATTTAAAAATAAAAATCAGAAATGGCACATTGTAAAAAATCAATGTAAAAATGACAGTAAATAACTATGAAATTGTTACGTTGATTTTAATGCAGATGTTAAATTACTGTAAATTCCAAATGAAAAAGTGTTTTTTGCTATTATGGTAAAAAATATGTTGCACAACCATTAATTTACATTAATGTGTCATATTTTCTGGGACAAAAACAGGAACAATCCATAAGATTATATGCAATTAAACTTTTTAAAATATATGTTTCTGGTTTGCAACAGAAACTAGAAAATTTCAGGAAATTTAGAGAAGGGACGGCCACGGTGTGCATGCTAATGCTAACTAGCATGCTAATGCTAATGTTAGCTAACATGTTGGCATTACTATAAACCCATTCAGTACCAAAATATAGTCAAAAAGCTCAAATTAGCTAAAATGCTAACAAGAGCTAGCATGCTAATGCTAACTAGCATGCTAATGCTAGCTAACATGTTGGCAATACTATAAACCCATTCAGTACCAAAATATAGTCAAAAAGCTAAAATTAGCTAAAATGCTAACAACAGCTAGCATGCTAATGCTAACTAGCATGCTAATGCTAGCTAACATGTTGGCATTACTATAATCCCATTCAGTACAAAAATATAGTCAAAAAGCTAAAATTAGCTAAAATGCTAGCAACAGCTAGCATGGTAATGCTAACTAGCATGCTAATGCTAGCTAAGATGTTGGCATTAGTATTAATAGGATTAGTATGAAAATATACTGAAAAAGCTGAAATCAACTAAAATGCATACAAGTGCAATGTAGTACTGTGTATAACATAGGGATTTTGGTTCCAGCTTTCAAACAAGAAAAAAAAAAAATTGCTCCCCCTGGGATTCGAACCCACTACCTCTTGCATTGTATTCCTGTTCCTTCACAGTTACACTACAACATCAGTTATACAGCATTGAGTTTTAGGCCATATGATCTGTTGTCTCGTCTCCCAGTTCAGCTTTCAGCAAAGAAAAATTATTTGCTGCTCGCTCCTGGATTTGAACCCAGTACCTCTGGGATGCAAACCCTCTTCCTTAACCACTACGCCATCACAGACATACATATAACATTGAGTTTTAGGCCATATGATCTGTTGTCTCCTCTCCATGTTCAGAGTGTTAAACAGCTGCGAACGAACCTTTCCCATTCGAAAACTATAGCAGCTATCAGGAAAATTATTGGAGTGTTAGCGATATTTATCCTTTGTGTTCAATTATTTCAAAGCACAACTCTCTATCTTATTCACAGATGAAATGGTACAGGCAGACAGGGGGACTGAGAAAGACAGAGACATGGTCAGAAAGACAAAGACAGATGGACTGACACATGGACTTGTTTGTAGTACTTCTCTCTATAGTACTGCATAGCATAACCTGTGTTTAAGTGGGGTTTAATAGGCCTTCAATGTATATAGACTGTGGAATGAACTTTAGTGAACTCTGATCAAAGGTGCTCCGTTTCCCCAGCAACAAGTGTGAGTGAAAACTGCAGCAGCTGCAGACACTTTAGAATGATTAACAGCTTAGATTTAGACTTTTTCATTCAAAAGTGCGCCGAACAAATCGTTCCCATTCAAAAACCGTACAAGGTATCGGAAAAATTCTTGAAGTGTGAGCGAGATATATCATTTCTCTTCGTTCATGCCAAAGCAGAAGTCTCTACCTTATTCACAGTCCGAGAGGGAGCGAGAGAAAAATGACTAAGAACATCTCTCTGGCTGAGATAATCCTGACCAGCCACAATGATAAAGTATAGGCGAAAAGCCCTAAAACTGGGTTCCACTTTGAGCGATCTAGAGCTCGCTGAGAGAAAACCGTGCGACATAGGGAAATTTTGAAATGATCCTGAGAATCACAAAGGGCGGCTCTATTTCATGACCGAAAATCATGTCACTAGTGCGAAATATGTGGCCGTGACGTCGAGTTAAATTTTTATGAGGACCTTCCAAAAGTTCATCACTCCACACTCTGCTTAACGAGCTGCTCCACTCTAAAAATGTCGATTTGGGGCAAACTTTGGGTCGAACAAAGTCAAATTGTGACAAAACCGTAACAGCTATCGACATGCGGTCTTCAATGCTGAACACAGCACGGACGTGGCTACAATCTGGATTTCGAATGGTGTTGCTAAGTTATTGTATGGCTACACAGTAAATCTTCAAAAATAGTGGATTTTTCATGATTTTGGGCCGTTTTTCCATTCATTTCCAATGGGTGTTTTTGGGGGTGGTTCTTCGCTAATTACGTCGCCATGGTAACTCCAATCGCCAATAAAAGTAATAGCACACCTCACACGATCGAGCCGGTCGTTTTGATGTATATATTGTGGGGGTGCACGCTACGGTACGACCCGCATTAACGGTGAAAGAATAAAGAGTCCGTTTAGAAGTGAATAGTAATAAGGGACTGCCCATGCAATTGCATGGAGGCAGTGCAATACATTGCTTTGCAATGGATTTGCACTGCCTCCATGCATTGCATTGGGCCGTCCCTTAATTATGACAGAAGTATTCTTCATTATCCCTATATTTTTCATGGTAAAATTATTTTTAATATGGTGAAAAACTTTTTAATAGATTACCGTAATAACTTTTACAGTTTCACTGGATCCAGCTGTGAGAGACTGTAATCAGGTTAAAGGCATGTTATGTGAATTACCATAAACAGTTTTTCTGCATTTATTCTAATTAATGGTAATCTACTGTAAAACAACAATGCTTTTTAAGTTAAATTTAGGGTTAACAGAGTAGTATAGCATTGTGCTTTCTACATTTACACTTTTTTTTACAGTGAAACTCTGGAATCCACAGCTGCTGACAATTCACCTTAAATTCTCTACATACTGAGGAGGCAATTAAACCCTTTTAGTCAAACGTATTTGACCAAAGACACATCTAAACAGAGGAAGACTACCTTGTTGACTAAGGATTAAGATCCCTGTTTAGCACAAAGAGTTGAGGTCAGGCAATGTTTATCTGGATATTATTATCATGTTGGGATGCCGATTTGTGTTCAGGTTTCAGCCATCCAGCTGTTGTGATTAGGTCATATAGTAAAATTTGTTAGATAGTCCCACATTTCATCACTATATCCACTTTGTGATATACACTATTTCTGGTGCTAGTAAAAAAAATCTTTCAGCATGATGCTACTAACAGCTCGACAGATGATGGTATGGTGTCTTTAGGTGTGAAAGCCTTTTGTTAACTTCACCAAACATCTTCCTTCTCCGTGGTCAGACGGCTCAATCTCTTTCTTCTCTGTTGATAAACTATTTTCTTTACAGGCTGCAAATTTCCTGAAGTTGTCGCATTCTGATTAGCCAAATATTACTGTTTTCGTTGTGTGTAGTGGTGGAATGGGTGTCTCAGCATTTTTCAATAAAAAATCGAATTAATCGTCTCAGATTTAAAGCTCTTTTCAAAAGATCCTTATTAGTTTTTATTTTTTCAATGGTGGCAGTTTGGATCAAATGGTTGAAAGTTGGACATATTTGGGTGCTCCAAACGGACAATGACACTAAACGGATATGAAAAGTGGTTTTGGAATGGTTAAAGCAGGTAAACATCAAACTTCTGCAAAGGAGCAAACCTGTATAAAGCTGTGTTTGCATTGATTATTAAGGTTAGGATTTAGGCAGAATACTGTATGGGTTTTATTCACACTTTAATGCTTTTAGGCTCATCCTATAGATAAAATACCAACCTTGTGATGTTCCATTTCTATATTTGGTTCCCTTTGTTCTATATTGAGGATGAAATGCATTACACGTAAACAAAGACTTACTCCAAAGGCTTAATAATGGAACTCTGGGAGAGGGTCAAAATCATCATTTCTAATATGTCCCTTTCCCCCTGTACATAATGAGTAGCATTAATTAGAAGTAATGATCGTTAATTAACATTTTAGCTCAAATCAAAAATAGCATGTTACAAAAATATAGCATGAAACCAGACAAAAGGTTATATATCTCTCACCTCAGCTTCAATCTCTGATTTAATTTCCACTGTTAGATCAATCAACTAACTGAGGATGAAGGGCAGGTCGGGAATCTAAACACACACACACACAGACAAATTGCTCCTGCACACGCCCATTCACAAACACACAAAAATCCACATCAAGGTGACTGCGAGCATGTCAGCGACATTAACTCAGCTCTGAATCTAACATCCTGCAGCACTCTAATCTGTTCCATCAAAAAGGTCTGGTGATGCTTGCAATTGATTAGTCATGCATGTTTTTGTAAACCGAAATGTGAAGCGGTGGTGGTGTGGGAGAGTGAAATGAAACTGCTGCACATCCCAAAGAGGTCGGTTGAAGCAAAGTAAAAATTCAAGATAATTATTTTACCTGGAGATTTTTGTCACCTTTGAGGGAATTTGTTTACAATAAACCCAACTCATCTGCTTGTCCCGTGATGTGCAAAAATAATAAAAACAGAGCAAAAAATACTTTTCGGGATTTATTTTAAAGGTAAGTCTATGAGTTCAGTAGAACATTACTGCGGGTGAATATTTATTTTTCAAGAAGACAGAAACATTTCCATACAACATCTCCTCATTTAGATCCTGCAGGTCACTGAGCAGGACTCAGTTAATGAATTTGAGGATTTCAGTATGTAAAGACGCATACAAGAATAACTTTTTTTAAAGAATTTCTGCTCTTTTTTTTGTAGGTTCACCCTCTCCACTCTTTCTTATAAAGTTATAATAATATTCTATCAAAAATACCTCAAATAAACACTGATCATCTCCTCTTAACAGCACTTTTTATTTGGTGGAATAATTACTGTTGAACATAAACTTGGACACATTACTGCTATTATTGAGTTGATTGGTATAGATTAAGTAGTATAAAGTTGAGATGATATTTCCTTTTTTCAATAATAAATCCATCCATCCATCCATGGTCTTTGAGGTGGTGTGGTACCAGTCCGTGCCATCCTGCTGACTCTTCGAGAGTGATAAGGGTCTGGTGCCTATCTCGAGCGGTCATAAGCGAGAGGTAGGTTACACTATGGACAGGGTGCCAGTGTTCCTGATCTGCAGAGACAAAAGCGGTCAAGGCCATGGGGACATCTTTTCTCAAGGCAGTGCTGTGATCAAGCAAATGTGGTGCACGTGCACATGCATACCATTTGTCATCCACAATGGGGTGCTGCAGCACCCTCAGCACCCCTACTTCCCATGGCCTTGAAAGTGGTCCAGGGAAGGAATGACAGGGTTATGGCAAGGCTCACAGATGCATACGAGTGAGTGAAAGCTGAAGGGTGTGGATCAGTCAAACCAATCAGCTGCTGTAGTGATGTAAAGCTCTGTTAGAAAGGTCTAACAATGCACAGCGCACTGAAGTTAGCTGTGTGTCGGGCTGTAAAGAACTAACTAGTTTGGATGACCATGCTCACTTCTGTCCAAATTTGAAGTAGCAGTAATACTTAGCACTTTAAAGTACAATATACAGTTTTATTACAGCCTCATGACCCATTTGCTACTTCTTTGTGAGGATGGAAGATTTCTGTGGCTAATTACAGCGGGCAGTGAAGCACTCATCTCACACAATGTTTTCATCACCATTAGCCAACAATGGGCCCCCAATAAGAATTGGAGCATAAAGGGTTAAAAGACAGTCGCCTGTTTGACGAATTGTCTTTTAATGGATGGATGGCAGGGTGCATGTGTTTCCTTTAACTGACAGTTTGGAAATAACTCAAGCTTGGCGAGGCAGTCTTATAATTTGGAAAATTTTCTATAGCAAAACTTTTAGTCCTGCCATCCACGTAGATGTTTCTTTAGAAGTATAAAACAGGGTATAGTTTAAGGTGTCTTGTGAAGTCTATACTTTAATAAGTCATGGCTGTTTTAACAACAAAAGGATGACAACGCACTATTAACCATGTCGTCATAATAATCTAATCAGGGTACTGGTCAGCAGTGTTATCGTTAACAAAAACGAAAAAAAATAAACGAAAACTAGAAGTAAAAGAATATTTGAAACAAAGTGAAAACTAACTGAAACTGTAATGAGTGTCCACAAAGCAAACTAAAACGAACAGAATTTATTGAAAAATGTGTTTAGCTTTCGTTTCATAATGTGTCTCATAATATATAGAAGAATTCTTTCTATGTCGCTCCATGCCTTCTGCGCGTTGTCGCCAGAAACAGTTTCGATCATCTGTGTTGTGTCTTTTTAGTTGCACAAATTGCCTCGATAAAAACAACAGAACGGGAAAGTTGGATACAATCCCATCTACTCGCTCCCTTTCAAGGAAATAAAAGACGTCTTTGGATTGCAAGCTGTCAGAAGAAGCGATTGAAATGATGATTAAACAGTGCAGCAAAAACGTCATAAGAGGTGAGCTACGGCGGCTAACAAGCAAGCTAACGCTGCGACTGTAAGCAATAGCCATAGGGGCCGGTGTTACACCGGAGCTGTGTAGCTGGGGAAGGTTGTGTGCGTGTATCCGCTGTGTTGGTGGACAAAAAATCTCTCTCTAGTTTCTGGTTGTTGTTGGTTTTTACTGGCTGTACTGCATTATCCCAACATGTCAGTCAAGTCATCTGTGTTGCTTGTGGTCCGCCTAGCGTCATGTCAGCAAAGGTTGAGAGAGAGCGCAAATGTGCAAAATGATTAACAGGATCATAGTACACCAAAAAGCTTGGCTTTTGTTTTGTTGTGTCGCCACTCAGTGTTTTTATAGGACTGTAGCACCTGGATTAATTGTTTGGCTTTTTAATGCACATGTGCTGTTATTGTGTTTAAAGAACTGTGAACGTTACTCTACCATTTATCTTTTATACTTGCCTGATTTGTATTTGGCTGTTAATCTGGCACATGTCAATAATTTTTTTTTAAAAGCATAATAATTTTATGAGATTTTGTTATACATGTTTTTGTTTTTTAGTCTTGCCCCGTTACACAAAAGACTAAAACTGAAACTAATAAAAACTCAAATGAAGCTAAGCACTTTCAAATAAGCTGAAACTAAACTAAACTACCATAACAAATGGTAAAAACTAACTAAAACTAAATAGAATTTGAAATCTTAAGTCAAAACTAAATAAAATCTAAAACTAATGAAAATTTTAAAACTATTATAACTCTGCTGGTCAGTGTCCAAGTCACCTCATAGCTAATATAAGGTTATATAAAAATGGATACAAATTGATTCACATGTAGGGGTAAAAAAGGTTTATTACCCCCTCTCTAAATCCCTGCTTTGTCCTTGCACAGTCACGAGCTGATGCCAGTGAGAGATGAGGAAGACCTTGGACAGATTGCCAGTCCATCACAGGGCAACACAAAAACAATCATGCTCGCAAACACACTCACACCTGAGGGCAATCTAGTCCAATTAACTTAACACACATGTTTTTGGATTGTAGGAAGGAGCAAGAATACTTGGAGAAAAGCCAAATATGCAGGGGAAGAGCATAAAAACACCACAGAGATATTCCTGGCTGGGATTTAAATCCAGGAACTTCTCGCTGTAAGAAAGCAGTGTTAACAGCTGTTTAATTGTGCAGCTATAGTAAGTTTCATTGGATTTTTTCAGTGTTATGGATTGTTTTCTATTTATGCTGTTGAACAAATCTGGTGTGACCTATTTTTCATGTTTCATTTAGCTTTTCTGTTTAGCAGGCATTTACAAATAGGATTGAGTCTCGCACGTTCTCTTCACACTATATTATTTTCTCACATCGTTCCTGTCTTGAATGAACTTAAATTCCTCTGTACATTCCTTACATCCTATTGTACAACAGAGATACGTAGCTTTCAGATTTTGGAAACAAACAACTTCAAAAGTGTCATCAGAAACAATCCAGCCCCCATAACGGAGCTAAGCTACACATTTAACTCCTATGACACACTCGTCTTTCTTTGCAAATAATTCTGCCATTAAATTGCTCATTGCAAAACTATAATGGCAGTCTGTGACTGGCAGAGCCTTTAATAAAACTGTGAGGGAGGGATCTACTGAATCACATGAAAGAGATGAATATATAGTAGAATAATTAGTGCGTAGAAAAACAGAAGCAACTTCGAGCTAATGCTGACCTCTGCTTCTGAATCTGTAGCTTTAATAAGCTTCTGAACATTTGCCCTCTGCTTGCAAACATTTCTCGGAGGGTAAGCCCAAAAACATCTGGCATTGATTCACCCGAACGCTTCCTCTGTGAGTTAAATGTCTGATGCATCCTTTTGATTTAACTCAGAATATTTCTCTTGATTGTTCTTTAAAACGCACATGCATCCTTCTAGAATTCTTGCACATTCCTCCTGACAGAACTGGTGTAACTGACTCAGGTTTGTAAGGCAGATTAATTCGTACCTTTTCAGATCTGCCCAGATATTCTCCATAGTGTTGAGATCAGGGCTTTGTTAACTTTGTTCTCCTCAAGTCTCTTTGTAGGAGCATAGCTTGTACGCTAAGTTTCATTGTCCAATAGAGAGACCCCTTTGTGGACGAGCTTTGACTTCCTGGTTGATTTATATATGTATTTCCACATAATGTTGTTTTCTTTCCCTCATGGTGTGATCTTTAACTCTTTTTTTTTTTTAAACGCAATTAAGGCATACACACAACACTGCCCTGTTTATAATTCAGCCTGCATCACATCAGCTCTCCTTCCTAACCAGCTAAACTACGGATTATTCTGCAGCAGCATGTGTTTGTGATCCTAAATGACATGTGAGGATATTATTATTGGCGTAATGGCATTGTGTTGATATGATTATAAGTTCATAAGCTGTCTTTGGGAATTTCCGTCCGCTTTGGATGACAGCTCGCTGTGTATTGTGCAAGGCAAGGCAATCTTATTTATATAATACTCTTTCAAAACAAGGCAATTCAAAGTACTTTACATGATAATAGAAATTTGAAAAATAAAACTGAGAAAGTAAAAGAAAAACCGATGAAACACAAAAAATCAATTAAAATATTTAGCTACAACAATAATTTAAATAATAAAGATTAAACACAGAGCGACTGACAAAAGTAATAACTTTAATTAAAAAGAATGAACACCAAAATAATCAATTATAACATTTACCCAGAGTAATTTATTAGTGCTAACTCATTAGCAGAAGTAGCTGTGTAAATCGTCACAATAAGAGCATTAATTTCCTGTTGTGGTGAACCACTGTTTACTGATGGGAAAATGTTAATTGTGACATTTGATTTATGTGATGTTTAACACAGACTGATGATATCCAAATGTTAAGTTTATTCAAATATTTTGGTTAGTTCTACCTGTATTTGTTATAATTTTTCATATCAGAACACACATACATTGTGAATGTAATTGTGGAGTTCAAAACAAAAATTTTTCCTTAATTTTAATTTAAAAAAAGAGCAACTGCATCTAGAGTTGTCCTTTACAATGAAAATTGTAGTTTGTTTGGTCATATTTAGGTGTCGTGATTAATTCACAGCTACCCTGTGATTAATTCAAAAAAAAAAAAAAATTTGGTAGACAGCCCTACTAAAACTAAAAATAAATATGTTTTTCGGTCGAAGTTTGTATGTTTTTAATTCTTTAAGCACCGTTTAAAGCACCGTTTAAGCACCAGCACCATTTCAAAAATACCAGTTTTGCACCAGTGTCGGATAAAACCTAAACGATAGCCATCCCTACGTATAAGTGTTTGAACAGATTGCTGTGGCTCCTTCAAGGTTGAGTAAATTGTTTCCAAGGATGACTTGTACATCTCCAAAATTCTCGTCCTGATATCTTGGCTGATTTCTTTTGATTTTCCCATCATGTCAAACCAGATAGCAGTGTGTTCGAGATGCTCCATCAAAATATATCCACAGGTGTTCCTCCAATTAACTCAAATGTTTAAGTTAACATATCAGAAGTTTCAAAAGCCATAACATCAACATCGTCATTTGAGGTTTCTCTCATTGTTTATAGAGATATTATTCATTCTGTATATAAACTTGTTTTCAAGTCACAAATAAATATATCTCATATTCTTCCTCTCGTTATTGTGACATTTAGCAAACAGACATAATTTAGATAATTCTAACTGACCTAAAACCAGAACTTTGGTCTGATTTAACTTCAGACCGGGTAAAATAAAAAAAAAAGGTTGGCTAACTGTCTTTTTTTTGTGCATGTAAACGTCTGGTTTAAACTGTAAATAAATTTGACGTCAAGCACTAAATTGTGGTGCACTGCTGCCTTGCAGCAAGAAGGTTGTGGGTTTGTATCCCAGCCCAGGTTTTTTCTGCATGGAGTTTGCATGTTCTCCCCGTGCATGCGTGGGTTCCCTCCAGGTACTCCGGCTTCCTCCAACAGTCCAAAAACATGACTGTCAGGTTAATTGATCACTCTTAATTGTCCTTAGGTGTGGGTGTGTGCGTGCATGGTTGTTTGTCCTGTCTGTCTCTATGTGGCACTGTGAGGTAGGCACCAGCCCCCGCGACCCCTGGAGAACTAAGCGGTTCAGAAAATGGATGGGTGGCATTAAATTGTGGCATAAAGCCAAGAATTGAAGAAAGGGGGATAGATATCTTCTTCACAGATGGTTTAACAGTGGTTGAAAAAAGTTTTCTCTAAAATGTAGTGATAATTGTCTTCAGCCTTTTTGTCACCATCCTTCAGCAGGAGATGAAGTTTCACTGCGTTTCATTTTGCAGCTCTTCATCTCGTGTTCATGCATAAGCAAACCTGCGTCTTTTAGGAAAGCTTTGAGAATATGCAGGTAATACATTATACTGATGATGGCAAAAGGCTTCTAGGTTTAGATTGTGCGTCAAACAGCTACAATTGTTTCTCCAAGTAATTTCTTCTACCGGAAAGGTTTTTCTATTGCAGCGGTTTATTTCCTCTTTGATTTTCAGTTTTTTTAGGATAAATAATGAATTGCAAATAGAAACTGTCTGGATACACAAGGTGTGGGTAAACTTTTCTCTACCAGAGTTATGACTTCTACTCCAGCAGGGAGAAATAAAAAAGGGTGTAAACAGCCTCATTTAGTTGGGATTGTATCTCTTGTCATATGTATTCACACAAATAGTGGTAGGAAAATAACAACGGGCTGAAAAGAGCTGTCTGTTATTTTATCAGTTACCTTGGAAGAGATGGTTTGACCCTCACCTGCACTGCACACAGGCTTGTAATTTGGCAAAAATAGGTGCATCTACTAATGCTGCTTCCGAGAAACATTAATCCGGCATCACTCTGTGCTCTGTGTGTGTCTGTCTGGCTTGCTGCAGTGACCTGTGTTTAAAAAAAGAACAATATAGGAGTATTTAACCAATTTATCCAATATACAGTATAAGCACTTAATTCTATAACCTGAATGGATGTAAACTGAGTGGATCAGGTTTTCTATAGATTACAATGAAATCTAATAAATTCTCCAATCTTTATTTTAGAATACTTTTTAAAATTATTCTGACAATGAATGCTCTTCATGGACAAGCACCAAATTATATCAGATGGGTTTTACATGTACATGTTCCTAGCAGGTCCCTGAGGTCCTATGGACAATGTCTGCTAGCAGTTCGTCCAGCAAGACTTTAAAAACAAAGGGAGATAGAACCTTTTGCTTTGTGGCTCCAAGGCTATGGAATTCCCTACGTGTAGACTTGAGGTCAGTAGACTTCATGGTCTCTTAAAAGCCCAGTTACAGACCTATCTTTGTAAAATTACTTTTTTCCAACTGTTGTAACTGTTTTTAGCATAATGTGTTTCGTCCTGTCTTCTTGTCTAGTGGTTTTTTTTTTTGTGAAGCTCCTTGAGATTTTTATGTTGTAAAAGGTGCAATATAAATCAACTTTTACTTACTTACTTCTGCAGTTCAGTGAGTAAAAACAACACTTCAACAGCAGGAGTTAGACATCTAGATGTAGAACTAGAACTTTCCTGGAGCCAAACTGATAGAAAATAATTCCCCCATCATCCAATTGGAGCAGATCTGGACACTGAACTACAGTGGGGAGAAAAAGTATTTGATAAACTTTATAAATCAAGTTTTCCTACTAACAAAGCATGCAGAGGTATGTAATTTGTATCAAATGAACTCTTCAACTGTGAGGAGCAAAATCTAAAACATAAATGCAGAAAATCCCTGTGGTTGATTTTTAAATAAGTCATTTCCATTTTATTGCACGACAAGTTGATTGCCTATCAACCAGTAAGAATTTAGGCTCCCACAGACCTGTTAGTTCTTCTTTAAGAAACCCTCCTGTTCTCCACTCATTACCTCTATTAACTGCATCTGTTTGAACTCGTTACCTGTATAAAAGACACCTGTCCACACACTCAAACAAACTCCAACCTCTCCACAATGGCCAAGACCAGAGAGCTGTGCCAGGACATCAGGAATACAACTGTAGAGCTGCACAAGGTTTGGATGGGCTACAGGACAATAAGCAAGCAGCTTGGTGAGAAGGCAACAACTGTTGATGCAATAATTAGAAAATGGAAGTAGTTCAAGACGACTGTCAATCTCCCTCAGTCTGGAACGCCATGCAAGATCTCTCCTCGTGGGGCATCAATGATCATGAGGACAGTGAGGGATGAGCCCAGAACTACACGGCAGGACCTGGTCAATGACCTGAACAGAGCTTGGACCACAGTCTCAAAGAAAACCATCAGTTACACACTCTGGTGTCACAGATAAAAATCCTGCAGTGCATGCAAGGTCCCCCTGCTCAAGCCAGCACATGTCAAGGCCCGTCTGAAGTTTGCCAACGATCATCTGGATGATCAAGAGGCGGAATGGGAGAAGGTCATGTGGTCTGATGAGACAAAAGTGGAGCTTTTTTGTCTAAACTCCACTCGCTGTTTTTGGAGAAAGAAGGATGAGTACAACCCCAAGAACATCATCCCAACTGTGAATATTGGAGGTGGAAACATCATTCTTTTCTGAAAAGGAGGCAGGATGACTGTACCGTATTAAGGGGAGGGTGGATGGGGCCATGTATCGTGAAATCGTGCTTCCCTCATGAAGCATCTCTAGGTCCTGTAGTGGCCTAGCCATTCTCCAGACCTGAATCCAATTGAAAATCTTTAGAGAGAGAGCTGAAAGTCTCTGTTGCACAGCGACATCCCCGAAACCTGAACACTCTGGAGAAGATCTGTATTGAGGAGTGGGCCAAAATCCCTGCTGCAGTGCGTGCAAACCTGGTGAAGAACTACAGAAAACATCTGATCTGTCATTTCAAACCAAGGTTTCTGTACCAAATATTGAATTCTGTTTGTCTGATGTATCAAATACTTATGTCATGCAATAAAATGGAAATTCATGATCTAAAAATCTTTCACTGTGATTTTCTGTATTATTGTTTTAGATTCTGTCCCTCATGCTTTGTAAGTTGTACAACTTCAAAAATCAGCAGTGTATGAAATTCTTGTTGTCCCCACTATATGTTCAAAAAGCATAAAAATCCTGACACACACAGGGAATGCTACAGTCAAACTGCTTGTACACTACAACAGCTCTGTTCTCTAGTAATAAAGTTACAGTCTAGTAATCGGAGCTTTTGGTTCAGAATATTTAGACAGAGTAAACAAAAATGTTCCTTACCATTCTTGTCAAGTTTCTGTGAAAAGAGGGTTTTTCATTAATAATCTAATAATTTTGTAAAATCTATTTAGTAAAATAATATGGAGCTAAAAACTGAAATGTTAGGTTAAGTGCTGAAAAGCAACAAAGTAATGAAGAAATCCTTATTCTAAATGAAAAATGTGGAAATGCAACAAAAAAGAGTAGCAAAAATATTTTTGTCATTCTGTCAGCATATAAAGAATTACTTTAATTCAAATATTTTAAATTTTTGTGAAATAGGGAGCAATAAATGTCTTTCGCACCATTTTGCACACGGTTTCTAAGTTAGAAATACAGATAAATGTAAATAAAGTTGGTAAAAAAAAAAATTTTTAATATTTATTTTTGATTCACTGCAGACTTCTCTGTTTTAGAGCTATCTGTGATCGAGTTCGTTTTAGGCTTCTCATGTCTTGTTTATACTTTAGATACACATAAAATTTTAATGAAGCTCCACGGTTTGAGAGACGGGGAGCCGTGCTTTGGCATGAGCAATGAGATAGAGGTGAATTAATGAGATAAATGAGAGAATGACCGAAATTAAATGCCCCTAGTAAAATCCTTGTGAAAGTTCTCAATTACAAGAAGAAAAACCTATAATGTGCAAACGGCCAGAGTTTACTATGCATGACTCAGAAGCAAATTTAAATTAGGGTTCCAGATCTGTGTTTGTTTTCTTTATTATTCTCAAAATAAAAGAGAACAATTGCACATAAAAAATATCAAGCTCCCATTAAGGACTGTAGTTTCTTGTGATTGTATGCTAACAAAAAAAAACAAAAAACAGGCTGATTATTATTATAGAGAGATCCCTTTATAACTGTATAAATGTAACAACTGTAAGAACATAAATACATTGCAAGCATCCAGGATAACATCCAGATCTCAAATGCAGCAGTGATTCATGCTTGCCTGGCTTTTACTTGGGAAATAAAACTGATAAGCTTTTTTAAAAATTTATTTTAATTTGTAAATTAAAAATATAATTTGTAAATTAAAATTCTGAAATGCAACTGAAAGAAAACGCCTCTTTGAATGAATAGATATGTTTAGTTCCCTACAAAACTTGGGTTAGATGATAATTTTCATATAATATGTAATTTGAATTTCATCACAATTCCCCAAAATGTTAATAACCTCTTTAAATCATTGGAACAGCCAGGAAAACCAAAAGTATAGTGTGGTTCATCATCGCTCACTCCTTTTAAACACACCTTTATTTCATTGATGGGAAATTGACGGCAACGAGCTTAATCTGATTCATCTCATGTTACACCATATATTCTCTATAAGAGGCAGGTCAGAGGGCTCTTGCACAAAGCCCAGACAGCAGATTAGGATAGGATTTCGACAGCTGAATCTAGCCTTCATTCAGTTTCCCAGAAGTTGCAGCATATTTTCTGTCCGCAGCTAACATGCTCCAGACTGAGCAAACAATGAGGCTCTGTTCGTCTTTGAACCACTTTAATCAGAAACTATTCTTTCTTGCAGCTAACTGAAAACACCTAATCCATGTTATCATTCAGAATAATACACTCTGCTCTTTATTGATTACTCTGCAATGAAATAGCACCCTAAACTGTAGTATAGCTGTGATCATTATTATTTATCGAGTCAATGTTATTGCTAGAGACGTGCTGTGATTTATACAAAGATTGCTGCTCAATGGAGAGTTGTTGAGTTCTTTTCGTGGAAACTGTGAAAAAAAAATATGAAACCCTATTAAATGTCCTGGTTGTTGTTTTTTACATAAGAAATGCTGCTCCGATTAACTGTGTTTCATCTGATCTATTAGACAAAAATCGAATAAAATATGTGTTTTCTTGTGGAGGAAATACTTAAAACCTTTTACTCCTTGATATTCAGCTTCAGCGAGAGGCTTCTAATAGCCATATAGTAGTCTCTGACATTATTCTGAGGAAAATTCGCCTCAAAATTTTCCTTTTCAGCCTTCTGAGGACTTTCTTGAATGTACAACTAATTTTCTTTGTGAAAAATATTCTTTGGACTGACAAGAAAAAAGGTGTTTTAGATGATGTTTCAAGATGTTCTGAAGTAAAACTAGTATATTTTAGTGAAATAACATGCACAGTCAAACAAGGAGGTGATACCGTGATGGTTTTGGGTTACTTTACTCCGAAATGACCTGTCATTATTGATTGTCCAATGCATTCTGCTCTCTACCAGAAAATCTTAAAGGAGAATAATTAGAAGCTCCCGAAACATTGGTAATTGGGATAGAATGATTAGAAAAAATGCAGGTAAAAAACTGAGTGGCAGTTATCGCATAAACCTGATTGTGAGTGTTTCGGCAACAAATGGGCCTATTACTTTTTCACATAAGGCCTAGGTTGATTTGGATAGGTTTCCTGCTCAAAAAATGGAGAGAAAAGTCTTATTTACTTAGGGTTTCTTTGCCTCATATAAAATTAGTTTGATGATTTTAAGCATTTGGTTGTAAAGAAAGAAAAAAAACATAAGAAAAGAAACCTGCATGGAGGCAAATACAATTTTTGGCAGCAGTGAAGATCTCACCCAAGCAGTTGCTATAATTAAGATATAATCAGAGTTGTTCGCTTCATCTGTCAGTAGCTGTAATGTTATTGCCTGATAGGTGTATATTTTAGGCCCTAAGAGGGTTTAAAATGAACAAATAATGGATGCATTCCAATTTTTTAGACAGCTAGGCACACACTATGACTTTGAAGGAGAAGTTGATAAATTTGTTGCCTGCCTTCGATGGTTAATGATAGTAGTCATCAGCTATGAAAGAGAGAATTTTGTTCGTTTGACAGATGGAGAGGTTGTACACAAAGAGTCACTTTTCTGCTTTTCATATTCAACATGATAATGTGTTTGTGAAGCTGACACCTGATTACAGACAGTGAGTGCAGTGCACTCTCCTCCTTCCCATCTCAAACAGGTTTCATTTTCTGAGCAGCAACCACAGCAGATTTTCCCTCTACACAGCATCAATTTCAAGCAACTTGTCCCCCCCGCCACCACCTTTCCACTCTTGACTGCATATAACTTGAATGACATGTGAGTTCCTCAAACACGTGCGAGCCAGCTCTCCCTTTGAAGAGCGGATTTTATTTGACATTCAATTATAGACTGTGCGGCTATACGTCTGGGAGGCACTAAATGAACAAAACCGCTCATCTCGCATCTCTCAGATCCCCTCCCGCTGAGATGCTCCAGGAGCACATGCAAACTCACCTTTTTAATAACGCAGCCCACAGAAAGAAGGGTTTTGTTTGGCAAGAGAATAACCTCACTCTCCACACCGCAAACCGGTGTAAATCCGTCATTATTTTCTCCTTAAACTAAAACTAACCTGGATATTTGGGTTATTTTGTCTTGACATTTCTGAGGTCACAGAGCTCAGTGTCACCAGCTTTGTAAAAACAGGTTATTTTCGCGTTGTGAGCACAGGGTGGTGCTGTTACCACATAATTTGACCAAATGCTGTCTGTTTTCAAGCAGGATGAGCCAAGGGTGAAGAATGAGTCTGAAACGGGCATATAATGAGAACCTTCTCTGTCTGCTGTGAAGATGGTAATGTCTCGTTCGTCGTGTGCAGTGTTCTGTTAATTCAGGCCAATGGTTCAAATACTGTTTAGTACATGATCTCATGGCACTGCATCAGAGACAGGAGGAGGTGTGAACTGCTCTCGCAAATGTGTCTCCATCACACTTAAGCTGTTTGCATAATTAAGCTTTGACACCACTGTAATAGTTGCAACAAGTGTTAATTATCAGTTGTGAACTGAATTAGCCGTAAACTTAGAATTTGATACCTCCTATTTTAGCTGTCATCTTCATCATCATGATCATTATGGTCACTCAGCATGTACCCTCTAAAAACTGCTGGGGATAAAAACAGCCCAAGTTGTATTATTTAGTTTACTCTTGGTCAATTATGGACAAATCCGTCCTTGATGAGTTCGTCTCAACAGGGTCGGACTATTGGTTTGATTCAACGGATAGGGATAGGATTTTAACCCCCAAAAATGACTAATTTGTTAATGTTAAGACCAAACTGATACCTCCCAGTCAACTGTGCTGTGTGGCATAAATTTTATATGTAGCAGCCAACTTGGGAACCCAAATGCTCTCTGCGGGCATCTGGGCGCTGACTTTGCAATTATTCTCTCTGTCCGAAGAAAAAACAGCAGAAAAAAAAATGTGTTTGAGAAGCAAATAGAAGAAGAAAAACAACATAAAAATTGTGTTTTATTTAGGCAATATAGTCAGAAGACCCCCCCCCCACACACACACACACACACCCCCACACCCCCATTTGGACCATTTATCTTTTGGGGGAAAACGAGAACATAAAAGTGCACAGGGTTTCTGGAGAAAAATCACTTTTCATCTGTTCTCTTTAGGCAGAGTGTATGAACTACTATATTTATGCCCCCTAGGAGGCTGTAGTGAAGCGTGTGAGTCTCTCAATGAAAGAAACTGTGGAAGTCCAAGCAGCTGATATACACATCTGAAAAGACCTTACAGAAAACAACATGAGGGTTGAGGAATAATCCATAACTTTGATTACTAAGCAGGTAATATTTGAGTTACACATATATGATTCAATCGTTTAAACTATGATTAGTCAGAAGGTTAATATATACTATACATGTATATATTGTACATGAAAGCTATGTTATGTTATTACTGTATTCTTGCCAACGTTTTGAATAAAAACTTATACCAGGGTATACTTTCTTTTGTTGGGAAAAAAAAGGCAGCCGTTATCCATTCTGCTGCTAACAATACTGCAGCATCTTTATTATTACGGGCATAATGGATTCAAAACCTTTAATTATTGTTATTTTAGTACATGAGTTAAAGAAAAAATCTTAAATTAGAGCTTTGCACCTTTCAAAATAACACAAGTATAAA
Organism: Apricaphanius iberus; assembly: GCA_028564705.1. NCBI lineage: Eukaryota > Metazoa > Chordata > Actinopteri > Cyprinodontiformes > Aphaniidae > Apricaphanius > Apricaphanius iberus. The sequence continues at coordinate 996,188 of JAPXFQ010001358.1, read as the reverse complement.
AAGATCATATTATTTGGGTTATTATTTAGGCTGATCTAGTAGTGGGCTTACTGCCCAGTAGACATGCTGCTTGTAGCTTTCTAACTGTACTTTTGAAACAATCTTAAATTAATAACAGGGCCAGCTGGCACTCAATTAGTTTCAGAGCAATGAGTATCTATCATTGTCAACAGAAATATTCCCAAACAGCCAAATTTACGCGGGGGGGGTCACATAGCAACAGGCACAACTCTATGTTCCTTGTACTCCAGCACTTTCTCTTGACTCTCATTAAAAGGACTGAACACAGAGGGAACAGGGTGACACAAATTTTATATGGTTTTAAAAGCATAACTTTTTAAAAACCATGACATCATGATGAGGCTTGATCCTTGCAGGGTTGAGAGAGTTTTAACACTCTGTTGACTGTCAAGGAACGGAAACATTTGTGTCGATGGAGAACAGGTACACAGGAGAAGCAGGGGATTTGTTGAAATGACCTAACCTGCTACATGTTTTTGGAAGCTGGAGAATCCAGAGAAAGCCCATATAAACAGAAAAACATAGAAAAGTCCTCCCAGAAAGCCGTCAACATCTCCAGTTGGATTCTGCTCAAAAAGAGAGAGCGAGAGAAGTGAATGTTGATGCAGACTGAAATCATTTTAATGGCCAATATGTTTTACACTCTAAATATGTTGGTTCTTCTTTCCTGCAGCTGTTAGGTTGTACAATCAGCTCAGTCCCAGGCAAACTACATGAATAGGAAATAAATAAACCTTTTGACTTTCAACAGATGTTTCTTACACAGATCTCAGTATTCTTGCTTATACCCTATTCTGCTCAGTAAAAAAAGGAAAAATATTCAAATATGTTTTTTCCACCAATATGGATTTAGATGTTCTGATTTGGCACTGCTGTTATGGTTGCTCTGCATGGAGTTCCCATGTTCTTCCTATGCACCTGTGGGTGCTCCCCAGGTACACCGTCATCATCTCACACCCCATAAACGTGATGACTGAATGCTGTCACTCATCCAATGACAGAAGGAGATAGACACAAACCCAACAATCTGGGTCCGGTAGAACCTATCAGAACAGATCACCAGACCTTTTGGCAAGCATCCTAAAAGCGAATTAATCTAATAGGATCCAGACGATATCTGATCCCTGGATATCTGTTCTGATTCTTCCTTAACACCAAAGGGCAAAGTCAACATTTAAATTCAACATGAAAAAAAAAAAAAAAAACATCAACAGCCATCAACTGAAACTAATAAAACACCTAGACTAAGTACCATCAAGCCAATGACCGGATTTCTGTGGGCAGAAACTCTTAATTTGTAGGTTAAGGTTCTTGAGGACGCCTACGCCTCTGAGAAAGGAGTGAGGTAAAGACAGGCAGGAGGAAAAGAGAGCGCAGAGAGAGGAGGAGGAGGAGGGGGTGATGTGCATCAGTCCACTGGCGCTCAAATGGGTAACAGCAAGCACAGCAGACTGAAGTGGAGCGGTGAGTCCAACTACAAGACAAGTGAGACGGCGTCTCCATTCTAAAGCGTCTCTGACCGCTACGGAGAAACTTGCGTCTGTTCCCCCCAAGTGCATGCGCTCAGTATGCGGACGGAGCCCGCCGCTGCGCAGACTGATTGAGCGCAGTGTAAAGGGCTCCTTATTCATTTTTCTCCTTCCCTTGGAGGACTACCTCTTCATTTAGTGACAATGGGTAAGTCTTTCAATTCCTCACTGTTTTAGTGACACATTTTCTGTCCGTTCAGTCTCCTTGTAGCCAGGACGACAGATCTGATCAGTTTAAACTAGCAGATTTCTTCTACAATTACTCTGTCTCCATTTGTTGTGCATACTCTAGCAAGATTTTTTTATTTATTTTTTTATTTAACCATGTATTTAAGTAAAAGGGCATTTGTCTTCAAGTTATCTTCATTTGCATCCATAAATAGTAAGAGCAACTCTGATCAGTTCTTAATGAATGGGGTCTCATGAACAGACCTAAAGCTGTTACCTGGAGCATATCCACTGTTTGAGGAAATGCAAGTCTTACCTTCACTCACTCAGTGAATTCTATGCATGCATTTTCAGAAACTGAGTCATCTCTTTGATTGCCTGTGCCCCCCACTCTACCCCCAACAGGTTCTGTGATGTTGGACTGGAGGTTATCTTGTCTTCTTCTGCACGCAGCTGTTCTGCTGCTGCTCAGCAAGGGGGAGAGGATGTGCCCTGCGAGTTGTCGCTGTGAAGGAAAGATTGTTTATTGCGAGTCGGGCATCTTCCAAGACATTCCAATAAACATCACGACGGGGTGCCAGGGTTTGTCTCTGCGCTATAACAACCTACTGGTTCTGCTGCCATACCAGTTCGCCCATCTCAATCAGCTCATCTGGCTTTACTTGGACCACAACTCCATCCACAGCATCGATGCTTTAGCCTTCCACGGCGTGCGCAGGCTGAAGGAGCTGATTCTAAGCTCCAACAAGCTGAGCTTTCTGCACAACAACACATTCAGTGCCATCCCAAACCTGAGAAATTTGGACCTATCTTATAATCAGCTGCAGTCTCTACAGCCTGGCTATTTCTATGGGCTGCGCAAGCTGCAGAATCTCCATCTCAGATCGAACGGGCTAAAACAGATATTCATTCGTACGTTTCTGGAATGTCGGAGCTTGGAGTTTTTAGACTTGGGTTATAACCGCTTGCGCAGCCTCACTCGCACCACATTTTTGGGGCTCTTTAAGCTGAGAGAGCTACATTTGGAACACAATCAATTCTCACGGATTAACTTCTATATTTTCCCACGTCTTACCAACCTCCAGGCTCTCTACTTGGCATGGAACCGCATCCGGTCGATAAGCCAGGGTGTTCCGTGGACCTGGCCGAAACTGCAGAAACTGGATCTTTCTGGAAATGAAATCCAAACGCTGGAGCCAGATGTTTTCCACTGCATGCCAAGCTTGCAAACCCTGAACCTGGAAACGAACAAGCTTAGCAGCGTTCCAGTGGAAGTCGTGGAGGCGTGGACCTCCTTGACCACCATCAGCCTTGCGGGGAACACCTGGGACTGCAGCCCCAGCATCTGCCCTCTCATGGGGTGGCTCCGGACCCTAAGGGACCCTAAGGACATCAACATGATTTGTAGTGGGCCCAAGTCAACGCAGGGGGAAAGGGTGGTAGATGTGGTGAGGAACCGCTCTATATGTCTGGACGCAGCAAACATGTTCTCAACCACAACCGTGGTCATTCTGGGCTCGACCCAAACTGTGAGTGCTACAATTTGGTCAGCTCCCCCTGGAGTTACGGACCTGACTCATCCATCACCACCGTCAGAGAAATCAACCCCTTCCCCTGTGAGTCCTGCTGGGACACACATAAAGATAGCAGAACCCATTACCCCGAGCTCTACACCCCCCTTCTCTGCTCAGACCCCCACCTCATCTATTCCAGAGCTGCAGTTTGAACATATGGCTTTCCATAAAATCATTGCAGGCAGCGTAGCCCTGTTCCTGTCACTGGCATTGATCCTACTGGTTATTTACGTCTCGTGGAGGCGCTACCCCAACACTATGAGGCAGCTGCAGGAGCAGTCAGTCAACCACAAGCGAAGGAAAAAAGCCCGGAAGCAGGAACAGGACCTGAACTCTCAGCTGCAGGAGTATTATCTGACTTATCACTCCAACTCAGAGGCTCTGGACTCCTTGGTGAATGAAAACAGGCCTTGCACGTGCACTATTTCAGGATCTATAGAATGTGAGGTGTGAGCACTCCGCCTTTAAGAGACGTACAGTCTCATTTCCAAGCAGAGATAAATGGATTTTATTTTTCTCTGTGGAAGATAAGGGGGCTTTATCTCTGATGCAAGAAGATAGTTTCCAGCATTGAGGGAAATACTTGGGGTTTGGTACAATAATGTGCACAGAAAGGACTAGTTGAATGGAAAGACATATTTGGAGCTCATTATCACCCTGACTGACATGGGAAGAGTGGTGGGATTAGCTGTGTATGATCCAAAATCAGGACGGGACATCTGCTACACTACAAATGGGCTCTGCAGAGATACCGACCTTGTTCTTTGTTAGAGCATACTGTCATGAACCTAAAAAGCCACTGTTTTTACATGCTCATTTTGTTCCCATCATGTAGCTTGTAAAGCATTTAGGGCATATGTGTTCTCTGTGAGTTTGTACGTGTGCGAGTTTGTCCAGCTGCCATCTGGTCGGACGAGTAACAGCTCTGCACCTTCTTCTCACAGAAAGCATTAGTCCGGTTGAGTTATTCCACAGTTGGCAGACGGGCTCAGAAGTAGCAGTGCCACAAAGTGTGTGTGTGTGTGTATGTGTGTGGTTGTGTGATGGGAAGGGGACAATCACAAATAGAACATAATTTGCATGAAGTTACTCTCCTTATTAAAGATGCTTCTCTTCCATGGGAGAGGATCTGTCTAAACGGATAAAAGAAAATAAGTACATTTCAGTTTACAACGTCACAATCGACCCAATTGAGGGATATTTAAAGCTCATGAGACTAACCTCAGGACTGGGATGTACAAATGTGTCAGGCCCAGTTAAGACCTCATGTGACTGTGTGTGTGCGTGTGTGTTTGAGAAAAGTATCAACATTCATTTTCATATCAAGTTTTGTATTTCTGATTCCTGTCATTATATTTATGCATTGTTTGTGTAAAGGTATATTAATATATGTGTGTTTTTGACTGTACAAATTAAAAGACCCACTGCCAGATGGTGGAACAGAAAAACAATAACCAAAAGATTGTGCTTTCATGACAGGTACAGTGGCAAAAGTGTACACACTGATTGAAAACACATTTTATAGAGGTAAAACCTTGAATTTTATACTTATTGGTTCAACCGAAGAAATAGTGGAAAAATGTAACAAATACAAATGATTCAATAACTTGGTTGCATACGTTTGCACACCATTAAACTAATACCTTGTTCAAGCACCCTTTGATTTAAAGGTTGTATATGGAACATGAGCATGATAGCGACATCTAAATTATATAGGTTGTAGTTACAGCAATAAAAACATAATTCCAGCTGGTGGGCTGCCTGGTTATACGCCCAGTGACCAACCTGAACTGTGTCCAGTGAGGAATGTATTTTAAACGAGTTTAACTGACAGTTAACGTTAGCAATGTTAACAAATGAGCTAGCTTACATATCCAGGAGGAAAGACATAATTTCCACATGTCTGATGCCGTAGAAATGTTTTATGTGGGTCCATCTAGTGTAGTCTTCACCTAAAACTACCTTAGTTTCTGTTCTTCTGCGGTCACTCATTTCCTGATACGGATAGCAATATCTCCGCGGTTCGGAAGCAGCTGCTTGACTTGCTGACTTCACCATTCTTCCTGGTACCAGCCGAGCTGCACCGCCCATATATTTGGATCATTGAGACTGTATCTATCAACCCACAGCCCGCAACACCTACTGCCTGGTAGATTTAAACTTAACGTAATTGTTGTGCCCAATTTAAATGTGCATTTTATTATATTTCAGTTCAAAAATAAATTGTTAAGAAAATGTAATTTAATTTTCCCCCAATTAAAAACCCCCTGGATGTATTTTTTTCCCCAATGTAGCTTTTTATGAAAATGTTCCATATACAGCCTTTAATCTTGGCATTCAGTCTTTTTGGGTTCACACTAATTTTACATTTTTAGGAATCTGATTAAACTGAGATAAAGTTCACCTGACATGGTAGGATTTTGATTATGTTTGCTCAATTGTCTCCATTAGCTAAAGCCCTAATTTGCAAATATAGGTCACAAAGTTTCGAATGTAACTCATCATGTGAAATGTACATATCAGAAAATGAACAAAAAAGATAAGAATATTCCATTTGCAGTATTTGTATACCATGGTGAAGAATCATCCACAGATTGAAAGAACATCTTAAAACAGTGACACATTTACAACAGAACAGAGACTGGTCAGGGTGGCTGACAGGTCTACAGTAAACATTTGGAGTGTTGGACACAAGTGTTGGACTATCTGCATTCTGCACAAACTCTATTTCAGTGTTAATTTTGTGGCTTAAAATAGTATGTAAACTTATTTTTCAAAAATGCCTTTTTTTCTAGTAACCACACATATATGAAAAAAACAGAATGACAAGAAAAGTAATAAACAGAAATGTCCACTAATAAATGAAAATGAAATCCAATCAGATTTAATTATAGCTAACTGGAAAGGTAGGACATGTTTGAAAAATTTCTGATAAGAGGTCATATGCTTCTGATGGAGATTTTCCACAGCTGGCCAATGCAAAAAGTATATAAATAATAATAAAAAAGAATATATATATATATATATATATATAAATATAAAGACTCTGTAAATTAATTTAAAAGCAGATAGTAAAGTTTCCCTGTGATGACAACCGTAAATTGCATTTGGTAACTTTGTGGAGCAACAATAGCTTGTAAAACAAAACCTTATGTAAGGATGATATGTTCTTACATACATCCTTATTGTTAAAAAAGAAATACTATCTTTTTCCAGTAGCTGTACAATTTATCTGGGGTTTAAGTTTGAAAGAACTCAAACAAAAAAAGACACTGATCATTTTAAGCATTAAAAACTGATGTCAAAATCAGTTCTGCTCTATTTGTGTGATCTGGCTGATCTCAAGTATTGCTGAGAGACAAAAGCTGTTTTTCATAAGACACACCCGGCTAAAATATCACAAAATATTCTGGGAGAAATAAAAAATTTGAGTGCAACCGAATGTGAACTTTTCAAGAACCATTTCAAAATTTAGGTTTGTGCATCACCAAAGGCATACTTTCCCCAATATGGTGCATGGTGGTGGCAGCATTATGGTGTGGAGTTGCTTTTTTAGGTGGAACTGGATTAAAGTTTACAGGACCATTTTATACCTAAACCTTTAGGTGTGGCAGTTAAAGGTGAAGAGAGTTCTAATTTTTCAACATCGAAAGCAGCTCAAGTACACTTACAGATAATAATAAAACGATTTAAAATGGACTAGGCAGAGCAATAAACTAAATATAGCAGAACATCTGAGCCAATGTTAGCAAAAGAAGATGCTAAATGCTGGTAGACCCATAGTAAAGAAGACTTTAAGCTGAAATTAAATAAAAATGTGCTTCAACAAAGCAATAGTTTAAGGGTGTGCAAACTTATGTAAAATCTTGCTGCTTTTTACATTTTTATGTACCCCACCCTCGCCCAAACAGATTGCTTCGTTTTTATGATTACGTGTACAAAGCCAATGTCACATTAAAGGTAAGAAAAGTTTTGAAATGTTTCTATCATGGTCTCATTTGTTTTTGTAACATAAAAAAATTGACAGGGGTATATACACTATATACCACCATAAGGAAAGAAATACATTTCTCTCAATCCATGCATTTTGTGAAGGATGTCACACATTTCAGCCGATTTTCTGTTGCCTTCAAAAGGAACTGGGATAGTTTCATATGCCTCCTTTGCCACATTTCTGCTGTGCTCCTCTGGTTCTCCGATATCCCCAACAGAAGTATTCATTCAACCCACACAAGTGGATTATACGCACCACCTTGGACTCAGGAGGGAAAAATCTGTGTGAGTCACCGAAAATGAGCAGGTTTAAACTTTTAGGTTCTGCTTTTAAGTGCCAGAGTAGCTCAAGTAACAGATGTTATTCTTTGTTTGTCCATTGGACAAAGTGAAACTGATTTGCAGGCTGAAACGTAAAGGAAAAGCCGCATTTTAACGCTACGAGCAGTATTCTTGTTCATGGTGTGAAGAATTGCTCTTGTGCAGGAAAATGATGGAGAGAGCGGAAGAAGGCCGGTGAGGTCAACCAGGTTTCTGTAATTTACTTATCATCCACCTTGTTACGACCTTTTCCCCCTGCCTCATTACTTGTTCATTTAGAGTAGGGAACATTATGTGAAAGTGTTAAGCAAGGAAGGGCTGGTTGAATCCTCTACAGACATGGACAGATCTGTTGGCAGCCTGGGTAAAGATGTATGTTTCACTGCTCTAGCAGAATCTTGCACTAAAAGGAATCAGAACAAAATCTACCTTTAACTCAAGGCCATAAGTTGATTGGAGAAAAAATATGCTATGTTGTTTTTTTTGTTGTTGACAAAACCACAGATGGCGCACTAGCTGCTATCTCTAACACTATCTTCAAAATTATTTATAAGAAGCTTTTTTCAATAAATTGCTAATTGGTAATCCATGAGTTTATGTATCCCTGTTGTATAAATAAGGCATAAAAAAACTTGCTGTTCTTTTGGCCACTGGCTACGATTCAGAACAGGATAGCATATTTATTTTGCCAGCACAAATGGTAAAGAGGATGGTATGGGGGAACAAATTGTCCATAGATTACTGCTGGAGAATGGTAAAGAGTGGCACGACAGGGGGTCACCAAGTCTTCATGACAACCATTAGCCACTATCTACTAATTACCACCGGGTTTTCAAGGAGGCACGTAAGGGAAAAAAAACAACCCTTCTCTATCTCACACTTTGTAAACATGTGGAGTGTGCTCATCTCCATGAGAGTTTAACTAGAACACTTTTGCTTTAGTCGGATGCAGATAAGCTTCCCAGCAGGAAAACACAAAAATGAGCATATGAAAAGTACAGTAGAAAATCTATGATGTTCTGGACTTTTTGTTCTCTTCCAAAGATGTCAGAAGATCCTGGGTATCTTCTCAAATTCCATGAAATGAAAATGACCACACTATGGAACAGTTGGCAGCTCTGTTCCAGCCAGAAGATCCTTTCTGCATTAAGTTTGCATGTACTCCCTGTTCATGCTTGGGTTCTCTCCAGGTACTCCTGCTTTTTTCCCCACTGTCAAGAAACACGACTAGTAGATTAATTGGTCTCTCTAAATTGTCCTTAGGAGTGAGTGTGTAACTATTTTGTCCTGTGTGTCTCTATGTCGCTTTGGAATGGACCGGTGACCTGACTAGAACGTACCATCTCACCCATTGACAGCTGGTGATAGGAACCAGCCCCCCGTGACGCTACAAGGCTAAACATGTATAGCCGATGGATGAGTGGATAATGATTTCAGTCCCCTGATGGTAATCTTACAGAAAACCTGTAAATTGAATAAAACATAAGAGAAACCCTGGATAATAAACAGCGATTGGGCTGAGATCCCTCCTTTTAATCTTGTGAAATGTTGCAGCAAAGATTGACTGCTGTAATGTTGCCAGAAGGGAGTAGTGACTGTAAGCGTGCCAATAACTGTTTCACTATGAAAAAAACAATCATTTTAACATACATTTCTCAGATTGATTCCATACTGCTGTAAGAAAACCCTTGTTTTTATTTTGAGGCGTTTTATACATCTTTACCAGGGCTGAAAACACATTTATCCGTCTTGGCTAGAGCTGTGGAGGAAGAAGTGTGTTGTTGTGAGCTTCTTTATGTCTTCCAGTCATAAATAACCATTTGATTCTTCTTGCTCCTTATCAGCTATATCAACTGCTCACAGTCCCCCTGTGCTGTAAGTCTAAAGTTTGTGATTGGTCAAGGATTGTTCCGATAAGGATTTATGATCTCCCACAGTCCACATTTGAACATGACTCAAGCTTTCTTTATGCTCCATGCAGGCAGAGAGGCATGCCACCAACAGAATTTATATCCATAAATTCAGTCTACAGCTCTTGCATAAATGATGAATTTCTTTCAGGGTCCACTGGGACAACCTTCAGGCCAAACAGGAGGAAAAATGTAATAAGAGCAGCAAAAAATGATTTGTTGATATAATTTTGGCAGATATTGTAATTAGTGTTTGATTCGTCGTATTGTGACTGAAGAAAGGCAATTCCGTATGTTTTGAAACCTTTCGCTGTTGTGTAGCTGGGAGAGGAATGCTGATTAGAGAGCCGTAGTCCGCACGCTGCTGATCATTACAGAGGATATTTGTTTGAAATGAAATATTGTGGGAGTGTGCAGTATTGACCGAGCCAAACAATGCAAGGGGTGGGGTACATAAAAACAATGCAACAAATGGAACTCCAAGGGCAAAATATTACAAAAACTCTCTCGAAGACAGGGGGAAAATCATTATATTTGAGGTGTATACAATGGAGTATTCTAGTCAGATGAGAGAGGCCAAATGCAGAATCAATAAAACCATGGAAGGATATATGGCTCAAGAACTGTGTGTTTCTTGGCGAGCTCTCTCAGGGACCAGTTAACCTTATCATTCCCTACAAAAAAGGCTGCTGTGGGAAATGTACTGTGCATTTTTCAAAAGTGTCCAAGTTCTTGCCAAAAAAAGTTGCATTGGTCATTTAAAGAGGGGGAAATGACTGTAAAGCAAATTCAGTATTTCTCCATCTGATGTTAAGATTCTGTTTTTCTGAATTCCTCATAAGCTATATTCTGAGATAGACCTGAACATCACAAAAGTATTCCCCCTGGAACCTTTTTTTTTAAACATTTTGTCATTGTACAACCATAAACATCAACGATACAACAATCTGGTATTCCTTATTGAGATTTAATGAAATAAACCAACATAATAGAAGTAAATACTTGTAAAGTAAAATACAATTATATGGGTTTTAATTTTCTAAAATTAAAAAGAAAAACATACATTGTGCTAAAAATTTGTCTTTAACCTCCTTGACTCAATATTTCGTAGAACCATCTTTCCCTGTAACGGCAGCTACCAGGGTTTTTGGGGTATCTTTTTGGGGTATCAGCTGTAACATCTAGACTATTCTAGAGGGTTCTTCTTCGCAAAATGACGCAAAGCTCATTCGGCTTTGATGCAGAGCATCAGTGAAGATCAGTTTTCAACTCTTGTCACTGATTTTCAATTAGATTCAGGTCTGAATGTTGACTCCATCTAAATCGTTCCACTGCAGTTTTTGCTTTTAGATTTAAGGTAATTGTATTACTGGAATCAGAGCACCAGATATGACTCAGCCTTTAACAGGTTTTCTTCAGTGGTTGACCTGTATTTAGTTCCAGCTGCTTTTACATCAACTCTGACTAATTTCTTTGTCCCTTTTGAAGAAAGACTTTCTCATTGTATGATGCTCCCAACACTACATTTCCCCAGTGGGATGGTGTGTTCTGGGGAATGTGCTGTGTTGGACTATAACAATTAGGGATGTAATGTTACCACTTTTTTCAAACTGATACGATATCGATACCAGGATCTGAGTACTTGTTGAAACCGAGTACCAATGCCGATATTTCTACCACACAAACAAATTAAATGAATCAAAAGACCGGTTCCATTTCTTGCCTGCTTATTACAACAAATGATAGTAAATTAGATTTTTTTAAATTAAATTTTACAAAAATAACGACATAAATAAAATGTAAAGGGAAAAAGAAACATTTTCTGTGAAATTATTATAGAATTTCAACATTTTAAGTATCGATTAATGGTATTTGTTAATCTTATGGCCTTATTTAAAGGGATATTCCATTCCTAAATAAATATGTGTATGTTGTCATATTCCCAAGAGTTAGATAAGAAAAGAAAAAAAAAGAGTCCCTCCAAGTCATCCTCTTGATCTGGCAGCAGTCTGTTTGCTTCAGCTCAGCATAAACAATGTAAATGAATGAGAACTACTTGTGTTTTGTGTGCAACAGTGATTAAAATTACTCAATAATCATATCAACTGAAAAGTAACATAAAGGAATTACAGGAGCTGATTTAGATTTGGGACTACATTATGACAAAGCATCGCAGTAAGCCACTGCTGCAAGGTGCAAGGAGTTCAACAGGAATAATTAAGATATTGATTACTAATATCTTAATTATTATAATTAATAATATTGATATTATTGAGCCACCCAACCTTGCCTTGCAGCAAGAAGGTCATGGGTTCGTATCCCGGCCCAGGGTCTTTCTGCATGGAGTTTGCAGTTTCCCGGTTGCGTGGGTTCCTCCGGTACTCCGGCTTCCTCCCACAGTCCAAAACATGCAGAAGGAATTGATCACTTTTGTCCCTAGGAATGAATGTGAGGGAATGGTTGTTGTCTCTCTGTGTGCCCTGCAACAGACTGGCGTCCTGTTCAGAGTGTACCCTGCCTAACGCCTGATAATTGCTGGGATAGGCTCCAGCTGCCCCGTGACCCTGAATTGGATAAGCGGTTAAGAAGATGGATGGATGGATGGATGGATATTATTGAGTAGTTTTAATCACTATTGCACACAGAATTTTAGTTGCTTCCATTAGATTGTTTATTCTAAGCTAAAGCAAATAGACTGCTGCCAGATTAGAAGAAAGAGGTTACAAAATGCTTTTCTCCCACTTATCTAACTCTTGAGACTATGGCAACAGACAAAACTTTTCTTAGGAGTGCAGTATCTCTTTAAAACAGTGGCTTGTTTTCTTGCCACTCTTCAGTGAAGGACTTTTTTTTGTGCACAAATAATTGTTGACAGATTCTCTGATTTGAACTGTGGATCCCTGCAGCAACCCCTGGGTTACAATCTGCCTCCTTCTGCAGGTTTTTTTTTTTAAGAATATCTCCTGTGTGACTTGGTGTAAACTGTCATTGGAGCTCACAATGGCTTCCTTTGAACATTTTAACAATCTAGCTCATCTTCCACAGGTAGCAACTAATAGTTGTACTGTCGGTTGTTTCTGCAACCTTAGTAGTTGATTGAAGCGCCTACAGAGTTAGCATGAACTTTCTGGCTGCTTCTCTGTTTAATGCTGTCTCGACCGATCCTCTCAATTTAGGTGAACAGCCTTTTGTGGTACATTTACAGTTGTACAATACCATTTCCATTCGAACTGAAGGACTAAGGGCTCTGTGAGATACTCACACTTTGGGATATTGTTTTATAGCATGACCCTGCTTTAAACAGCTCCACAGCTTGATCCTGATTGGTCTGCTGTGTTCATTGGTCTTCATGATGCTGCAGGGCAGAAGGGTGGAATCAAACTGAACGACTCGTCTCAGTCAGTGCTGCTACATGGAGTAAGCGTAAACTGAATTACTGACTAAATTTGGACTTATGAAATGAATGTATACACCTTAGTTTTGCTGAAGTCAAACCAAACTGGCACCACTCCTAACCAAGCCAAGATGGCCAGATAATGAGGTTAAAAAATAAAAACAAATTGCTCTGCATGTATATGACATCCCAGTTAAATCAAGGCAATACCCCCTTCCGGAAATCGTTGAAATGGGAATAACAACTCGGGTTCAAACACAACACAGTACGAGAAGAAAAAGATTGCGACACTGACAAAGCGTTACAGCATTGTTGTCATCCATTACGTCACTCATTGTACATATCCTGCTTTTACTCCATTTGTTTCACCACTGCCAGAATTTGTTTACTATTTGTGCGATGCCAACCTGAAGAATGTCAACATGAAAGAGCGGGTGTCACAGAATCGAACGCATTTTTTTAATAACTTGATTTTCTAACTGAACTCGGATAACACTTTCATTCTGATTGAGGTATTAACTTTATTATTACCATGATGTGCATGCACTCGCACTGACAAATCATTAACTGCTACCAGCTAATGCTCTCTAACAACCCTCTGAGGCTCTCATGAAACACCTGGAATAATGCTGAGAATAAGTTACACACCAGATAACTATTTCATATAAATTTTTGAGGGAAATGGTAAGGCTGGACGCTAATTCGATAGTAATATCTATCGATTGATAGACATGTGGTGCAACAGAAAAAAAGGGGTCGATAAAAAAGTTTTATATAAAAAAAAAATCCCCTCATTTTTTCATGATAGCATACCAGGTAGCTTAATATTACAGCCACTACCTACTCCAAACGAATCATTAACGCTGACCAAGGCAGCTCTGTCAGCCACCCCTCTCTCCTTTCAAACCACGAAAAGAATCAAATGATTTTGAGCTTCAATATCATTTTTTTAAGTCCCTAAGCGAACCATCGCCGTAACTTCACGTAAGTCAGATGTCACAGCAAGGGAGCAGCAGAGGAAGTTGTTCCGGATAAATCTTTTAGTAGCTCAGGTAAATATTCAGTCTCGTTTTGAATCAATCTACGACGCTCTAAAACATGAAACGTAACAATACTAAACCATCCATCCATCCATTTTCTTAACCGCTTAATCCTTTATGGGTCGCGGGGGTGCTGGTGCCTATCTCCAGCTGTCAACGGTCGAGAGGCGGGGTACACCCTGGACAGGTCGCCAATCCATCACAGGGCAGGACAAACAGGACAAACAACCATGCACACACTCACACCTAAGGACAATTTACAGTGATCAATTAACCTGACAGTCATGTTTTTGGAATGTGGGAGGAAGCCAGAGTACCTGGAGGGAACCCACGCATGCACAGGGAGAACATGCAAACTCCATGCAGAAAGACCCTGGGCTGCGATACGAACCCACAACCTTCTTGCTGCAAGGCAACAGTGCTAACCACTGCGCCACCGTGAAAAATACTTTAAAATAACTGGGGGGCGGTTAGACCTGCCAGCTTCAGCTCTAACTGGACTGGGCTGCAGTTTTCCATTCATACTCTGGTGAGTAGCTGTTTAGCTTTAGCCAACACCTTAACCAGAGCTGAACTGAATTGAAATAAGAAGCTTTATTGACAAACCAAACCAAAGGTTTCAGCCATTAATATTATAAAGTGTCATAAAATGTTTAAAAGATTAAAAAGTATCAAGATAAGCCGTTAATTTTGTTGCTAACATACTTTTAAAATATATAATGGTTAATAATACTTTTCTTTGTATTTACTGATGTTTCTCAGGTCTCTTGATTTGTTTCTGTGTCTTACAGACTTAGTTATGATAAAAATAAGTGTTTGAAAAATGTATTAATTCAATTTTTAGTTAAAATTAGTTAGAGGCAATTAAAATATATTTTTTACATTTTGTGATGGTTAACGATAATTATTGATATCGATCAATATGAATATTATCTTTATCAATATGCTCTTTTTCTATATCGTCCAACCCAAGTAAATGGTTACGTTGAATTTTCTTTAAAGCTATCACAGTAAATGAGACTGAATACAGATGCATGCCTCCCTTTGTAATACTTGTAAAAAAAAATAAAAACACAGATTATTTTCCTCATTATACAATTATACTTTTTGTTAATTACCACAAAGAATCCAAATTACGTATCCGAAATTTTTTTTGTGATGAAATAAAAAAGGCCGAGTAGTGTATAGGATATTATTCCATAATACTTTATGTCATTTATTCCCCCATACAGACACTATGTGCTGTGTGTGCGGTTGAAGGGTGTTTGGAAGGATGGTCTGAAGTGACTTTGTATAATTCTCCCCCTGCACTTACTGTTTTCCTCCAGCTTCCTGTTACAGAATAAAGCTATACATTTGTGGCTAATTGGAGGATTCCAAACTGATCGGTGGGAGGAGTGAGTGTGAACATAGATAATTGTTTGTCATGTGTTATGTGACCCCTGATGAATTTGGATGGCATCCTGTCCAGCATGCACCTGGCTCACTGTGGTATGCTATAGGCCTCTTGTGACCCTGAACAGAACAAAGCAGTAAAAAAAAATGATGAGTGAGTAAGCAAAACCAAGGCTTTAAAACCAAATAATGCAACCCTCAGCTATTTGCCTCATGGAGAATTTTTGTGTGAAGAACTCAAAGATGATGAAATTGAATATATGAGCTGGCTGCTGGAACTTGGGCATAACCAGGTAGTCAGCTCCAATGGGAATTTTACTCACATTTGAATGAAATAACACACAGCTTTTCAATAACCCTGATGACTGTAAAGTTGTACAAATTCTCACAGCTCCTGTCCTTGAGCATATTTCACAATTCTATGGCCTATTGCTTCTGTAGAGGGCTGCCGTCGAATTTCTTCAAGGATGATTGAGCCGTGGAGTTTTATATTGAACAAAATGAGCCCCTGGGACAAGACGAGTTTCCTCCTTTCTCTCTAGATGAATTTAAGGATCCAACATGTATTACCCTTAAGCTAGCACATTGAAGTAATGAGTTCCAGGCTGTTAAAGGCAAATGATTAATGAAAATAGAATCAATGAAGAATAAAAGTACTTAAAGGGAAGCTGTCACAGTGTAAGAAGAAAAGTTGTTCTGTCCTGTGCGCTTCACACCAAGATCTCTTTGTTATTCTCCCTTTTGTGCAGAGTCTGTCACCTGTAAAATTCATTCGAAAATTTAGGCGTCACAGTCTTTGTCGCATGGCACTCAAGGCACTCCTCACCTTTCTGTTCCTCTGAAAGTTGAGGATGGGGAAAAAAAACATGAAGAGCACAGCATAAAAAAGTTATTTTATGTATCAGACACATAGATGTTCCAAAAAAAAGGATTCGAAAAAATTCAGAGAAAAGTATTGTACTACAGTATGTTTCTTTGTCACCTTTTTTAAGCTAGAACTTAAATTTTCTTTTGCAGTTTGAAGGACCTGTTTCTTCTTTGTCATGTATTGTGCTGTGGTAAAGGTATATTGAATTTTAAATGCCTTTACATGCCATTTACATTACTGTTATCAGGGTTTTTTTTTTTCTTTCTTTTTTTTTACATAACGGGGTTCTGGGATTATAGTCCTGTTGGAATAGAGTCTTTGTGCCAAAAGTTTATTTTTGACTTAATGGTTGTTCGATCTTTATTATTCTATGCACATTGTGCACTCCACCAAGACCTTTTATTAGAAAAGCTGCACAGCTTGATGTGGCCACTAGATGTCTTTCTCAAATCAGTTCCATCTTTCATGTGTTGATGATTTTTCTGAATTAGGGAATATGAAGACTGCTCAGATTGGGTCCCCACTACAAGAACATCTCTGCTTTTATTTTGGTGCTACAGTCCCATCCTGGGCCCTTCTAGCCCCTCTTTATTAACCTCCTGAATACGCCCCTGCTCAGCATTGGTGAACCTTTGGGAATAATCGCTTATTAATCATTCTAAAAACTCATAGGAGTCTCTGTGTCAGGAGAGAATGAGAAAGTTGTTGTTTTTTTGTTATTGTTTGGTTGCAGCACAACATTGAGTCTGTTGATTTGGACTCTGTAACGTTGGTTTTTGCAAGACCAATTGCAAAGACTTCTGAAAACTTGCGGCTCGCTACTACGTCATGTGTCACTGATTGTTTTCCTCTTATACAGAAGAATCATAACCTGCCATCAGCCAGATCTATGTGTAGCCCCGCCCTGTGTCGAGCCTACACATTTCGATCTGGAATCTTGGCAGCAGAAACCGTCTGAAAGAGGGAAGGCCATCTGGTAGAAAACTTTGAGCTGATTGGAGGACGCGCAAAGTAGCAACCGGCTGGCACTGGCTTCTACTAGAGCGTCAACTGGCGCGGCCATATTTGTTTTGCTTTTCATAAAGTGATTCCATTTACACACTTTTTAACGAAGAAATAGTATCCAGTTCTTCTACAACCAATTCAATTGCCGCTTCTACGCGAGCGTCAACCGCCGCGGCTGTTTGCTTGTCTTAGCTGGGCAGTTGATGCAATCGTCACAACTGAACTCCCGCCTCAAAGCACAATGCTGACAAACGATTGGTCCATTAAAAAAATGGGTCATAGGGTTTAGATTGGAGCGCTATAAGATATATTCTCCTGAGTTTGGAAAACTCCAAATCTCACAAGAATACATCTTGCAGAGCAAGGTTATAAGAATTACGTAGGTGACCTATTTTTGATTCAAAACAGCTAATTTCACCAAACGTGATGGATTTTCTTGTCCGAAGAAGAAACTGTTTACGTATTTATAATGTAACACGATTTATTCTCAATACCTTTCACATTAGAAACAGGGAGTGTACATGTTATGCGACACCGTCAAATATCGGGAGAAACTCGGGAGAATGGTGACGCCGGGAGATTTTCAGGAGGGTTAGTAAGTATGATTATATACGGAGCCCCTCTGGTGACATCGGAGGAAAAAAATAAATAACTAGTTGCCACGCATTACTAATACACTAATGCGTGGCAACGACTTATTAATACATGGGAACAAGTTACTTAATGCGTGGCCACGACTTATTATTGCGTGGCCACGATATTCAAGGATTTTGGCATTACAAGCTTGTACAAACAGTGTTGTCTCAGCTTGGAGATGACTGCTTTAATTATCTCATTCCCACACAATAATAAGTCTTGGCCACGCATTAGTGTATTAGTAATGCGTGACAACGAGTCATGTATTACTTTCCTCCAATGTCACCATAGAGGGGCTCCGTAATTATATGTAGTGTAACCATAATCAGAGAGAGAGAGAGAGAGAGAGAGAGAGAGAGAGAGAGACGGGGGAACAAGGAATAGCTGGGCCTAATTACAGGGAAAGAATTTAAACAGTTACCTGAGAAAAAAAACAGCGGATGAAACCCGAGATGGTCTCAAAGTCCAGGTCGTGACAGTATCTTGCAGAGATGAGCGTTGCTCTGAGCTACCACTGACCATTCATGAATCACCAATCATTTGGCCGATATATAAAAATGTATGGAAACTTTTGATAAAAGACATGTGCAAAGGTCTTTCAGCCATTGGACAGTTGAGCATGTAAGCAATGTAAAATCAGGAAGCCCTGTGAAAATAGCTCAATATATTTTCCATATTTGACCGGTTTTAAAAATGCATGTCTTAGTTTCTTGGGTGTCTGCCACATAAGTCTTACAATACAGTGTTATACAGAATGGTCAACCCCCAACACTTTCAAAAACAAAGACTCCGCTCTAACCTGTCTGGTCACATCTAGAGCAAATATCTGGGGGGGGGGGCATCTATTCAGGCCCAAATTGACCCTTTTGTTATTTGCAGCCTACCTGCGAGGCTGCCCACCCATAATTGCTCATTTTTTTCCTACCACTTTGACTGCATGTTTGGAGCGCACCTGTGACTGCACAGGTGGCACAATGCAGACTGGCATTGACAGATGGCTGCAGTTTACTGATCCAAAAAGTGCCCATCGATTGGCCCTTTGTAAAGGGAATTTTGCCGCATTCTGATCACTTCAATTGGATAAATGTCCTTCGATTTTAAAACTATGGCTGAATTGGTGCTTCAGCCTCACTTATGCAAAGGTGGACCAATTCAGCTCCTTGCAAAGCATTCAGACAGGTGAAATGTGTATACTTTCATATTATTAATCTGGACAATGTGTTATGGCACGATTTGGAATGTCAGTTTAGTTTGTTCGGATCTAATAAAAACTGAAATGAAAGAAATTAATATGTTATCATTTAAATCATTTTAAACCAGACTGTTCACTTACGTTTTGGACTGATGCAATCCCACTTTATTTTGGGAGTATATTTGTCTTTACAAAAATAAACACTTTTAGTCAAGTCTTAAAACAATTCATATAAGTCATATTCGGTTTATTTAAAGAATATTTTTATTTTTAACAGATTCAAAGAGTTCCTTCTTTCTGTTGTTAAATACAACAGTTAAATATTGAACTGCAGATTGACTTTGAATGGTCATCCATAGCAAAAATGGATGTCTGGAATGTCTGGAAATACATAAAATAAATAAATGTGTAGTCTAGTATGGATCTATGATATCACTGCTGGAGAAATCTGGAAGCAAGAGAGCAAAGCCAGAGAATCAAGACAGCGCAGCGTACAGAAAAAAGAAGGCGCACATGAGATAAGCATGTATAGGAAGAAAAAAAAAGAATGTTTTGTGAAAGTAAGAAAATATTTTGGAAATGTGGGGAAAACTGATTGTATGCATCCTGTTACAAAATTCCTGTGCTCATGATAACTGTTTTACTCATAACAGTATCATTTTACCCTCTCCCCAACCTGTTTTACGCTCATTTATTTAGAAATTACACCCTCATCTTAAAGAAAATAAACTGACTGTAAATATCCAACCAGAAACTATGCCAGACGTTCGCTGAAGACTGCAAAAAAAAAAAACATGTTGTTTCTCTGCAACCTTGAAAGGAACCTTTATTTTAATAGAGTCAGATTATATATACATTTGACCCTGTGTGGATTACAGAAAATTCACAATAAATTGTCTTGTTTTTAAAATGCATTGAATTTGGGGTACTTTAATTATTTTATTCCAAAAAATACATAGTTCAAAGTTTCAAAATTAATATGGCATTAATGCTGATAAGTGAATGTGGATTACTATCTGCCACTGTACATCTGCCTTTGTTTTCATTTAAGATAAAAGCACATCTAGCATTCAAATCCAGCTTTACATATGGTATAGAGAACCGTTTCCAGTGAGTATGCTGGCAATGCAAAAAGTGGGATGTTTTTTTTAGCTTCCAGGAATTGTGTGCAGATCCCCGCAATATCGGGCCGTGCATTATGATGTGCATTACGCTGCAACATGAGGTGATGGTCATCAATAAATTGCACAACAATGAGCCTCAGGATCTCATCACAGTATCTCTGTGCATTCAAAATTCCATCAATAAAATGCACCTGTTTTCGTTGTCCATAACATACACCTGACCCTACCATAACCCCAATTCGTCACCATAGGGCCATTCAATCTACAACGTTGACATCAGCATAACCATTCACCCATATGACGGTGAACAGCAAAAACGGCGATTCAAACGTGCTCCGACTTGCCAGAAGCCATCAAATGTGAACATTTGGACACTTAAGTCGGTTACGATGAAATGCAGGCCTTACCCCAATGAGGATGACGAGCATGTCTGATTTATCAACGGTTTGCGCTAGTTAAAAGCGGCACAAACAGCACAGATCCACAAAAACAGGCTGTAGCTGTTTTAATAACACGGCGCAGAGTGCATTGCGGCTGTTCAACCCGCAGCAAGAAACACACAATCCATTTGGCAATTTTGCCCTTGATGAATATGCAATCTAAGTGTTTCTGTCAATAGATGGAAGATATTAGGAAGAACAGGCAAATAAGTCGGCGTTCCAGGCACAGTGTGATTTACTATGCATCAAACTTTTTGTGCCAGCTTTTTTAGCATCTATTTTTACCACCTCTGAAAGGCATGTCTTAACTTTGCACCACCACATTTAACATAAGTTCACTAGCAAAGACCACACTGCAGATTCAGAATTTAACAGTTCACTAGGAAGGACCAAACTACAGATTCAAAATTTTACATTTTATTGAAAGCATGGAGGATTGGATGGTCTGGGGAGAGGTGTCATTGGAGACCCGGAGGGACACTCAGTGTGAGACGAGTTAAACTTGATTAGGAATAACAAAGCGGGTTAGGGACGTGGTCCTGCTCCTGAACCTAAGTTAACCAGTTAACTCCATTTTATTACTGACAAAGGAAAAATGTAATTCACACACATTCTAACCTAATAGTAATTAACACTCTAATGGCCATAGACCTGAGTGTTATGTAGATAACTTTTTTCCTCATAAAGAAAACCACCATGTGCTCAGAAATCCTCATTAGTTTCCACCGGAGTTGTTACTAATCCTCCTGGGTTCCAGTTAATAACGTGTAATAATCACGTTCAATATTAAAGTCTGGCAAAGAGTTGTGTTGTTGCCAGATTATGATAAAATTATTAGTGGTTATAAGAAATATCTGAAACATCTGAAAACATTCCAAAATATGAATAAATTAGATTATCTTCTTCTGCTGTTTGGCGGACTTCTGATGCTTAAACAAATCAAAATGCTTGCAAAGCATGCAAATAGCAGTTTTTTTCTGAATTAACAAAGAAATACATAAGAGCTTTGTTGTCTGAAATAAGATAATTTCTGCTGAAAATAGTTGATTGCAACATGTCTTTCTGAATTGCTTAGTTACTATTGGAAAATAAATTAATTAATTCCAATCCAGTGCTGATATGAAATGTTCTGTAGGTATAACTGAAACAACTATCAGTGCCCAGCTGCAGTCCTAGGTGTTGGACATACCTCAACTCTCTGGGTGCCTGTCACTGAGACAGGAACTCAAACATTTCCTGTTTGTTTAATTAAATTTACTTTTAATTCATTTGGGATTTCGACACTGAGAAATACTTATCTCTGAACCAAGTAAATGGCTTTTATTTTTTGTAATATTTATTCGGTTTAAAAAATAGGTTTTTGTAAAAGGTAGCAGTAACTAAGTTAAAGACACACTGCGAAACTTTGCAGATATTTTCCCTCTACTGTCCTCTCAAAGCGTAACGTTACCGTTGCAAAAATGAATCCTTATTGAGTCCATCTGAAGAAGTGCACTGACAGTTTTATAAGCTCACAAGCAAACAAAAAAAAACATCAAGCTAACGGCGTGTTAGTTGGTAAAGCATCAAACAGTTTTCCCAGCACTGTATCACAACATTATGACCAAATAACTCCGGGGCAACACAGCTAGTTCAGCATCCTTACATCCTGCTGTATCTCTAAAATCTTACTCACAGTGGCTGACCAGACAAAACTGAATTTTTTTAGCTAATCCTATTTTGACCTAAACTGAGTAACCATTTGACAGAAAAGATCTTCCATAGCAGTGAAGGATAGGAAATCTTCTCTGACCAGTCTTCTCCCATTTTGCTGCTTCGCAGCTCAGCATGCTGTACAGCGTCCAGCTCTGTAGCATATCCGTTCATCCAGTATAATTCAGAGGTTAACAAGCTTTCTCCAGCAGTAAAGCTCCAGCAGCTTTCAACTTTTGCAGCCCAGTTTCTTTTCCACACTTCTTCTGATAGTGTCTTCTTTTGTTTCTTTGGTGGATCTGCAATGGCTCAAAACCACGGGTTTGTTTATCTCCTTGGGTAGCACGCAGCATACTGCCATAAAGCGAAATTCAGAACATCCGGGGAAGCTGTCTGCGGGTAAAACATTCTGTAGTGCAGTTTTTAGCAGCCGGACCCTTCCATGTTGTGACAGCTCTGAAAACGAACATCAAAAATTGTGTTGTGTCACCAAAACATTTCGAAAACATGTGTTTTTATGGTGTAAAAATTACGGAGTGGGTCTTTAAAACAATATAATGCAATGTATTAACTTATCCCTAAGCAAACATCTGCATGCAATAGCACAACTTAACTTGAGCAGTTTGTTTAGTTAAAACTACAAAGTTTTTTTGCCTTCTGTTGGCTTGCTGAACACACAGCTCTATGCAGCTAACTCCTGCCAAAGATTCACTAGACGCAGGTACATGTATGATGCATTTAAAAACGGCTTGATAAAAATGCAATAACACAAATAAATTCATTGAAAACCAAATATTTTTTTCTGTATTTTTGTATATTGAATTTTAAAGCAGTTACGGTATGTTTTGTTTTTTTAAACACTTTTCTAGTAAAACAAAAAAAAAAACACATACAGTTGACTCAGTTTGTTGTGCTCCATCCCCCAAAATGGGCTATAAATGCCTATGCAGCAGCTGTTTTGGTGCCTGGTCTCGGACGATCATGGAGGTGAACATGCTGGATGCGAAGGTCCTGGGCTTGTGTGGTCACATGGGGTCTGGAATTGTGTGGTTGGTTGGATGCTTTGCTAGACTCTCTGAAATGCCTTTGGAGATGGTTTATGGTGGAGAAATGAAAATTCATTTCACAGGCAAAAGCTCAAATGCACTCAACATGCCAGTTTCACACTCCCTCAAACCAACAACATCTGTAGCATCATGCCTTGGGACCAACCTGCACATTTCAGAGTTGCCTTTTTTTGTGGCCAGCCTAAGGCACACCTGTGCAATATTCATGTTTTCGAATCGTCATTTTGATATGCCACACCTGCGAGGTGGGATGGATTATCTTGGCAAAGGATAAGTGCTTATTAACAAAGATTTAGAAAAAAAAAATTGAGAGTAACTTTTGTGAAAACATAAAATATTTAAGATCTTTGAGCTCAGCTCAGGAAAAATAGGAACAGGTAAGAATGTTCTGTAGAATACAATATACTGTATTCTATAAGTTTTTGTCTCAATCATAAAGAGTAATCCAGGGGCTACTTTCATTTACTTAACAAAATGTAAATCATTTCAAGCTGAAACTCAGTTGACAGCTTGACCTTTCTGGCTACATTTCTACTTGCCTCTGAGAAAATGTCTACCATATAATAGTGCCTGAAGTCATGTTCATACATTTATTTATACCCCAAATAAAACAATCTTGCATCCAATCCCCGTTCTACATGAAGCCTGTGTACCATGAAGCCAATTGTATGTTGCATTCTTCAAAGATGTCATCCTAGAGTTCCACCCGCTATACCCCCCTGCTGGGGGGTAAATGTTTTTGTGCCCATCTCTCTCTCTCTTTTTGTAGGCCTGTCTATCTGGTAGCAACATAACTCAAAAAGTTATGGATGGATTTTGATGACATTTTCAGGATATGTCTGCAATGGGACCAGGAACAATTTGAGGTTGATCTGAAATTAAGTGTGTATCCACCCACTAAATGGCGATGGTATCGTGGACTCCTCTCTCGTCTCAGAGAGCTCATACAAGACTGACCTCGTGCAGCAGCCCTGCTATGGTTGGAACACATTTACAGATAATTAATCACACATATCCAAATCTCACTTCTCTGCTGGAAAAGCACACCAACAGCAAGAACTCGGCCATATGTCTCATTAAAAGACATTTTGTTGGAAAATACTGAAAGTAGGAATTAAATAAGCACATGTGGGAGAAATGGCCCTCTTGGAGGTCTGCACTCTCTTCTAGTTTCTTCTATTTTCTGCAAGACTTCTGCTCCACACACCTTTGAAATCCCCAAAAGGTAATAACAGGCAAATGTGTAAGATTTATGAGCAGTAGGTATAGTCGTACTCTTGCTTCTTTAGTTATCAAGGATCAGCACACACGTTTTGTTTTTTTACGTTTTGCTTCCCCTCGAAATGTTTAAGGTTTTGCAATGTAGCAATTACAATCGTCAGTGTATTTTATTAGGATTTTATGTGATAGAACCCCACAAAATAAAACCTAATTGTAAAGTTTCGGGAAAATGATTTTTGCAAGCAAAATAAATCAGGAAGAAAATGTCAAGCTTTAAACATCTTAGATAGGAAGATACTTGGAGCTAAATGCTGCACAACTGCAAAAGAAAACTGGTAAAGAGAGCCTGCAAAACACTTGATACTGGGGGAAAAATAATTACAGCAAAATGACTTGAAGCATATTGCCAGGAGGACAAAGGAAACCCTTCAATTTAAAACATTGTCATGTTACCTAGTCTAAGTCTAGTCCTATATCTAAATTGAATGAAAATCTGAGATAAGACATGAAAATTGATTGATAAAACCTCAGAGTGCAATCTGACTGCGCTTGTACTGTTTTAGACATACTGTGTAGTGGATAAAGCTTTTAGCTACAGCTGCATGGAAAGTTGGTTCTGCAAATTACTAACTAAAGTGGAGAGGCTGAATACCAACGCACAATACACCTTTTCAAATAGTTTTTGTAAAGTGTATGGTATAATGTTGCTACCATTTCACAAATAAACACTAACTTATGATGGCTTTGGCATGATATGCTGAATGTAGGAACCAGAAGCAGGCATGCATCAAGGCAGGATGTGATTCGATGAAGATTTATTCATGATCAGAAACACAATCCATGTATTCTTTGGTTTTCCCGTTTCAAAATAAGAATCAGAAAAAAAACAAATAATCAGTTCGTTTTGTTGTTGTTTTGCTTTTAAACCAAATTTGAAAAATAAAAAGTAGACTTTTTACTTTCAGCTTTCAAAACTGGAAAAACCAAAGAACAAACCATACATGGATTCTACACGGATTAATATTGCATATCCAAAATTATTTTAATGGATAATTAAATATAACGTAAATTAGAAGTGTTTCTGCTACATGTTCATTGCTAGATTTAGGGAAAAACATCAACTAATATTGCATATCCATAATTATTATAATGGATAATAACAGAAATTAGAAGTGTGACACAAGTTTTTTATTTTGTCGCCTATTTGGAATTTCCCTGGAATACAAATACTCCCCCCCTAATATTTTTGGCACAATAGTGCAAGGACAGTGGCAGTGCTCACAGAAAAGGAACTGGAACTACATGAAGCATGTAGAAAGAAATCTTTAATTCTGGCTAGGTTGTCATAGTGACTGCCGGTTTAAGTCCCCATAATTAAATCGAGTTTGACTTTTTACGAAGGAGTAAAAAGCATTTAGTGTAATTTATAGCACAAGCAAAATTCGATACCAAGTGACTCCAAAAATAAAATATTAGCATTAACATTTTGGTGTGTGTCTTTGTGTCTGATGTATTGTGTCTTTTACATTGAGTTACACTAAAGTACCTGTGGCTCAATGATCATCTTTATCTGCATTAACGAAAACAGCATCAGTGCTGCATATGGTACTCTCAAAGATAAAAAGTATCAAACCCATCTTAATAAAGACAGATAAGGCCCCATGTTTAAGGTCGTTAAAGGGCAGAGTGGGGGAAAATTAGGCTTTCCAGGAATGAATAGACTGTTACATTAATAAGCTTTGACTGCCTTTAATGACTTGATCCTTATGGCAGCTGAAATTTACCCCATGGGGTTCTTTCTGACTGCATGGCAACTGATTCTTTTTCACTTGTCTATGGAAGTTTGCTGTAGAAATCTTTGGCATTTATTGACCTCTTCTGTGAAACATTTTGCTGGTAATCAACATCAGCCTTACACGTTTGATACAAGCTCAAATACTCAAGCACCATAAACAGAAAAACAAATTTTTGATCAGAAAAAAAAGATGTATATATATAATTATTATTTTGTTGGTTTTAAAATTAGAGCATTCGATCAAGCTCCATAATCTCCAAATCCAACAACATATTCCTGATTGTGGTCGGCAGGGCAGGAAAAATCTTGACTTAAAATTTAAACTAGGAAGTATTTCACTTTGGTTTTTATGTGATTGAAGGTCTTTCTCTCCCAATCATCATTCATTACAGCTATTGTTGAGAAAACCTACCTCTTCAGTGTGGAATTAAATTGTGTGCCTTGATTGTTTCACACTGTGAATTCCAGAATACTGTAGGTTGAATTTGACGAGAAACTGCACAAAGAAAAAACAATTTGCAAATTAGTTTACCTTTACACCAAATGTTCTCTGAAAATAACTGTGTTCTGTTTCTTTAAACATACACTGTCACAGATTTCTTCACTCTGTATTTTCCAAATGATGAATTTAGGTATTAGGGGACAAATAAATACTTAGGCCTATGTGATCACAGAATTCCCCCTAAACCTGAAAACTAATTCTGCCGCAGATGGCGGCACAGTGACACAACTACTGTCAAGCATTGGCAGTAGCTGGCAGTGGATTTTTTCTCCACTTGCAATGGATAGATATTGGTCCACTTTCTCTTTGCAGAATTGTTTTAATCCAGCCACATTAATGGATTTTAAAGAATGAATAGTTCTGTCTTGGTCATACCACAGCAAACCTTGATTTAACTTTTTATTTAGCTATTCAGAAGTAGATTTGCTGGTGTGTCTTGAATTATTGTCACTGTCTTGCTTCTAAATCAATTCTGGACATCTGCCCCTCACAGTGGCAGCATATTGGAGTAACTCAGCTATGTTAGTTCTGATTTTTTTTTTTTGTTGATTTTTGTTCTCTTTTTTGGGATGCTGTGCAGCTACAATGATTTTTGCTCTGACTTAATTACTTTTGGACAGTTGCTATGATGTGTAACTGTGGTGATCAGGCCTTACTTTCACAAATAGTTGCATCCGATTAGCATTTCAAAAGATCAAATTATACCTAAACTATGACCCTAACCCCAGAGGAGTTGAAAAGGAGGTTCAGTGGATGCAGAGCAGAACCAAAAAGCAGGAGAAGGGGGGAGGTCCATCCTGCGCTGTCTGGTTGGATAATATGAATTATGACAACATTTAAATTCCATGTGGAATACAGTAAATTAAAACTTTTTAATATTGAACTGAACTCAAGTAGACTGCAATGCTGGATCAACTTAATGCAAATTGTACTATCCACAGAGAAACTGAATCTCCTATACCAACCCAGTTCAAAGCTTTTAGAAGAGTGCTAATTGGCTTTCTGAGTGGAGTTTCCATGTTTTCCCCTTAAGGGAAAGTGCACTTTTTTGCAACCCGGAACTTATTTAATGCATGCATTACTTTGATTTACTCACCAAGACAACTTTGGTGCAATTTGAAGTGGGATTAAATCCCACGACTCCCGGGTAGAGGGTGATACGGGAATCAATTGTCGCTCCCGTCCCATCCCGATTCCAAAAAGTACTCCCGTCACGTCCCGATCACATGACAGCCCCCCCAAAAATATCTTGTCCTGAAAAAATTGAGAGAAAAACTCCCGTCCCGACCCGAATTCCGTAGATGAGTAATTTACCTCCTATGGTGCTCGCTGCCCCCGCCCCCCCTTTAAACCATAGTGTAGCACAGTATCAAAGATCATCAATTTAGCTTTATCCGCCATCTTTAACCATATCCTGCATTCTCGTTGTTTGCCCACCTTACCACGTCATGAATGGACTGGATTTATCTTACTACCAAACTATTAAGATACACGCATTTTCAGTCGGATATCATATGCTTACCAGTTTATCCAGGTGGTGTAGCAACAACGTAGCAGTTTCAGTTTTGGTACGTGCAGTGTAGTAGACCCGATGGAATTCAACTAAAGATAGCGATCTGTCAGATTGCATTTTGCAGCGGAGTTAATAACCACACACATTGGCACCGCATCGCAGCCTCATTATTTAAAGCTAATTCCCTGATATCTGACAAGATAAATGTAAAAAAAAAAAAATTCAATTCTAAGTTCCGGTTTCCCGTCGGATCCTGTGGATTATTTCCTGTCCGGTCCAAATCATGTTCCCAACAGTGAAATTGACTCCCGTCCCGCAGGAATCCTGCAGGAATCTCGTGACCTGTGGGAATCCCGAAAAATTGTCACCCTGTACTCCCGGGTGAGAGTCATGTGCGATAACCAGTCAACCAAAGAGATATCCCTTTGGCCAAGGAGCCATATCGCATGATCAATCGGAGCCATAGTGACAGGTCACACACTGTCACATACACTAATGTGCAATTTTAATGATGTCACCCCCATGCGGCGTCCCAGTTGTAGTCTGAGCAGGACTTTAACTCTGTTCTCTACAACGGTCAGTTAGATAGAACTTGCGTTTTACCTGTTTCCAAACTGCAAAAAACCAAAATGACCTAGTGGTCTAAGTTCAGCTTCTAAAGGCTCCTTTTCAGTCCTGCTCAGACTACGGCTGCAATGGAGGACAGCTTCAATGTTACTCAAATCGCAATTTGTTGTATGCTTGAATTGGTTGGATTACAAGCCTGTAAAACTGTCAGAATCTCATCACACTGACATCCTCCAGCCTTGTGTGATCAGCTTCACGTCAATCATTGGACAGAACATTATCTCCAGACTGAAGAAAACACCTCTGTACTCACCATTCGTCGCTCAGTCATCGTCTCAACGTTGCTCTGAGCTCCTGATCATTCCTAGCCTCTGTCTAGACCAGATCGAGAAGATTCAGACTCGACCCGTCTGCCTCGCTACTCTCCCCAGCCGTGTTTCGCTGCGGTTCCCGCCGGCAGCTGCCTGGGGGATAAATTTCACCAAAGACTCGGCTCCAGCTTCTCCCGGCTCGCCTCCCCGGCTCTGAACAGAGTGGCTCACCTTCCACACCGGCACCACGCCACCTCGCTCCGGCTCTCCCCCACATTTTGAGTTCAAAGACCCTTTTTGCCACCACTGCCGTGGTCGTGACAGGATGACTGAGCCCAGTAATGGCGCTCCAGCGGAAGTGGAGAAGCTCCGTGCGGAAGTGACACACCTCTGCGGTCTGTTGGACCGGCTTGCCTCCAAACATGAAGCCCTGTCAGAGACCCACATCATATTGACCAGTTTGGTCAATACGATCCAACCTCGCCCCTCCTCCGTTCCAGAGCCACAGATCTGCTTGCCTAAGAAATGTAATTGCATTGATGGGAAACCAGATGGATTAATTGCCACACTGGACATGATTCTTGAGTGTCAACCTACCACGTATACCTCATCTGCTTCCAGGGTAGCCTTGCTGACATCAGTACTTACGGGCCAAGCCCAAGACTGGGCAGCGGCTTTATATAACCAGAGGTCTGCGCTCTACGATTATGCCAAGTTTGTGGAGCAGCGAAGTGGATTCCGAGACCCAGCTGCTCCATCTACGTCAGCACCCTCACCCAAGCTCAATGGGGGGATTCGGCCCTGAGATCAGTCTTCCTGGAGGGGCTTAGTCATCCTGTCACGACCGCAGCAGTGACGGCGGCGGCAAAAAGGGTCTTCAAAACGCGGGGGAGAGTCACAGCAAGGTGGCGTGGTGCCGGTGTGGAAGGTAAGCCACTCCGTTCAGAGCCGGGATGGCGATCCAGGAGAAGCTGGAGCCGAGTCGTTGGTGGATTTTATCCCCTAGGCAGTTCCTAGGGAACCGCAGTGAAACACGGCTAGGGAGAGTAACGAGGCAGACCGGTCGGGACTGAATCTTCTCGATCTGGTCTAGACGGAGGCTAGGAACGATCAGGAGCTCGGAGCAATGTTGAGATGCTCCGAACTTACAGGGGAATAGTGCCAGTGATTCATAACAAAACATGAGTAAAATGTAGGAGTTTTGAGGCAGATAATGCCTTATTTAGAGGCGACACTTTTATCCATTGTATAGATACACACTGATGGCAAATGGCTCTGCACATCTCGCGAAGGACTTCAGATCACAGCGAAGTTATCTCGGTGGGTAAGTGAATGTAATTCATAGTATAAATAAGGTCCAGGCAGTAAAAACAGTACTTCCCCTTTAACTCAGTGGGGTCCAATGTCAGTCTTAAAAAGGCTGCTGTCCTGTTTTTTTTTATTCATTTCCAGGTCAAACATCTGAATCAAATGATGGTTCATTAGCAGACCTCTGCAAATATCTCTTCTATGCTGAAGAAAGAGTTGGGCCATTTGAATAAGCAGTTTTGAAGAAGAAAACCTTCTAAAACTGGTGAGAGACCAACCCTTTAGTAATGGAGCAGGACACCCTGCAGTAACTGGCAAATCCTAATTGCTGTTTGATGTGAATGTAAATGTAAGATCCTTTGTCAGAGTGTTGGCCCAGTGAATAATTGGGAGCCTCTGCGGGGTGTCCATTGACTAACTGCTGAGGTGGGCATCTATGACATGGAACAGGAGAGAAAAAACATGAGATTTCAAACTCAAGTCCTTCTGTGGCACAGTCCTGCACCCTAAAGGTGTCTATGTCAACTCACCTGAATGACACAGTAAGGTTATTAGCAGATCTCTGTGGTATAGAGATGCCCAAGTCCAGTTCTCAAGAGCTACTATCCTAAAACCTGTTAGATGCATCTCTTCTCCAGCACACAGGAATCAAAGAAATGGCTTCTGTAGAGCATAATGACATGAGCATCATGTTTCCATTCCAATTTTTTCCAATGACAAAGAAATGAAAAGTCTCAGAACAGTATCATTTTAATGGTAGGTTTATCTTAACAGTGACAGAAAGCACATCAAAAGGAAAATTTAAAAATTAACTTTAAATAAAAGATAGAAACTGATCTGCATTTCATTGAGTGAAATAAGTATTTGAACCCGCTAACAAAAAAAGAATAATAGTATGACTAAAACCCTTGTTTGCAAGCACAGAGGTCAAACGTTTCTTGTAATTGAGACCAGGTATGCACAAATTTTAGGAGGAGTTTTGGTCGCCTCCTCTCTGCAGATCATCAAGGTTTCAAGGCTGTCTCTGTGCAGCTTTCAGCTTCAGCTCCCTCAATAGATTTCCTATTGGATTAAGGTATGGAGACTGACTAGAACACTCCATGACCTTAATGTGCTTCTTCTTGAGCCACTCCTTTGTTGCCTTTGCTGTATTTTTTGAGTCATTTTCATGCTGGAACACCCATCCACCCATTTTTAGTTGACGCTCAGGATTTTACGATACATGGCTCCGTCCATTTTCCCGTTGATGCGGTGAAGTTGTCCTGTGCACTTAGCAGAAAAGACACCCAAAGAAAAACCCACCTTCCCCAACGACGGTGGGGAAGGTGTTTTGGGGTCATAGGCAACATTTCTCTTCCTCCGACCATGGAGAGTTGAGTTAATGGCAAAGAGCTCAATTTTGGTCTCATCATACCACAGTACTTTCTCCCAGTCACTCTCTGAATCACTCAGGTGTTCATTAGCAAACTTCAGATGGGCCTGCACATGTGCCTTCTTGAGCAGGGGGACCTTGCGAGCTCTGCAGGATTTTAAATCTTTTGTGGTATAATGTGTTTTCTTGGTGAATGTGGTCCCAGCATTAACTAACTCCTCCCATGTAGTTCTGGGATAATTCTCAGAATCATTGACACCCCATAAAGAGAGATCTTACATGGAGCCCCAGACCGAGCTCGATTGATGGTCATTTTGTGCTCCTTCTATTTTCGAACAATTTCAGCAACAGTTGTCACCTTTTCTCCCAGCTTCTTGCTAATTGTTTTGTAGCCCACTCCAGCCTTGTGCAGATCTACAATTTTGTCTCTGACATCTTTGGACAGCTGTTTGGTCTCTCCCATGTCGGAGAGTTTGGAGTCTGCTTGACTAGATTCTGTAGACAGGTGTCTTTTATACAGGTGACTAGGTAAGACAGGTGTCTTTTTTTATTTTTTTATTTTTTTATTTTTTTATTTAGGACAGTGCATGCTAATGAACATAAATGTAAGAACAAATTACATGAATGTAAACATGCCAGATTATAGCCAAAGGCTAATTTCCATCTGTTGTCCTTAAACATAAAAATAGACATACAAATTCATAAAAATTCATCATTCATTCATAATAAAAACTACATCACCAAACTTACACATACACACCATTCTGTTCCCAAATAAAACATTAAAACGATACAGCTCATACATGATCACACACTTGATTTGTCCATAACCAGTTTTTAAGCTTTGCCTTAAACAAATTGAAAGTCGAGCATTCTCTAATGGGTTGAGGAAGATTGTTCCACAGATAGCCACCCTTGACAGAGAGGACATTCTGCCCAAATGCTGTCCGTCTGTGAGGTATAAACAAGTCTCCTCGGGTTGTAGCTCGAGTGATCCTGTCTGAGCTTTCTTTATGCCTAATGAACTGCTTTAGTGGTGGTGGAGCAAGGTAGTGTAAGACTTTATATATTAAACAGACTCTTTTAAGTTTCATTAAGTTATTCAAGTTCAGTAATTTATGTTTTTTTAACACATGACAGTGGTGGTGGGAAGTCGTTTTTTTTGTCAAGTAGTTTTAAACTTGCTTTATAAATGTTTTCAATAGGTTTAAGTGTTGTTGGACTAATTGAGCAGGAGTTACTAACCACTCTTTGTGAGCCAGAACTCTTAACGGTTGGTAGGGGTTTTTTATTTATAGTTATTTTTCCAAATTTCCTTTTGATGTAGTATCTGTCACTGTTAAAATAAACCTAGCATTAAAATATACTTTTCTGAGACTTTTCATTTATTTGTCATTGGACAAACTTACAAAATCAGTGAGGGGTCAAATAATTAATTCCCCCACTGTATTTGTGGCAGAGAACTGGCACTATATCCACCACAAATAGTCAATACTACAAACTATTAACTATTGACTTTGTGTGGGTTGATTTAACACTTGCCCTATTTTTCAGCCCTGCTACAAATGTTGAAATCATAAAAAAATTTCCCCTCCTCCAAAGGGTGTGCTACAATGTGTCATATGAATCCCAATTAAATGAAAAACATATTTTTGGTTGTAATGTGGCATAATTTGAAAAAGTTCACGAGAATCAAAAACTTTGGAAAGACACTGTGTAAACGATGAGCGGATACATTTTTTTTACTTCACAAATTTTCTGCAGTTTTTGTTTAGACAAATTGTTAGAAAAAAAAACAATCCAGCTTTATGTTTGGCATGAACTGAAGGAATACCTTCGATTTTTCTGTAATCAAGTGTAAATGAAGTGGAACTTAATGTGTTCTGTTTTGGTTCCGAACAAACCCTCAATCTTTTGTAAGGGTATGAATTTGAATCCTCTCTGCTGGAACACGACGCGCCAAACTATTTTCAATAATTCTAACGGGTACATGGTGAATAGAGGTTGTCTCCTGCATTTAGACGGACAGCCTTTCTTTGAGAGCCATGTTTTTTCTCAGTTCTAAAATGAGCTCTAGTTTGCTGCAGGAGATGATGAGTTTCACAATTCAATGTAGTGTTTTCTTTCTTTTTTTTTACAACACACTAATCATTCAAAGTAAGCGCTGTGTGTAACTCATTGTATGTCTGAATGGCCCTGTGACTGTAAAATGCATTCAGGTTTGCGCTCCTCAGAGAGAGAGAGATTTTATAGTTCACCATAAGTTCCATGATTACTAAATCTAAAAACAAATTTTAAAAAAATTACTACTTTAGCAGCCATATACAATTACGATTTGACCCAAATGTCTTATCCGGCTTTGAAATAATGTGTTAATTTTACTGTAGGATCTTGGAAAAAAAATATATATTATTAACACATTTTCATAAATTACATAATAAATAATATGTTTTATCAGCATGAATATTTGTTATAAATTCTGTCGGTGCAGTAAAATTACAAAGTGATGATCATCTGTAAAGCCATGAGCTGTCATAGATAGATACTTTGCTCTGCTGAAGCATAAACAAGTTTTACCATTGTAAAAACGACTTATTCATTCATTTATTGTAATTTATGTAAAAAGGCATAGAAACATGCCAGAATAGCTAGTAAGCTGCTGCCACTCAAAGACAGTAGGGTTCTTTTATTTGCTCTTTGTTAATGCAAGTGTTTGACATGTCTCTGGCCCCAACTATTAGAGGATTATGGAATAGAGTAGCTGCCAGGAGCTTTAAACACATCCAGATGACATGTAGAACCTATATTTGAATTGTATAGCTTGTACTCCATAAAAAACAAAACAAAAGACTTAATAAATCAGTGCTCTGATCTAAATTTGGGCTGGTTGATTACCTAAATACACTCGCCAATCAACTACACTAAGTTTTGTGCATCACGCATGTGACATCTACAAAAGCAGCCTTCAAAAACTGTCTGCCAAACTGAAAGGACTCTTTGATGTCCCCAGCTTCCTCCTGTTGCTCTTTTATAGCGTGAACCAACCTCATGTACTCTTCTAAGTGCTATTTGTTAAAATCAGACAGAAAACTCGCACAAATAACCACCACAGGCTCCAGGATAATTGGTCTACTCACATCAAACTTAACAGACTTAAACAACAGGGTTGTTACCACTGATTGCAACCTCAACAGAATAAGACATGGATCCATTAAAACACCCAACTTACTCCACTCTCCTCACTGATATACAGCACTTAGCTGCAGGAGAAAAGCTTTGGGAAAAGCTTGATTTCTACCATCACAGAAAAAGAGCCTCACTGAAGAGGCCAAAGTGTGGACTTATGCTAAATGTGAACACTGTGTTACTGACATGTTTTAGATTTTTCCATTGTGATTTTGTTCTGTTGTTTGTTTTTTGATGGAGCTAGGCTGAGAAAAGAAGATTGTGCTTAATCCGAGGGACAGAAATAGTCAATAAAAAAAATAATTCTCCTTCACTGAAAATCTTGAAAAACTGAGTTTTCTTTCATTAAAATCAGTCACTCTGTGTTCTAAAAGCATGCTGCATATGAAAATGTTATAGAAACTCCAATCTCTGAATCAGTTACATGACGAAAGGAGACCAGAAAACGCCTGAGTTTGAAAAGGCCCAACAACCTCACGTCATAATGCTTACTTAGCCTTCATAGCCTTGCCTACCTAGCTTTGGACCGCCCACAGGAATGTTGTTTTTCGTGTGGTGAAAGCCGAGCCTCTTGCAGCTTCTAGAGTCTACAGACCTTGCAGTACATGCTTTGCCTCAAGGTTGAACTTAAAAGGAGGATCTTTACCATCACAATGGTGGAACACCAGCGCCCAGGCTGTAAGTATTGTTTCACTCTTTAAGTATTGTGTTAAAACGTGTCATGACAATTAAAACATACTACCTGGCTAATAGCTAATATCTGTGACCACACTTTCTTAACTATCCTCTAACGTAACCTACGCTAAGAAATGCTTTACAATATCAGCAGCTGAATCCACCGCTCGTTAAATCTCCTAGTCTACGTAGCCGGCGTGAGCTCTCCCCACTTGTTAGCGTTGTGTCTGTGGTGGGGTCCGGCGGCAGCGGCGCTATTTCCGTACAGACTATTATCTCAAATCAGGATGGATGGATTTAAGTATACTGCTAAGCAGAGGACAATAACTTATCAGGGAGTAACTCAATAGCAAAGAGGGAGACCGTCGCACCGAATACCTGTCTGCCTGCGGCGTGTGGTGTTCTGAAGACTCTAGCCCCAATGTGGAGTCCTGCTTTGGCCAGTAGCACGCTGGAGTCCGGTCTTGTTTGGTAATGCTGCCTAAACTGGGTGGTAAACTCCATCTAAGCCTAAACACCGGCAGCATTTTTGTCTCAGGTTACTGATTTTAGTAAACAGAGACAGTATAACAGTAGTGTAGCAGTTAGCCAATCAGATGACATAAACTGGCATATCATTAATCTTACTGAGAAAGCCCCCCACATCTTGTTAAGTCTCCACATCCACTCTTACACTGAACTGGTATAAATTGAAACAGACTGGGAATTATTTTTTTTGACAGAAACCGACTCAGATGGCATTCTTTCATACCACAGAACATTGAAAAATTCATAAAACACCAGTGAAGGAGAACTTTAACTCAAATGTTATCAAACTTGGTACAAAAAAATCCCAGAATAGGCAATGAATTTACGCGTGATGTGTACAGTATGAAGTTTTATGAGGTGGAGGACTGAGTTCAGCATATAAAAAAGGTCAGGTTCAATGAAGTATGAAAGCAAATGCTCACTTTTCTTAAACTGGACATTTTGTCAATTTTAACAATTGTTTTAAAATTATTGGTTGTATGAGGTGTCACCAAGGTTGTTGAATTCACACTTAGTATTCACAAAACATCCAGGAATGCCAGCTACTCTCCATCCCCCCAAAAATGAAAATGTATTTACATAATGGCCCAAAAAGTATGGTCAAATGCCAACCTGGTATAGATTACAGAAAAATAAGGAAATGATCAAAAAACAAACAAATGAAACCCAAAACTCAAACAACCAAAGACTGTGACAAAGGGAAAATGACAAAATGGAAAAGTGTGTGCGTCCCTTCCCTTTCTGAGTAAAGTCAATTGAGTCTAAGATAATAATAAAGGCTGCAGTTAGGCTATCACTTTCAATGTCCATGTGAATATTGAAATCCCCTATGATAATAACCTGATCAGTGTTTAAAACTAAATCAGATAAAAAATCTGAGATCTGGTCCAAGAATTGAGAGTAAGGGCCTGGTGGACGATACAAAACCACAAACAAAAGTGGTTTTAATGTTTTGCAGCTCGGATGAGGAAAACTAAGGATTAGATGTTCAAAAGAGCTTTAGTTAATAATTGGTCTAGGGCAAATTTGCAAATCTGAATGAAAGATGGTTGCAACTCCTCTTCCTCGCCCAGTACTTCTAGGAATGTGAACATTTTGATAATTGGAAGGAGTTTTCTCATTTATAATTACAAAATTCTCCTGCTGCAACCAGGTTTCTGATAGGCAAAATAGATCAATTTTATTATCACATATCATTTACTGATACATTTTTTGAGGAGAGGGATCTTATGTTTAGTAAACCATATCTAACTGCCTTGTTTGGTCCGAGTTGTATTTATTTTACTCAGATGTTCTTAGTTTGCTGTTGTCAGGTTAACTTTTAGTCTATTTGATTTTGGCCCTGGGCAAGACACTGTCTCAATGGGTTATTGAGTGGGTAACAACAGAAGCTGCAGAGAGGTGGGTTAACCTACGACTCTCCTTCCTGGTCTGGACCCTGGTTTGCCAGTGTTTTGAAGGCCAAATTAATCTGTCCAGATTCCTAGAAAGAAGACCTGCTCCATTCAAAGCTGGATGGATGCCGTCTCTCCGGATCAGACCAGGTTTTCCTCCAAAATTTTTCTAATTATCAATGTAGCCCACATGGTTTGCTTGACACCACTCAGACACCCTGTTGGACTAAAGAACGAAGCGTTACCTTTGACAGTAATACATTAAAAAAATGTTATTTTGCACAGGTTCTTTTCTTTAGAGGTCAATAATTTCCAATATGGTTCCAGAAAATGCGCCCTCTGCATGGTTTAATGCATCAAAACTCAAAATCATAACTGACTCTTCTCAAACAAAGCTCCATGGCTTCCTCTATGTTGTATTTTGTTTAGGAAGTGTGTCAAAATGAATAATTATCACACATCGTTGAATACTAGACTATGACCCATAAAAGATTTTTCAACCTGGACCTTATTTTTAATGCTAAATAAAAGCTGTAATACAAAAGGGGCAGGGTCTAGACTGAATCAAAGATATCAGTCAAAACAAGGGGGTCATGGATTGATGTAAACATAAATACATACAACGTAATATCCATAAATATTTCCAACAAATGAAATCTATTCCTCTGTCGTATTTAATCATTCATTAAAATATCTACACAAGAAGTGATAATGTAGGCATCTTCATAAATTCAGAACACAAGCAGCTGCTGCAGAAAGCAGGGCAGGATTGAAATCTCTCACTCATTTAACATTTTTGACTAATTTATTGATCAAATAATTATTCACTGCAGCCCTATAATATAATAAATCGTTTATATCTGCATTTAAAGAGAATTATTTGAACAAAATTTAATAAGCAAAAAGGAACAACATATTATACATGTAAGACAATGCCTACTAAAATATTCCCTCTATTAAATTTATACGGAGCTTCAAAATACAAATACTTTGTTCTCAATGTTTCAAAAATGACCTGTTAGAGTCTGCCATGGGCATAACTCAATAGTTTTTGCCAACAAAGATTTTTTTGTTTTGTTGTATAATTACATTCTAAATTTTTCATATGGTCTAGAAAAATATTTGCATGTCCAATATCCAGATAAAAGAAATGTAGTACATTTTAACCTATGAGTAGAATTTATTATATTCCTCAATTAAAAGTAGAAAAGCATTCGCAAAAAGTAGACTTCCGCCCAAGCAGCTTAGTTTCCCATCTCAAAATAGTGATTCAGAGCACCCCAGAGTCTCATCACATGTTCCTGGTCCCTCTGCTGACATTTCCTGAAAATGTCCTCAAAATCTGTGTCTACCTTGTTGAGATATGTTGCTATCTAACAGACAAACAGACAGACAAACTCAGGCGAAAACACAACATCTGTGGTGGATGTAACCCTATAACTGTCCCTGAATCCCCCCGAAAAATGATATCTGAATGCTAATCATATTGCAAAGGTCAGTTCCCTTTTATGATTACCTTTATATAACATTTATTATGATAACAAATCTTATGTTATACTTGGTTAATGAATGACATACTGTAGACAGTCCACCATGCAACCTGACACAACTCACTTTTGTACTTGTCACAGAGAGGGAAAGAAAAAAAATGAAAATAACTTTTACCTATTGACTAATTTTTTCATCCTTTCTTACCTAATATCAGTACTGATTCTAGAGTTCTTGTTTACATTTTCATATTTAAGTTGGAAAACATTTTAATTACATATGGAATATGTAATAATAAGAATAATTCTGGAGTGTTTGTTGGTGTTTTAATGTGGCTATCTGCTTCCTGCTCTTTCTCCTCCAACTGAGATCCCAGCTGAGATGAGGACCTGTCCATTAATTTTAGGGTGGAGCCTTCCTGTTGCATCTGCACAGGTGCAGTTCATTGAGCTCATCCCAGTTTTTAGCATTTGACCAAGTTCTGCCATCGACAAAAAAGCAGGGTCAGCTTTGTGTGTTCACTGTTGAGCAGTGTGGTTTAGAGACGGTCAATGAATTACTGAAGAAAGGAGGAAAATATCACTAAACTTCCCTTAATGTAACTCAGTCACACTAAACTAACAGGATAATTAGACAATGGAGATAACTTATTGTATTTAATATTATTTTAATTGAAAATATGGACTTTGAAATCTGATTTTATATTATGCTACTTAGACAAAATCACACTTTTACATTTTGTTCCTAGATGGTTGTCTCTCTTTCTGTTGTGGAAAGGTATAAAACATGTTGCAGCACTTCACCTTTAGGCTTCACATCTGTCCACATCCAGTGGAGCTGTTTGTCAGCTCATAAAATATACATGAAGTTTAAGCACAGGTATGTTTGACATTAAACTATCTACCCTCATAAGAAAATCTCTTATTTCATACATCACAGTCTTATATTTTAGATGAATGCAATGTATAATGACAATATTTTGGGATGTGCATAACAATAATACATTTGTAAGTTTGATCTATTATAGATAAGCTCAGCTCTGTTTTCTGTCTCCCTCAGTGCCACATTTAAAGCTCGTATTTTTACATAGATATATGCTATTACTAAAGGCATAATTGTGTATATGTATAATCAGTATATTTCATAAAACATTGAAAAGCCATCTTTAGCTGTGCTTCTTTGAGATCCATTAAAAGATGGGAATAGTGACACTGTGGCCATTCTCCCATGATTAAAACACAGTGGGGCTGATTCATCAAGAATCCTCATGATGACCGAAAAATTGTGTGCGGCGCTAAAAATTTGCGGGTTGTCCTTAATTTGCGGGTGATTTACTAAGATTGCGTGAGACCCTCTCAATGAGTCACAGAATTAGAGAGTCACAAAGGAAACTGAGGAGAAAAAAAGGCAGAATACCTCAAAGAAGTGGAGTTGGAAGTACTAATGCTGATCTATGATGAATTCAAGCCAATCATTATGAAAAAAAGCAATTAGGCCAAAGAAAGAACGTTGGCTTGGCAAAAAAAAAACAGTGTGTGAGTTTAAATTTCAACTAACCAGCTAATCACCCTTTTTTTGCTGATAAGCTGTATAAATGAGTGTCTAATAGTATGTTCTACATGTCTCTTCATTATATTTTTATACATTTTAGTAAAAAAATATTACGATTCTACCAACAACAAAAAACATCAGTGGAGGGCCCTCTTCAGGTTAAAACCTTTCACTGCACTTGAATTTGAATAATAGAGCATTCCTATTGACCCAGCCTTATTAGAGACATCAGCCTTAACTATACTAACTCTTTACAATCTTCATTTTTATTTATTCTTTTTCTACCCTTTATTCTCAGTTGACATCAAGTTGTTCTGGAGGATATTATGTATAATTGAAACCTTTTTCCTGTATGTTGGATCATTATTCAAAGTTTACTTTCTTTTACCTCCAATTTGTTGAGATTACAATAGTATTGTACATTGACTTAGACATATATTAACCTCTAACTTCATTCGATGCTACCCTGCTGTAGCCAAATTAACTCTTTCTCAAGTCAAAATTAAACATATTTTTTTTTTCCAAAAAGGTAAGATTGAAATCAAATAATTACTGGAGAGATGCAGGGCTATTAAGTATTTTTTGTGCATTCTTCCGATCATGTAGCTGATCAAAAGAACACTGAGGCCCGTCTAACTGATGGGGGGGTCACCAGCATCTCCTCTCACTCCAGCTCAGGGGTTGGCTCTGTAAAGGCAGACGAGTCGTTCATGGCTTTCCTGAGGGCAGTACATCATCTTTATTTACAACATATACTAATATATTCCAATTAAATAACTATCATTGTTGCCAGTTAATGGCATTTTAACGCCTTTGGCAGTAGTCATTATTTCACAATGCAGGATTATTTTATTTAGGTGCATATAATGTGTTCTGTAATCTTATTTAAAATACTCTTACGTGTTACTAATATATTTGCGAAAGAGTATTTGACTGTTTGTAACATGTAATGCGCTTTCTCCTACAGTTTCTGGTTGATAAAATTTATGTTATTTTGACAAAATATAATATAACCTGTACGTCCACGTCCAAAGGATCATTCAAGTTCACGCCATGCTCAGAACCTCTCTGGAACAAATTTACACAGAACTTAACCTGGTTCAGAGCAATTATGTTCAGAGATTAAATTGCTATGGTTACTAACATACCTTGAAAGATACCTGTGTTTGTGGAACCAAAAGTTGAGGCTTTCCACAAACTTACCCTCAAACTTATCAGGTTATGTCACATAACCAGCTTTCTGGAACGGACCCCAGGTTTATGGCCATTAGAGGGTTAATTACTCTTAGTTTATATAGTGTGTGAATGACATTTTTTGTTTCTCAATAATAATGTTAATATGTTAAATGTGGTAGCGCAAAATTAATACATGCTTTTCAGAAGGGCTAAAAATAGATGCAAACATTTTTATGCTTAGTAAATCACACTGTGCCTGGAACGCCTATTTCTTTGCCTATTCTCCTCCCAATATTTTGTGTCTCCTTACAGAAACGCCTAGATTGCATATTCATCAAGGGCAAAAGCACTAAATGGATTGCGTGCATCTTGCTGTGGATTTAACAGACGCAATGTGTTCTGTGCTGTGTCGATAGATCAGCCAGAGCCTTTTTTTGCGATGCTGTGTGGTTTTAAGGAGCGCAAACCGTTGATAAATCAGGCCCAGTGAATAGTATAGGTTACTGCGCTATAAAAAAATATTTTATTAACAATCCAATGCATGTGCCCCTCATATTTTGCAAATGGTTATGGTGGGCCGTCAAAATCAAAAATGTCAGTGCCACTTTTTGGTCCCAGTGCAGATCTTTGGTGCCAGAGTGTTGCAAACTGTATGGTAAAAGATCTCAGCTCCTCAGTGAGAACTCCAGTGTTTTTATCTATATTCTTTATGACAAACCTGCTTACTCCTCATGTGCTCCTTCTAAGCTGTTCTTTGTTGAAATCTCCTCGCGTTCCGTTCTCCAGCTTTACTAGAAGCTCTCGGCATCCTACCACATCTGGCAGCCTTCCAAGCTCCAAGTTCCTCAATGATCCATGCTTTATCTCTGTGCTCTGCCTGCCCACAACATCTTCACATCTCCAGAAACCCCCCAGTAGACACTCGCAGACATTCCTGATTCTTAGCTCTTTCTCCCTGGCGTCAAATCAACCATCCATCAAGTAAGCCACAAATAAGCTCATTCAAGCAATCAACCATAAAGGATTC
This sequence comes from Apricaphanius iberus, assembly GCA_028564705.1. Classification (NCBI taxonomy): domain Eukaryota; kingdom Metazoa; phylum Chordata; class Actinopteri; order Cyprinodontiformes; family Aphaniidae; genus Apricaphanius; species Apricaphanius iberus. The sequence continues at coordinate 953,205 of JAPXFQ010001358.1, read as the reverse complement.
AAACTCAGCTGTGGACTTTGCTACCTCCATTTCCTTTCTCCTATTCTCCCTCCAGTGTTCCCAGCTACAACACTCCTTCATCATCATTGTTAGCATATATCTTTGTTCTTGTAAAACTGGTCTCTCTGTGGTGTTCTGCATTTGTGTCAGAGGGCTTAAATGGCAACATTATATTGCAGCATTTGGCTTTAGACAACATGCCACAATGCACAAGAAGGTTTTAATAACTAAGCTTTCTTTACTGTATAAGTTCCCCTGAATTTCTCTACAAGGATGAGGGCTCAGCCACCAATGTTTCCAGGTCGAGAAAACGCACCTGAATTCACATGCAATGAGTGAAAAATAATATTTAACAAAATAATCTACAGCCTAAATTGCAATTAACATTTGTTTTGGATTAAACAAAAGTTAATTGGAAGTTTAACGTGGATAAATGTTTTTTGTCCGTTGTAATTTATTCAATTTTTAATTCAATCTAGGTTTATTTATATAGTGCCGAGTCACATCAGATGTCATCTCAGGACAGATTTTAGATTTATATTAGTGAGAATCTTCTCTATGCACTCAAACCCTTATCAGACCCTCTCAGCTAAATTATGCAGCCAATCATTAAATTCTCATTAAAACATGTTGATGAAGACTGACCTGCGTGATTGCTTCACTGTCAGCAGCTTGTCACACATCAACAGTCAGAAAATTGAATTTTCAAAGTTGAATTCATGAAACCCTGAGACATGACAGCTTGGTCTGATTATTTTGTCTCATGACCAAATCCATGACAGGGATGGTTTTAATTGTCATGTGAACTGCTTGCCTTGGCTGGAGGAAAAACGGGGAGCAGGAAAGGTAGAAAAAAGGACTAGATCGTTATAAATGAGGAAATACGTGGGGTTTATTTTACAAATCTGCCAGTGTTTGTGGTAGTTATGGAAAACCTGTCATAATTTGTTGCCTTTCTCTGTCAGTTCCTTGCGTCTTTGTCCCCAGCTGCCCCTGGTTTCCCTGATTCTCTCCATCATGCCTCCCTGTGTATTTATACCCCTCTAGTTTTCAATGTCATTGTTAGTCCGTTGTCATTCTTCGTCACTGTATACATCATCTTGGTAGTTCTAGTTTCCGAGTCCATGAGTTTGGCTGTAGGACTGCACACTCAGACATTAATAATCCGTTTTTTTAACATCAAGATTCCTCTCTGCACCTGGGTACATACAATCTCTGTCTTTGTGTACATTTTCTTCAAGAGCCATATTTTCTAAGCACAGGAAAACACACAGAGATCCGAAAATGCTTAGAATTAAACGCTATAAGTTTTTTCAGATCATCTCTCTTAACATATTTTTTTTGTTTGCGTTTCATGAGAATGGACACAGGAAAATTGTTCAGACTGGATGGTGCAGCCTATGTAATCCCTATTGATCCCGGTGCAGTTTGCCATCTGTTTTTAGTTGAACTAGTCTCGTGTCAAAGCTTTTCCTTTTTTCCCTTTCCACTGAGAATAGGCAACTCAGTTCAGATCTGACCATCTGCCCACACCACTTATTCATCTGTACAACCTTGTGGGTGTATGTTTTCATACCAGCAGTAACTGCAGTTTATAAAAGAAAGCTGTATTTTTATGTTGCAACTATCAGGTCATCTGGGGGGGATCTTGTGACCAAATGTTTAAGCTGTGTCGCTGTGTTATTTGCAGCTTAGATTCCAGTTCTGAAATTTACATCAGGTTTTCTTTGGACCTTGTTTCTTCCCTTTCTACCATGTTAACTTGCCACAAATGAAGAACAGGCAGGTGCGGATCTAGAAAAATATTTCTGGGGTGGCAAGAGGGTGGCATGGATATTTCTGGGGTGGCACCATATGCTAGTGTATAACCGCTACGACAATTTCCTTTACAGTAAAATCTTTAGGTTTTTTAGTTATATTTAGGAATGTTAATTAGTCCGGATTAATTCAAAGCTACCTTGTAATTAATTAGGTTAAAAAAAATATCGTTTGACAACCCTAATAACTAACCATCATCATAGCCCCCCTGGAGAATATTCAGTGTAAGGATGAATAAAGTTTGTTTGTTTTTATTCCCTTTACCTTTTTTTAACTTCATAATACTCAAAAATCTGTATTTTCTAATATAAGTAAACTTGGTAATTAGGAAATATTAATTAAAATATTTTTTTGCAGACATTTGAGCAAAACTTAACAGGGTGTGTTCCTAAACTTTTTTTTTAATCAAAATACCAATTTATTCTAAAATAAGATGTAAGTCAGTATGCTGTGTTTCCCTACCATGTGGACTAACTCGACTGGATGTGCTTGGTGCTGTCTCAGACTGTCCTGTTGTCACTGGCTGAGCCTTCCATGTTGTCCTGCCTTTCTCTTTCTCCCTCCTCATCTCTGTAATTCTTTCCCTCCTCCGCCTCCTCTCCGATGTGCCGTTCTAGCACTCTCTCCTGTCCCTGATCTCGTCTTTCCCCTCAATCACTTTTCTGTCGCTCCTCTCTCTGTTCTCCGTTTTTCTCACCTTTGTCTTTGGTGAGAAAAAACTAGAGATGCTTCACTGTCGCTTCATTTCGGTAGAATTTAAATACTTTTTACATTTTTTGGGACAAACGTAAAGATTTCACCATCTCTGACTTAGTTTACGTGTTGCAAAAATTATGATTTTCAATTTTTATCGCCTCAAATAGTTTCAAAACTATCAGCATTGAGCTAGAAATGATATTCTATTTTGTAAGATGGCATAGTTTCCTCTTTTTTGGTGTGCTCCTGCCTTCTGTGTGCAGGTCGGCTTCTCTCTGACTTCCCACCTTTCAGAAGCGTCTGGAATATACAATCTATGGTCCAGTTACGTCGTGCTGCATTCAATGTTGTCGGAAAAAGGAGCTTCATGCGCTCAACGTCCGATTTTACACAACTATTTATTGATTTCATAGACGCTGGCTGGGGTGGCAAGGCTTTCTTTTAGGGTGGCAACTGCCACCCTATGCCACCCCAGTAGATCCGCCCCTGAGAATAGAGCAAGCCGTTTAAAGCATTTGCTTTCTTTGACACCTTAATGTCCAACACTGTATGAGAAGGTTAGTGTCCTTGTAGAGGTTTAGTACTTTTTTAGCTAGTATTACAAATAGAAGAGGGAAAGTTGATGTGAACTATTCCCACTGGCTTGGAGAGTGCTTACAGTAGGTTTGCAGTGTGAAGAAAGAACCGAGTCAAAAAGGGGAGTGCTTGATTTACTGCTCTGATCTGGCCCACAATGATAAAACAATATCAATCATGATGGACTGAACAAGATCCAGGATATACTGCAATGAGCTTCATCAGTATGGGAGTTGGGTTTCTGCTTAGAGGCTGGGTTAGAAGTTTTGTTATCTGAGGGAGTCTCAACGCGAAGGCAGTGCTCCTCCTCAGCTGGGGTGGTTTAGGCTGGGGCTGCTATGGTTATCTGGCATGCCTGGTGGGCTAGTGCATATCTTGGTGGCTGTCATAATAACAAAAGAAAATAACAAAAAAGTTTCTATAAAATATTTTTTTTATGGATCACAATACCCCATTTGTTTTTTGTTTTATTGAAGGACAATGGGCTAATCCAGATGAAATCTTCACACACAAAAAAGCCTCCAAGTGGACACAGCACAATGTACCAAATTATCGATATGTTCGCCATGGCCTTCATAAATTAAGCGTAATTTATCGTTCTCCGTCAGCAAGTCTGCACTCGCACACTTCTGAAACTTCTCTGTTGGTGCGTCAGCATTGCAAAGCAATTCTCCGCCTAGACAGCTTGGGGTATTGACCATTTCTGGAGGGTCTGCCTATCATTGCAGTCACCTCTCTGGTCAACTAAAGTTTATTTATTTCAGCTTGTGAACGCACATCCAGTCAAGAAGCATTGACCGACAGAGAGCGAGTTTTGATTATGACGGAAAGCTTTGTACTAGATGTCCATCTCATTGTAAACGCTAAAAACAAATGTACACCACACCTCTTGTTGTTCAAAAATCACCAAAAGACCATGTCAGATAAACTGGCCTTACAATATAAAAATGTGCATTGAGAACTAATTATAATTATAACTATAGAGCACCAATCTTGTTAAATGATCTTGGGCTGAAGTCGAGCTGACCAGTGACAGACCTGCGTTCCCCGTAGCGTTTGATGGATAGTTAAGAAATCGAGCTCTACTCCATGCGTCATTGTGTACCGGATCTGAGAGGCCTTGTATCAATGTATAATGCGCTGCATGTTTCCACACCTCCCGGAGAACCATGATCTAGGCTTCACAGCGGCAGCAGGTGAAGGGCTGAGATGATACCCCAGAACAGCAGCCAGAAATCACTTGAAGAATTAGATGTTGTCTCTCACCTAAAAAGAGCTATGAAACCCTCAACATTAATAGTGAGATGAGAAGGGAAACAAAGAAGGTTACAGTAACTGTGTTTCCCTCATGGGGCTGTTACTGTGACCGAATCATGAATAATTAAAAGACAATACATCCATGGTGTCATTAGTATCTTTATTATTGCAGGGACGTTTTTCTGAAAATGAAATTATCAATTTCAGACACTAGTAAACAAGAGTATGACAGAATATGTGCCTCCTCTGAACTGAAGACAGTCTCTGGGGATCTAAATTTTAAAAAATTACATTTGTTTCATATCCACAAAGAAGCATCATTAAAAGTTCAGGATTTGAGCATTTGACTAAAAAAAATAAAATAAAAGCCTATGGATTCAATGAGACAATTAAGCAATTTATCCTAGGTACATTTTTATTATCTCACTTTTTTTTTGAGTAATTCATGTTGTTTTTTTGTGGTTTAATTGGATGGAACCTAAAATATAGGTACGAGGCAGACAAAGGAGTGCTAAAGCGGGTATTTTAATGATAAAGTAGTGAAAAAAGGTTAAAGAAAGTGGAGAAGATACTGAAAATAAATGTACCTGTGCAACTGAGACATGAGGTGGTAAAAGAAGAATCTGACAAAAAAAAACAAAGTAGTATAAATACTGTGGAGGGTGATTAGTAGAGAAAAAATAGGTGAGTGATTACACAGATGAATGAGAACAGGTGGAGGATATGCGCTTCTGAGAGAGGTGAAAAACTATACAAAGCAGACGCAGGACTGAATTTATTTTATAACAGAACAAAACCAAAATGAGCACTAAGGAAATGCAAAAAGTTAATAAAGTAAAACTGCAAGCAGCAATGAAGGCCCATGCACCTTCGCAATGCTCCGGCCTATGCAGCCACCACTATCCCTGGCATGTGCTCATGCAGGTGTGTGGAGGATTACCTGTCCATCCCCTCTGTCACAGTTTTTAAGTCTAGGCTTAAAACCTTCCCTTTTGATAAAGTTTATAGTTAGAATGGCTTAGGTTATCCTGAGCCATTTTTGTAGTTATGCTGATATAGGCTTAGACTGTTGGAGGACAGACTGACCACTTTATTCACTCTTTTACTTTTCTCTTCTACTACTCTCCAGATGTATTTTTTCTGCCGTTATTTTGACTGTTAACCTTGTTTTTACTTTGTATTTTTCTCTCTATAGAAGCTACACCTGCTCTGGTATCCTGCTCAGCTACAAACCCCTATTTGATGGGGAGCATTGATTCAGATGATGCCCCCAGTGACAGAACATAACGTTTTACTTTCTTTAATATAGAAATCACTCTTACATGAATTCCTTTTGTTCTTTTTGTGTCTCTGCTCTGTCTTCTCAAAACCCCCAGACGGTCGTGGAAGATGACCGCTTGTACTGAGCCAGATTCTGCTGGAGGTTTCTTCCTGTTAAAGGGGAGATTTTCCTCTCCAGTGTCACTACATGCTTGCTTAGAATGAGGGATTACTGAGTCTACTACAGTCTGGGAGGGTACGCAATGTATAGTGAGTTTTGGGGTATGCTGAGGGAAGAAAAATCCTAAACGGAGCAGATGCAATAGGCCTTCGCACCACCTTCAATGCTCAGGCCAAATCACAGGAATTACTTAACACCTAATGACAAGAACACAAAACCAGACCAAAGGCAATAAAACCCCAATTGAAATAAAACCATTCTCAAAATATTGCAGATGATGACATCTCTCTCTCTCTCTCTCTCTCTCTCTATATATATATATATATATATATATACATATATATATATATATATATATATATATATATATATATAATGTAGTTGTGAGTTTTTTCTTCGTTTATTCCTAAAATATTGACAGAATCATCTGTATTTTAATAAAACAAGAAGCACTATGGTCCTTACAGGGGTGAGAACTTGAACGGACTTATAACACCTTTTCATTTAGCTTATTCTGTCATTGTTATGTTGTCAGTGATGTGTTCCCTTTCCCTCTTGACTCACATCTAATGACCTAGGATGACAGAAAGCAATAACAAAAGCTCTTGAGCTCTATACGAAGAATTGGAGTTACTAGCAATGAGCAAAATGTTGTTGTATACAAATAGAAAAGGTGAAACCCTTTATTCAAGCAATGTAAAATTGAAAAAAAAATGTGCAAAAAGATGACCCCTATATTTTTAAATGATGATTGGAGTTGATCAAATGAGCTAACAAAGCATGGCAATAAACATCCTTGTTTTCACTAACTTTTAACAGGATCTTTGGTCTAAATATGTCACGTTTTTTTACATATTTTCCAGGCCAAATATACCCAAGGTCTGGCCAATCTCAAATAGTGATGAAAAAAGATTTCCAGAATTTTCAGCTTTTGGCTTTACCTGCGTCTATATTTTTTAGAAGGCATACACTAGCTGAGCTACTAGTATCATATTTTACATATGTTTCTCTGTTACACTTGAGTGTTATGCTGTGAGGTCTTCTTGCCCTTTTTGCAGTCCTCGTGTCGAACTGTTACTTGAGCAAATAAATGAAAACCAACGTGCTCCAGATAATGAGGTTTTGCAGTGTTCGCAATCATGTGAGAGTATATGAATATGTATGACCCAGAGGAACATTTTAAATTAATTTTAAGCACTTAAAACAAACATAGAACAATGGCCTAGATTTTTGGTAACAGCTCATTTGCAGTTAGAATTACACTTGCCCACATATTAAATAATGAGATCAGACAGCAGCTGTATGCAAATGATGAGAGCGTCATTTCCAAATTGTGCACAGACATGTGCGCGGGCCTGCATTTTTTAGCTTTTATTAAGACCAAGCGCAGAGCAAAGTCATATTTGCTCATTTGCAGCCCTGACAGAGAACAAATAGCATCAGTGGAATAAAAATTAATTTTCACATAAGTGTGTGGATAAAAATTGCCGTTACTGAATGAATTCTTCTGCCGGTTTCAAGAAAACATGTAGACGAATCCATTCAGCGCTGCTTCAGTTCTCCAGAAATAATGTCCCTTCCGAATGAATGCCTGCCTCTTATTGAGTGATGATATGACGGACAGTGAAGCAGAACATCTTCCGTCCGATCTCATCCTCATCACCAGTTATTCTCCACAGCACAGTTGGTGGTTGAGTTTGCCGCTCCTCTCTCTTAATTTGTGTTTTCTGAAGAACAAATAAATAAATTAGCTTGAAATGACATAATACCTCCCTGATGTTTATGAGCTGTACAGTAGAGAATACAGTTTCCATCCCACTCCTAAAAGTGAGGCTTAGAGGACCAAACTCTCCACGGTCTCCCTCTATGTGCCAGACTTCACTGGGTTTAGCACAAGAAGCACAACTTATTGGATTATGGAGTCCACCGTCTATTCTCATTTCGCTGCAGGCTGGGTGCTTTTGTATGTGTGTGGGAGACGTGGCCAGCTTGAGAACATAGAAAAAAACCCATGGATGGTAAATTTGTCTTTACCCACTTGTTTTAGATGCTTTTTGATGTCTAGAGGTTCGTAGTTTAACGCTTCAAGGCTCATTAGGGCTTCTTGTTTCACATGGATTTAACTGTAGCAGTGTAATTTCAGTCCTCGGGAAGTGTTGTGTCTGCACAGACAGGATAAGTTTTTGGCACTCACGCTCTGTTAGTTGGACTCCCTGCTGATGATATAATGCTGCATAATTGAGCACAATAAGACAGAGATTTGCAGTGGAAGTGATTTACATACATGTTTTCTATTTACAGTCTCTTGTTCCAGGAATTAATAAATTAAGTAAGAAGTAAGAAGTACTGTAAGAAAATTACCTTTTCCCTGATTTTTCTCAAAGTAGAGTGAATATTTTTTTTTTCAAACTCTCATCTCAGTTTTTCAGTAAACACACCTTTTTAGCATAAATATGCAATGTTACTACATGATAACTATTACCTTTTTATAGAGAGTCACTAGTCTAACGTGTGTATGTCAGGATAGCTGAAAACTTGAGAAAGCTCTTCTGAAATCCCACCAGCTGGTTATTCTATGAAAGAATTTGTAATGATTTGTTATGGTAGCACTTACCCGTAAGAAGCTTTAAGTGAAACATGATGTTTATAAAATGTATAAAATGTATTTAAACTCTAATCATGGTGCATACCCTAAAAAGCTTTATTGTATTATTATTCCTATCTGGCACTTGCCAAAAAATATTGTTCTGCTAACATTGGACTAAGGCCAGCAAGTAAATGCAACCAGTTTATGACACAAGGGTGACTTAAACAAAAATACATTTCCCCTACTATAAAGACACACCTAACTAAGATTTGTGGTCCTTTTAGAATCGTTTCTTTTTCTTTTTTTTAAGTTATGAGCTGCCAACACAAATATTAGCTGTATTAACTGTATTTAGCTCAAAATGTTAGTTTTAATTTTTCATATTAGGAGGAGACATAACCTTGTATCTTGTGTGTGTGAGAGCAGTCACTGTGAAACAGGGTTTTTACTCGTTTAAAACGAAGAAAACCTCAAATTTGGGGCTGCCTTTTTAGCTTAATTAAAGTAGCAATTAGCATAATTCAAACAGATTTCTAGCAATACACTTCAGTTTCCTTGTGCATATTCTATGGAAAATGTAGATCTTTACCATAAAAAAATGTCAAGAGTGTGAAACAGGGTTTTAATAGTTTTTAAATCTTCATTAGTTTTAGTTTTCATTTAGTTTTGACTAATGATTTTCAATTCTATTTTACTTTTGATTGGTTTTTACCATTTGTTAGGTAGTTAAGTTTAGTTTAAGTTTTTATGAAAATACTTAGTTTTAGTTTCGTTTCTTAGTTTTAGTCTTTTTGTTAAATAAGTTTTGTACTGGGCCAAGACTAAAATAAGAAGAAATGTACAACAAAGTCTCAGAAAATGGTTATTCTTTTTTTAAATGTATTGACATAGGCCAGAAGAACAACCATACCTCTGATGTACTCGTTCCTGATCTTATCCATCCTCATCACTCCTAAAGAGAATCTCAACATCTTGAGTTCTGCAACATCCAGTTCTGCTTCCTGTCTTTTCCTCATTGGTCTATAAACTTTACAACATCAATGGACTCACTACTGTCTTGTACACCTTTCCTTTCCTTTTCTTCTTGCTGGAACCCTTTTATCATACCTGTGTAAAGTAATCTACCTTTTCTTCCACTCCCTGTAACGTCACTGTTCCACTTGTGTCTCTCTCATTTACATATATATTTTCAGACTTGCTGTGACTAATCTTCCTTTCTTTTCTAGTACATACCCCTCCCTCTCACCGCAGATCATGATGTCCTCTGCAAAGGTCATAGTCCATGGAAACTCCTATCAAACCTAATCTGTTAGTCTGTCCATCATCAAATGAAACAAGAAGGGGCTTAGAGCAGATCCTAGTCCCACTTCCACCTTGAACTCCTCTGTCACTTCAGTACACTACACCTCACCACTGTCTCACAGCTCTTATACATGTCCTGCACCACTCTGACATAAAGTACTTCATGTAATACCACTTTTTTTTACTCAGCACCCTGCCATATGCTTTCTCTAAATCTACAAAGCATAATGCAGCTCCCTTTGACCTTCTCTGTGCCTCTCCATCAGCGTCAGCTGAATGCATTCTGTACTAAAACATGACATGGAGGAGAATGACACTGGCAAAAATCAATCAGGATGCAGAACACAATGTGCATTAGTACGCTGTCAAGAAAGCATCAGCAAAACAGCGAGGCTGTGAAAGGTAAACCGCTTATAGTGAGGGACCACTGTATTAGTGTTAATTAATGAATATTAATAAAACATTCATATGCAGATCCTTTTGTTCAGTTTATTATTACTTCTCATGGACCTTAAGATCACCCCTGGAAAATATCACCTTTATGAATCTAAACATTTATACAAAGGCCTTTTTATCAGTACGTTTACACCAGATTAGGTCCTTGCAGAGTCCAGACAAATTTCAAAATCAATCAATCAATCAATGACCTTAGCATGACTGTAAAATCCAGTTCATGTTCATGTTTCATGGATGTTAAATGCATGTAGCACTTTCTGCATACACGTTTACTTGGTTGTGCAGAAGTTTTCTTTTTCATTATGGTCAAAACAAACTAGTGCCAAATTAAAAATATTGATCATAAAAAACAGGGCTATTATAAAAGGAGAACTATTGATCTGGAACTCAGTACAAACATATCTATTTTATGGCGCAAATGGTATATATATGCCAGAGGTAGGACCGAGGTGAATAGAAAACTGGTGTCCCTTTGTAGCCTATACCATCTCCTGGTAGGAATGTGGATTTACTTCCTGGTTTGTGCAGTCTAGACCAAAAGTGTCAAACGTAAGGCCTGTGGGCCAAATCTGAGCCTCAATAACCATTTGTGTGGCCCTCTCGACTCTAGGGATCACATAACTAGAACTTCAAGAAAACAGTTGTTTGGTTAAATAATATTTTATCAGTCAAATCAAATTAGATTTAATTTGTATTGTGCCAAATGACATCAGCATTGAAAGATGTTAAACATTTAAAAAAAATTCTCATCTAATGTAAAGAAACCTATAAAATTTCAACAGCTTGGTTTTTTTAAGAGTACATTTTTCCATACCCCACCCTTTGAGGACATTTATAATCTAGATGTAATCCGAAATGACCATGAGTTTGACCCCCTGGTGTAGACAATAGGTAACTAAAGCTAAGGAGAGCCTCCAGCATCCTGGAGCAGGTCCGTTTTAAAGTTTCCATGTGTTTTGGGAATTTGAAGGGTCTGCAAATGTGTAGGTGATTTGGGACATGCATTTGTTTTGTCTCTAGGGACCACTGTACTTTTAACCCATTTCTTTTTTGCACTCTAGGCTCAGAGAGAAAGAGAAAGTCCCAAGAGCACAAGCTGTAGTTGCTGCTGCTCCTCAGCTCAGTGAGTTTCTGCAGATAAGGAGAGACAAGTCCAGAAATACATTTATGAATTAAAAGGTACCAATGTTTTAATCTGCGAAGCAACAAGGAAGACCAGCCCACCAGGGCATACAGGACGCAGTCCAAGTTGTTACCTGGTATTCCAATCTAAATTTGTTCAGATAGCTGTTTCCTGCAGTGCGGACCCCGACTGCTGTTTTCAGCTCCACAGAAACCACTTCAAAATCCCTAAACTGGGAAGACTTAGTTTGTTTTAAACAGAAAACTTCAGAATAATATTTCCTCTAATCCTTTGGAATTATTTAGTTTTGATATAAACTTCCCCGCTGCTGCCTCTCTCTTGACGTGGGTGTTATACTCAAAGTGGTACAGGATAAAAAGCTCCTTTTTATGATGGTAACTTGATCTAAACATGATGAATCTCCTCTGTGCAAAATTTAGCACCATCCAGATTTCAGAGGGGGCAGTGCCAGCAAAACTGAACTCAAATTATTTTTGCTGATATAAAAAAGTAACTAAAAGCAGTATTTGTTGAAGTCAGGGGACATTGTGTCTGGCTGTACTTGACTTATGTCTCTCTTTGAGGGCTGACTGAACACCCTCCTTTGTGCTAGAGGCGACATCTTCATCCTTGTGACTTTCCACCTTCAGAAAACAAATATATCCTTCTAACAGGCTCTCTGACATTGACAGATGATGATTCACGATGCTGTGCTGTTTCGAGTATGGCTGCTGGCAAGCCCAGATTCTCTCTAGCCTCTCCCTTCTTCGTTTTGGTCATTTGTTTCCACCCCTGCTATGCTGTTTACATGTAATTTGGAGATCTGTCAAGGTGGTGTGCTCGCCACCCTGTTGTCTGATTAGGCCGTCTTCGCCAAATCAGCGGAGATGTATGTTGATGGAGGTGGGTCATGGCTGTGAAGGCTGCCAAAGTCTGGCTGTTTTTCATCAACCAGGATAATTAAGAAGACACCGGGTGACAAAAAGGGGTTGCTGGGATGCAACAAGCTCAGAGCATTTAATATCTGCCTGTCCGACTCCCACCTGTGTTGTTTTCTTGCTAGTCTTGCCCAGCGTTCTGTGATGTCTGTTTGATCTGGCCTTGTTTTATCTGGCTTCACGCTCCGGCGGCTGGAACACCTCCCACATCAGGTGAAGGAAGAAGGGCAATTAACCACCCGCTAGTAAGGCAGTCATACCTTGCACTCTCAGACAAACTCTGATATTTGCAGTTTCACTCTGGAACACCTTGCAGCACAGACCCGTTGGGGCGTGGTGCAAGTCAGCCACTCTGCATAGAGCAGCGAGTTCCACAGCGTGAAAACTCGCAGCTTGCAGCAAGAGAGGAGGGTGGATTTGGAATTTGCTTTCTGATCATGTTTCATACTGAGCGCTACTAATTTGTTCATTTCCTTAATGAACATTATTGCCGGCATTGCATTAAACCAGCACTTAAGTTTCCTAATGGCAAACGTTGCGCTCTGTGCTCACTTCATATACTGTATGCCCTCCTGTAATCGATACTGAATAATTCCACCAAACCTTCTCACTTGTGTTCCTTGTCGGATTGTGTGGCCAGACTGTTTTGATCCAAAAACCTCATTTTTAGTAAACAATTCAAGCCATCTGTGACTTTTGTGATAATTTCAATCATTTAAAAAGGAGAAAAAAACTATTTGTACTTAGAACATTTGCAGCAGCACAAGCTGTCACACTGCAGTCTACAGCTCTGAATTTGCAGCCGTCAAATCCTCATGGCTCCCATTGTCTGCTGTCTGTCACTCAGTGAGGAACAACGATGAATGTGTTTTTTATGGATCTGTCCAAAAACAAAACAGAATAAGGAAAACAACTTGTGGTGGCTTGCAAGACTTAGTTACTTCTGTTATGCTGATTTAAAAAAAAACATAAAGCCAGACAGTCATTATTTTAGGAAGACTAGTTCACTTCTCCCAAACCAAATTAACAGCATTTAAAACCCTATCATAGAGAGGTGTGCCTGCACAGAGGAGGTAGAGATACGCTTAGCTTCCGTCCAACAAATCATGGTAAATGATCAACACCAAAAAAGCTGAAAAGCAACATAGTTGTTGAGCTACTCTAGAAGCATAGGGGTAATTTGACCTCTGTCATCAGTTGGTTCACACAAATCTGTGTATAGAAAATAGTATCACTTAGATAAGAAAGGCCTGGTTCCTGGTATCGACGTATTCCAGTGTCTGAAAAATGGTATTCATGCCAAGTTAGCTGTTTTTCTTTCTTTCTTTCTGTCAGTCTGTCTGTCTGTCTAGGCTTTCGCACCCTTGGTGGAGAGACAAGTAACCCAATCAAAAACTGCCTTTGAACTGGAGCAGATAGCCTGACCAATTAAACAGCTGATATCTGCTTACTATAATATTTTGTGTTAATCTGTAAAGAGCAGAACAACAAAATCAGGTAATATGCAATAACCTCTTGAGCAGTACAACTCTACTTTGCTGGTATTTATTATGGATCTCTCACCAGATTTATGGATTACAATTATTTTTATTATGAATAGATACATACGATTTCATACAGTATTATTGTGTCACTTTATATTAAATAAATTACAGCAGTTTGTATTTATTTCTCTCAGTTTCTCTATTTGAATCATAAACATCAAGAAGATGAGTTCTAGCAAGGCGAACTTTAAAACCCATAAAAACCAGTATGAAGTGAGCTTGTCCTGTGGAGCTCTGGGAGGAGCCAGCACATGCACTATGATCAGTGAAGGTGTGGCCATAGTTACTGCTCCTGAGTTTCACCTGAGAACGAAATAAGCAAGCCTCGCCAGCAGAGACACATTGACAGGCCTCAAAGGACTCCCACTTAAATTGGATTCTTTCTGCTCGCTCTCTTTAAGGTACATCAAAGCTCTTCTATTTTTCTTCGTCTGCTTTCATTGATCAACAGATCTTGATATTCTTGTTGTGTACTGTCAGACTCTGTTTGTCAGGCTCCTGCTAAATCATGATTTATTCCAGACCTTACTTGTGCGCTGAAAAAGCAAAAGAATTTCAGCATTTAATGTTCCCTTTTTGAGATAAATGTTGAAGGACATAGCGTTTAGAGATAACAAGCTGTGACTGAAGCGACTCTCAGAATATTTTCTCTGTTTAACATCCTGTTTGCTCTCAGGGTTGCAATGGATCCTATGTGCGGGAGTGTGTGGACCAAGGTCGCTGTGCTGTTTGTAATAGCAATTCAGCTGAGGACAGGTGAGCCTCATTTTCAGATCCACCGAGAGTGTTTTCGTTTTCAGATGAGCCCCACTGATCATAGTTTCCTGTTTCAGTCCTGAGCTGACTGGTGAATTGCATTCAAGACATTCAGAAAACCGCATACATAAATGCAGGTGTCTGATGAGCACCTTGAGTAAAATCCATCCCTCTTTAGTTTCCCCCTGTTGCTAAGGATCAGAGCGCTGTGTGCGTGTGCACTGTAAAACCCTGAGAGACGGGGTTTGTTCTATTTTCCTTTCTTTTTACATCCCTGAGAGAGAAATTTGTTCTCGGGCTCCTTCCAAGCTTTCTATTTCCATTTAAAAACATAATGACAGAAGTGAATGCATGGAGGCATATGCCCCAGGTATGCAGTGGTCCTAAGTGAAACAAGAACTCACAAAAGCATCCAGATCTTCACATTTCAACTACTGATTGTGCAGAGTAGTGCTTGAAGTCACGATGGTCCCTTGTTTAACACTGAGGAAACATGTGTTTCACATCAGCAAGAAGGTGAGCAGATTTTAAATAATTTCAACTTTACTGGGCTCACTGAGAAGCCTTCTAATCTAAAGGAAAAACCACATCTTCCTAACAGCAGTGTTGGGCCCGAGGGGGGGGGGGGGGGCTGTTTCACTATGTAAACATCTGATTGAATAGTTTCAGCTGCGTTTCCCTGCCTTGTCTCATCACGTCTGACATTTACATGCTATCATAAATACCTGCAACACACTTTGTTTGTTTGCCACTGCAATCTGAAGTGTCATTTCTGTTGTTTTTTTTTAATGTCGGGTTAAAGATGGAGCAGCAATAGACAAGCGGATGATTTAAATAACACTCCATTCAATATATTTACAGAAGGTTCAACATCTAATGGTGAAAAAAATCCTTCGTTTTTTGTTTTGTTTTTTCTCAGATGAATATTTCTCACAAAGAAGCTGGGTGTGTTGTAACATATTTCAACTCAATTACAATTTGCATTGAATTTTTTTTAAGGATGTCATAATTGAAAACTCATTGCTGTAAACCGTGAGTCACCAGGGTGTGACAACTCAGACAATGAGACTGCTGCCTGTCGACTACGTTTTTTACTTTAGTGCTGTTGTTGTTTTTTACATCATTTATCATCAACATTCACCAATACATTCCTTCCAGTTAATAAACTTCCAGAATTATATTAGGATGTGGCACATTTCTGAGCATATATTTATCTTCAGCAATTTTTTGGGGTGTATTCCAGTTCTAAACCCTCAATCTTCCATTGACTTAAGAGGCCAATTAGTCTCACATCGGTACTCCTTTCCCACCCGGAGCATGCTTGGGAGCACTGGCCCAGAGCTTGAATATCATTAAGCTGAAAAACTTGTTTATGCATTTCTGAGTGAAATTAGTTTTATTCTTTTTTTCATTTTTTTTTCACTCTTCGTATGAGTATTGCCTGTGATGGAATAAAAATTTGGAGGTGATTTGATGAGTTAATAAGATATTTTTGACATCCCTTCCATCACAGAGGCCATGAAGATAACCTCATCGGGGCCACAGACTATTCAGAAAGCAGAAGGGGAAGCTGTCAACCTTGGCTGCACCTACACAACGGAAGTAGGAGACAAAGGAGAGCTGGACATAGAGTGGTCCGACATCAGCCCGGACATGACGCAAAAAGACAAACTGGTGAGTTTTTAACGGGGAGGAAACTTTGCTTTAGTGCCTTCAAGGGTTGTATTTGTATCTTTTGTTGAGATAAAATTTTTACACAAAAAATTTGCATCTCAGATCCTATCTTATGCGGCTGGCGAGACACATGAATATGACCCGAACCTTTCCAAAAGACTGAAATTTGTGACAGAACCGAACCAGGGAGATGCATCCATTTCTATCTCAGCCCTGAGGGCCTCAGACACGGGAACCTATCAGTGTAAAGTCAAAAAGTCGCCGGGCGTGGACATGAGAAAAGTCACTCTGGTTGTGCTGGGTAAGGAGGAACTTCTGCTTTTTACCGGTTTTACCTGTTTATTATCTCATAGCACCTGTTCGCCCTCTACTTGTTGCTGTCATTCACAAGGAATGTCCGAGCTCGTTTTTGTCACAAGCTTTATTTAGCTTTAGGTGTGGATCTCACACTTGGCAAAACCTCCCTATTGAAAATGAAAGTATTATAGTTAACACACACTGACATCACAAGCACAAACTTCAATACTTTTGGAAATGTTTTGATAGACTTACACATAATTGGAAAGTCATAAAGGTGTAATAAATCACTTTTTGGTTTTAAATTTTGATTTTTTTTGATTTTCTGACACACAAATCTTTGTACATTTGAATTCAGCCACCTTTACCCTGACAACCTGAAAATAAAATCCTCTAGAAACAGTTGCACTTTGAAACTGTTTGTGATTTAATTAACATTAATCAAACTGTTAAAGGCATTTAAGGTTCTTTTTGATAACATTAGTGAATAGACAGCTTTATAAAGACCAAGGAACACTGCGGGTCAGGGTTGAATCAAGAGTTGGGTTTCAAAACACCCTGACGACTGCAAACCTGGGCTGCATGAGCAAGGGCAGTATTGATCAGAGCCAAGAGGGCTGTAAAACCCTTCGTGGGGGCAGAAAATCACTGCATATTATCCTGACGATGTCTTTCCTGTGAAACATGGTGATAACAGCAGCATGCTGTGGGGATATGCTTATCAAGCAATGATGGGGAAGCTGGTCATAGCTGATGAGAATACGGAACATAGAGCCGAAACAACTGCCTTATTCTTCTATAGGGATTGTAACTCTAAAGAGGCTGCTCTACAATGGAATGATTTAGGTCAAATAATGCTCAGTAACATACACAAAATATGGCTTTGTGGGAAAACTTGAACTTTAATGTTCACAGATTCTCTCCATCCAGTCTGACAGGGTTTGAACTACTCTAAAAAGAATTGACAAAATGTTCAGTTCCAGTTTAATTAAAAACTGCAAAATCATTTATTAATCACAAAGGGAAATAAAATGTTTTTGTAACTAGGGATGCACCGATACGATACTGGTATCGGATATCGGCCCCGGTACGTCTAATTTACATGTATCGGTTAAAGTTAACTGATACCACAAACTGATACTTAATACGTGTTAAATCTGCAATAAATTCACAAAAACTGGTTACATTTTCACTTAAAATTTTACCTTTATGGTGATTGTATATTTTACATCCGTTAATTTGTCTTCGTTATGTTTAGTTAGTAAAGTCTGGAGCCTTAAGTCTCCTCAACAAGGGTATGAGGTGGAAGGTATAAAGCACGGGCATCGGTGTCGATATCGTGACTGAAAAAGCGGATCGGTGCACCCCTATTTGTAACTTATATCATTGAGATATATTCACAACTCAGTTTATTTATTTTTAAAGGCAGTAAAGAAAATATTCCTCCAATAACATTAGTTGTTGGCAAGCAATACTATTTCACCTGATTAGCTTTTGCCACTCTTCTTTAAATGTCTACCATGCTGTTTGGTCAGTAAGCTAGGCACTATCCTTGCCCATTCTGCCCCATTGAATTTCTTTTTCATCTCTCTGCTCTTTGATCCTGCTCTTCATCCATACAGCCTCCTATTCAACTGCTCTAGGATTGTAGGGTGATAGTTCAGGTGATATTTGAGCGTTTGCGATACTAATCAGCTCCTCCTGGTCGCCAAAAAAACAATTCCTCGTCGTCACGATTACACATCAAAACATATGTCCGAAACTAAAACGTAGGATCGAAAAAATCCCTTCTGCAACACAGCATCTAAAACCAGAGGGAATGATTATGCAAACATGCAATGTCGCTGTAAAAGTAATAAGGAATAAAAATGTTTACAGAAGGACCAAATCAGAACAGACCTCCAACGTGCTGCCAACATGAGCGGTGAAGACATATTCCAAAAGACTTGAAGCTGTAGCTACTGCCAGTTATTGATCAGCAAAGAATAGACTCAGGACAAGGATGTGCAAAGCAGCTGGTATTGAGTAAAATTTAAAATAGGCATAAAAATCTATTTTATTCTCATTACACTTCTAATTTATGCTATTATCCATTATAATAATTATGGATATGCAATATTGGTTGATTTGTTTTATTTTCTTCATAAATCCAGCAATGAACATGTAACAGGGACATGAAGAGACAAACAGGGGCAGAACAGTTGACTGTTGTACACCGCAGAGACTTATGGGTAATGTTTTTGTGTTAATTGTAGAATTTCTCCGTTTCACATTATAGTTTGTGTTTCAAATGGAGGGATGCTCTGTTAGTTATACTTTAAGTTATGTTGTTGTCAGTGTTTGGTGGTTACTGTCCACACACCATCACAGAGACAACAGAGCACGGGATTTGGTTGTCTGCATTGACTGTTATGTGGTGGTTTCATCTCTGCGTGCTCATGTAAGGTTTGATTTCTGGCTCCTTATGATTGTGTGGTGCAAGGCTGTGAGGTATGAGGGGCCACATGGGACATTATTCAGGATTATCCTCTCACACACACATGTGAAATTTAATTCATTCACACACTATAGTGAAACCTTTCATATAGCATACTGAAATCATTCACACACTATACTAAAACCTCTTATATAGCATATTGAAATCCTTCACACACTATAGTAAAACCTCTCATACATTATACTGAAATTGAAATCCTCTCATACAACATAGTGAAATCCTCTCATACAACATAGTGAAATCCTCTCATACAACATAGTGAAATCCTCTCATACAACATAGTGAAATCCTCTCATACAACATAGTGAAATCCTCTCATACAACATAGTGAAATCCTCTCATACAACATAGTGAAATCCTCTCATACAACATAGTGAAATCCTCTCATACAACATAGTGAAATCCTCTCATATAACATAGTGAAATCCTCTCATACAACATAGTGAAATCCTCTCATACAACATAGTGAAATCCTCTCATACAACATAGTGAAATCCTCTCATACAACATAGAATCTTCATTACAACATAGTGAAATCCTCTCATATAATATACTTAAATCATTCACATACTACACTAAAAATTTTGATATCGAATTTCACTAGTATGTGTAAGAGCAATTCTACGTATGTGTGTGAGAGGCAACTTTCACTTGAAACGGAAGTAGTAGAAAAAAGGAGCGCATTTTCAAAACAAACGAAGAAGAAGTTGGAGAAGTAGTGACACATTTTACACCCATCATACTAATGTCTGCTCAGCAGCCTGAACGTGACATCAGCGAAGCAGCTGCCTTACTGAATACCATACTGGCCTCAGCAGAAACTATTAGAACTCTTAGTTGGCTAGTTACCGTGTCCTCATTCAGAATGGCTACCGGTGGTTGTCCGGCTGCTGTCGCATTACTAAGAGTTCTAATAGTTTCTGCTGAGGCCAGTATGGTATTCAGTAAGGCAGCTGCTTCGCTTATGTCACGTTCAGGCTGCTGAGCAGACATTAGTATGATGGGTGTAAAATGTGTCACTACTTCAACTTCTTCTTCGTTTGTTTTGAAAATGCGCTCCTTTTTTCTACTACTTCCGTTTCAAGTGAAAGTTGCCTCTCACACACATACGTAGAATTGCTCTTACACATACTAGTGAAATTCGATATCAAAATTTTTAGTGTAGTATGTGAATGATTTAAGTATATTATATGAGAGGATTTCACTATGTTGTATGAGAGGATTTCACTATGTTGTATGAGAGGATTTCACTATGTTGTATGAGAGGATTTCACTATGTTGTATGAGAGGATTTCACTATGTTATATGAGAGGATTTCACTATGTTGTATGAGAGGATTTCACTATGTTGTATGAGAGGATTTCACTATGTTTATGAGAGGATTTCACTATGTTGTATGAGAGGATTTCACTATGTTGTATGAGAGGATTTCAATTTCAGTATAATGTATGAGAGGTTTTACTATAGTGTGTGAAGGATTTCAATATGCTATATAAGAGGTTTTAGTATAGTGTGTGAATGATTTCAGTATGCTATATGAAAGGTTTCACTATAGTGTGTGAATGAATTAAATTTCACATGTGTGTGTGAGAGGATAATCCTGAATAATGTCCCATGTGGCCCCTCATAGTGAGGAGTGCAGCTAAAGATTTCTGTCCAGTGATTCATTTCCTGGGTGATGTCAGATTATTGTTTTTCTTTCTCCTGAATACAAATGTCTGCAAGAATTTGTTTGAAATAAGTATTTGTAAAAAGAATGTTATGTGTGCCTTTCTGAATAAAAAATTCAGGTTCAGCTCCACTCCTAACTCAGGAGAACTATGTAACATACTTATGCAACAAGTTCTGTTTGTCACTTACTTGGAACCCTTCTAAAATGTAAAAATATGTCAAAGTTCAGGCGCTGGTAACACTATACCAAGACGCGTGCCTTCAACTTGTTCGTCTCATCATTAGTTCCCCCCTCTGTGCCCAAGTGTTGGGTTGAAGGCGGTGAGGAGAAAGGAAGCACGGTGTCCCTCCGCTGTAAATCCTCCAAGGCATCCATTCCTCTCACTTATGTGTGGAAGCGAGAGACCGGAGGATCAATGCCGACCACTGCGCAACAAGGTACGCAGATCTACACGTAGAGCGTCTGTTGTTTGTGTGGCACTACATGTGTCATGAAACATCTTCCCTCTAAATTAGATGGAGAGAGTGGAGAGCTTCTGATAAAGAACCACACGGACAGCAACACCGGAATCTATGTGTGTGAGGCAAAAAACTCGGTTGGCCAAGCACAGTGCAAATATACGCTGCACGCATACAACCGTAAGTGAATTATATCATCATGTAAGGGATTTTTTTTTTTTGCTCTAAACATGTGAATGTCCCCAAGGTACGTTTTAAATGTGACGCTGTTTTTATTGGAGTATTCATATGAAACAGAAGATTCCATGTGGGCCTCTTGCGGGAGCTGGATGTTATGGCTTGACAGAAGCGGATCCGCAACTGTTTGATGTCTTCGCTCTGCGTCCTCTCTTCCAGCTACCAATAAAGTGGGTGTCATAGTAGGTGCGGTGATAGGTGCTCTGTTGCTGTTCCTCCTCCTCTTGCTTCTCATCTGGCTCCTGGTCTGCTGCTGTCAAAAGAAGCGCTACCAGAAGGAGGCTGCAAATGAAATTAGGTATTACATCACGGCTGGAGAGTGTTTGAAGCCCTTGTGGGGATGAGGTCGGTGGGGAAGAAATTCCAGATCAGAGTACCGTCTAATAGAGCCTCGCCTTGTACCTTGTTTTAACAGAGAGGACGCCCCTGCTCCAGAGAGCAGACCTTCCAGCAGGCACTCCAGCAGACACTCCAGTTTCCAGTCAACGATGGGATACCGAACTCACCAGGGGGTGCAGTACACTTCTGTGGGGGATCATCTATCCAGTATCCGTGAATCTGCTCCCATCTACCCTGTTGAAAGCAACCCACCAAGTACAGCAGGGGATAGAGCAACTTCTCTTACATATGATCATCGATATGGATATGCTGTTTAACTGTAAACATGTTTTCAGCTATGCAAAAACTGTATAAAATGTAAAATATGAAATACCCTGTAAAGGAAATGCTATGTAAAATATGCAAGTTACTCAAAGTGCAATCCCAGTGATAGTGCCACACTGTGACACATCTCTGCTTTGATATCAAGAACAGGTTCTCATTGTATAGGTTGCAATTGCACAAATTTAGTTGAAACTGTGTGAAACATATATAACAAGCATCTGCACAATTCGTTATGGTGTTTTTACCTCCTACATACAAAATTAGTGTTTATGTATTGCAATGCTTTTTTTAAAAATATGTACAGAATAAATGATTTATCTATGAAGATTGTTCAGAGCTTAATGTGTGGGCTGACTGTTAGAGGGTGACATGGGAATCAATTGTCGCTCCCATCCCGACCCGAATCCCGTAGATTAGTAATTTACCTACTATGGCGCTCACTCCCCCCGCCCCCCTTTAAACCATAGCGTAGCACAGTATCAAAGATCATCTATTTAGCTTTATCCGCCATCTTTAACCATATCCTGCATTCTAGTTGTTTGGCCACCTTACCACGTCATGAATGGACTCGATTCGTCTGACTACCAAACTATTAAGATACACGCATCTTCAGTCGGATATCATATGCTTACCAGTTTATCCAGGTGGTGTAGCAGCAACGTAGCAGTTTCAGTTTTGGTGCGTGCATTGTAGTAGACCTGATGGAATTGCATTTTGCAGCGGAGTTAATAACCACACACATTGGCACCGCATCGCAGCGTCATTTTTTAAAGCTAATTCCCTGATATCTGACATGATAAATGTAAAAAAAAAAAATATTTTTAATTATAATTTGCGGTTTCCCGTTCGATCCTGTGGATTATTTCCTGTCCCGTCCCGATCACGTTACCAACAGTGAAATTGACTCCCGTCCCGCGGGAATCCCGCAGGAATCACGTGACCCGTGGGAATCCCGAAAAATCGTCCCCCTCTACTGACTATGCACTAGAGAACAGCATTTGAAACTAAAACGAGTTTTTAGAGCAAAGGAATGTCAAGACTGGAGGCTTTCAGTAGAATTTCAGAAGTTTTTACTATGCTATTATCACGTGCTATATAGACATAAGTATTTGCACACCTCTCCAAATTAATAAACTCTGGCTTATTGAGCTCTCTCATGACCAAATCCAGCCTTCGACAGTCTCTGTCTACTGTCAATAAATGTTTGACTCTGATCTGCAATCAACCAATGAAATTGCACCCAGTGAGCGATGCAAAAAACTAGTGACGAGAGTACAAGTCTACAGTGGCAGCGTCACCATTAGCAACAATGGAGGCTACAGTGCATGTCAACAACAAAGGAACCTCAATAGGTTGGCATGTCCTGCTAGAGTGAGGCATGGTCCTGTTTGACTCAATGAAATCTTGTGCTGTGCAGTGTCCCACCTCTCTGGAGGTTGCATGGTGTGACATGAAACAGTCCTTTGGAAATGCAGAAAAGCGCACAGTGTCCAAAGCCTCCATAACTTTTGAACGTGCTGAAAGGGTAGAGATACGCATGAATTACGTTTCTAGATTATTCTCAGATTCTCTCATAGGAATCTTTTTATTTAAGTTACCGCTACACTGTACACCTGCATACCTGCAACAAATGTTCTGGGGTGTGAATTGTAATTTGGCATAAAGAATTTCCATCACTGTTTTTAAGAAAAAATGGTCAAAGACATCTGGTTAACGAGACCCCTGTTAAGGAGCTGCTTTATCAGAGCAGCAAGTGTTCCTCTACATTGAAATCGTTCAATTGAGTTAGTTCAGGCATCTGTATCAATCAATCAATCAAAAATACCTCATTGATCCCCTTCCATACAAGGATTTAGTTTTTTTGTAAGAGACACTGATGCTAACCGCATTTTGGGATCTTATAAAATTGTCTGGCAAGTTTTTTGGGGGCGAGAGATGAATGGCTTTCGCTCTAGGACCCTTTACTCTTGATATCTGATCTTGGATAACAGAAGACGACGAACTGCACCTACATTTTCTATTAGGCTGGTCATACTCTCTATGATGGCTTTTGGAAAACTTCTTTCTTTTGAGCAACTAACTGGTTTATTGTGAAATTATCTTTCCACTTTTGGATTAGGTCTCTTATGGTGCTGACCGGAACAGTCAGAAAATTTAGTAATATATTAACAATGTTTTGCAACAATAAACTTGCAAAGGCCTTGACAAAGTTCTTGGGAGGCTACGAGAGGCTTCTTTTATGATGCTTTCATAATAAGGAACATTTTTATTGGTCACCGGTTAACATTAGATTAGCTGTTAGTATTTAGCACCGATAGTGGGCACGCCTCATTCTTAAATGTAAATGAATAAAATATCGTATGTACATTTTACTGAGAGGGAGAGGTAGCGAGGTGGCCAAAAATTTCAGAATGGGTCACAGATTGTTTATATGGAGGCAATTAATTTTTAATGCTCATTTAGTGTCTGATCACCTCTAATGTGGGTCACTACTGCTACAAAGTCTTAATGTGTAAATGGTCTATATAGTCCACTTACTACCTTAACATTCTCTGGAAGAACCACAGAAACCAAAACGTTTTATAATTCTGACCTCTGAGATTAAGCAAGGGGAAAGGGAAAAAAAATCTATGCTTTCAAACTCAAAGAGTGTGAAAACAGACAGCTATCCAAAGTGTTTGTGGATCAATGTGAAATTGAACTTTGAGCAACTCATGAGTCAGAGCATAAGGAGGAAGAGGTGACTTTTTTGCTCACAGTCCTCCCTATATGTTTCTCTCTGAACTTTTTTTTCTTCCTTTGGCAGAAGAAAGGGGGGCAAAATTGCCTTTTCATGTTGTGCCTTTCCTTGAGTGTTTTTCCAAACAGCTACTAAACTGATTATTAGTCCACTGCAAACAGTTGAAGCTCTAACCTGCAGCTGACACCTCAGCAGGCAAAGTCACCACTGTGCCCGCGGTCCAATCTCTTCTAAAACGCCCCATGACGCTCTGATCCTATCTTCAGAAGGTCTATTGAATTAATAAGAGCACCTAAAACGGAGGTTTAACTGGTGGGATGTCAGCAGAAAACCTCTTCTCCTAGTCCTCTCAAGGGCATAGGCCATCTATCATTAATATATAGAAGATATATGTATATATATATTTTTTGCACTCAAACAACGTTAGTTGCACCTCTGCTGCGTTTGACTTTGTCAACTTTTGTGCTTCACTTAAAGACAAATTAACACTTGCTGGGTTACATTTTTTCCAGCACTGTAACTATAAGGAAATGTTTCAATAAGAACTTATTAATTTTATGTGCAAGTGAAAAGACACAGAACTGAATACCGGAATGGCAACCTCATTTACCAATCCATACTTAATTACCCATCAAACCTATACGTCCTGTCCATGGTTGTGCACTACACTGGTCAACACATGATGAGAAACAAGTCTTGTTTTATTAGTGAGCCTACCATCCATGCTTTTGGGCTATGGGAGGAAGGCAGACACGTAACGAAAACCTGTGCATGCATGGTGACAAGGTGTAAGTCAATGCAAGAACAGAATGCAGGAGTTAAAACCAGAAATTGTAATTCTGTGATTTAATAAGTAATAAGTAAACAAATTTAATTAAGATTTTCCCATTAAGAAAAAAATGCAGCATTGTATTTTGTTGATATAAAAAATATTTTTTTTCTCATATTTTTGCAAATATTTGATAAAAAACAAACATTGTTGTTTAAAAAAAACAGGTTACAGCAAGATGCAAGCAATTGAACCTATATATAAGAAGAAACCAAACAAACATAGATATATTGCATGGAGGGGTAATTATAATAAAAAAACAGCATACCTTTACAACATAAGAGCACTAAATGTGACACTAATTGCTAGTTTCTTATAGTAATTGGTTAATTTTATTCTATGCGTGTTACTCTGGTTAATATCCATGGTCCAAATGTTGATGATTCACGTTTTATTTGGAAAACATTTGAAAGGCTCACCGATCTCTCAAATACTAATCCAGTGGTTGCAGGAGATTGTGTTGTGGTCTTAGATTGGCTCCTAGAGAGAGATCTTCAAAGAAACAATCGAGCTCTTCAAATGCTTCAACTGTTTTGAAGAACTTAATTTCCCTTAATCTTCTGGTAGATATTTGCCATTTACAGCACCCTACTGATTGGGAATACTCATTCTACTCTGCATTACATGAGTCATATTCACGCATAGATTTTTTTTTTTTCTTCAAGATTCGAAACTTCTAACAAATGTTTTCAAGTCTAAATTTCATATTTTGATTTTAGACCATGAACTTACTACAGTCATCTATGATTTCAATCAGCCGAAACAATCATCCATGTGGAGATTAGCTACTTTAATTATATGATTTGTATTAAATATGTGTCTAATAATTGCACAGTACTTGGTTTTGTAATTTTTTCCTTAATGTACAGTTGGGCAAAAAGTGTTTGGTCAGCCACCAGTTGTGTAAGTTCTCACATGGTCTGATTTTTAAAGAATATATTTGCAAAATATGTATTTGGAAAATAAGTATATGGTTTTTAGCAACAGTTCATCTGAATACTTTTTATATACCCTTTGATAGCAATGACACAGGTTAAATCTTTTCCAATTACCAATGTTAAAGGAGAAGTTTATATACTTTTATATGCGATCAGTGTATATCCATACAATGGGAGTCAACCAGGGCAGGATATTTGCTGTCTGTAATAAGGCATTATCTGTCCCAAACCTCCTTTATTTAACAATGTTTTGTTATCAATTGTTAGCTCGACTCCCCTCTGAGTTCAGAACGTATTGGAAGTGCTTATTAGTTCTGTCCCGGGGTGATTTAGAGGCAATAATACAACTAGACTATCGCGCAATTACAAATACGTCCCGCCGTGCGCCTTCCCGGTTGTTTTTTGAGCAGCACTTTTTCTCTGTTCTCTACGGCGGTCGGTTAGACAGAACTTGCTACTGCAAACATCAACATGGTTCATGTTTACATGTTTCCAAATTGCACTAACTGAATGACCAGTTCAGCTTTTATAGTCTCCCTTTCTGCAACCTACGCAGACTACAGCTGCAATGGTGGGCGGCTGTGACGTTATTGGAACCCCAGATTAGTGTAGGTTGGAATCGGTTGCATTAGTTAAAAGTCTGTGAAACCCCCAGAAGCTAATACCTTAGCATATATGGATATAAACTTCTCCCAAAGCACTCCAAGTGGCTCCAAACTTTGCTACAAATAAGGTCCAGGTAGAAAAAAAAAAATTACTTCTCATTTAAGGCAATGACTTACTAGCAACTGGCTAAAAAAAACAATTCTTGAATAATATACATCCTTGGTTGGCGATAGAGTCTAACAGCAAAAACATCACTAATAGCTCTTTTTTCACATCTTACCGATCAGTGGCCTCTTTTGAGGAGCAGCATTTTACTATAGGTAATGCTGAGAAAATTTGTTTAAGGGTTTGAAAAAAAATTTTGATGGCTCAAATACATCAACACATTTCTCGATATTGCATTATCAAGCCTTTCCCCCTTCACTCACAGACGCAGTATTTAAGGAAAGTTATCAAAAAGGTATAGATAGAGTCAATAAAGGACTTGTGTATCAACAAATATTTTGGTTCATTTTAATAATTATAAGTAAAGTATGCCATACCAAAAAAACTTTTTTCCCCTTATATTTACAGTTAAGAAACTATGTTGGAAAGAATATTCCACTGTTTGAGGCCCTGCCTGAAGAATATCCCTAGACCCCCAAAAATTGAAGGGTTCATTTTTTTTCTGGTTACATTTTCTCTTATGAAGTTGCCAAACCCACTATTCACATTAAAGAAGCACGGGAAGTGGATCTGTTACTACTGATCATAAAACATGGAAACAGTCTTTAGGTGGTGTTAAACAATGAAAGCAATGTTTTCTGGCAAACACCTTTAAAAAAACTAGAACTTCTCAAAGTGTCATCCAGATGAGCAAAAAAATAATGCCATCTAAAGAAGAACCCAGAATATGATGCTCACACCACCGAGTTTCACAGCCAGATGATGCACAGTGTGGGACACCTTCACAAATTGAGACACCAGAATTTCAGAATTGTTCCTTCAGATTAAAACAAATCCACACACAAGGTTTTGGAAGGTTTTAACCAGTCATGATGAAGGAAGAAAATTATTCTTTCTTGCAACCCTATCCATTAATCAAGGCATTGTGAGACTACAGCAGCTTGTTGTCACATGCTGAACACATTGCTGGAAATTCCTGCAGCTCCTACAGTGTTGCTGTAGGCCTCTTGGCAGACTCCCTCACCACTCTTTGTCTTGTGTATTTATCGATATTTGGAATTAGTGGTATTAGTGGTAGTGGTAGTTAGCGCACCACTACTTGATCAGTTAATTGTGATGTTCAAAATCAATTGCAATTCCTTAAGTGTTCAAAATTGGTTATTTCACAATTATTAGATGACAGGAATATAAAAATATGAAGTGCCAACCAGCCATTTTAGGGATTGGACCAGTGCAAATACCCAGCATTTCAGCCGCAGAATGGATTTTTAATGTCTATGGCCCTTACGTAAAATTCCTACCCAAAGAGTAGACACTGCATCGACAGCTACTGCTATCGGTGCTTACCAAGGAAAAACCCAATCCGCAAAATGTGATCCCTACTCAAAAGTGTTAAAAATTGCAGTTCTTCCCTCATCCTCCAGGGGCTGGCTCCAGGAAAGAGCAGCTTCCTATTGACTCACATGCTAAAAATGGCAACTTCACTGCAGAAATAAACTTTTTTTTTCAGCAATGATGCTAAGACAAGAGATTAGCACGGGTACGGGAGCATGCACAAACTCTTTACAAAAAAATAAATGAAAAAATAAAAATCTCTTCACAGTGAAATACCGACAGACCACCGTGCATATACAGGTTTTATGAAAACAAGCAAAATGTCGAGTGACGAAGTTAGAAAAAGCTTCCTTTGGTCACGGTTAGCAGAAATGCCTCCACAGATATAAGCACATGTATATATATCGCAGGGGGAACAGACATTCCACCGGGGAACCGACACAGTGCTGCATGTTACCACACCAATACAAACAATACCATTAGCTGCTAAAGTAGTATTCCTTCTTACAGGTTGGGCTGTATGCCCAACATGATATAATTCTAATAAACACGGAGTTCAGTTTGTAAAATATCCGGTCTCTAAAGAATCTGGTCGGAGACCTGGGCTGGTGGGCTGCTCTTGCTATGGTGGGGGCTTTGGGTGGTCTGCTTGTCCCCATCCTGTTGGGCAGGGTTGTGTTGGTGAGAATGTGTGTGAGTAAGAGGGAGGGTAGTTATGATTGTGTCTGTATGTATCTGTCTACTTGTCAGGTGGGTCTTCGGCTGCCCTCTTACCTGGCACATCTCAGGCCCCACATCCAGAGGGGGCCTTTTTCCCCTCCGTCACTCCCTGCTGGTTACTGATGCCCCTGCCCGCTGGTGCGTTGGTGGCTTTCAATGTCTTGGGCTGGGGACCCGGATGCGCCCCGGCTCTGCCCTGGTACATGCCTGGCTGGTCCTGGGTGGGCTGGTGTTGGGCGGCTGATGTTTCAGGCCGATGTCCTCCTTGGGTTGGCTGAGGCACCCCTTATGGGGGTGCCAGTTTTGAATAGTAGGTTGGTGATTTTTGGTGGCTCGGCGGGGGTGGGATCTGGTCCCTGCTTGTCGGTTCTGTATTTCAAGAAATAACTTCAAGAAATTAACCCCACAGCAATCATTAATAAAGATTTCTCACACATATATATCAAGTGGAGTACTATAGCAAAGCTGTAATACTCTCCTTGAGAAAATAAATCTGTTGAGCTTGTACTTGGCACTCAGACACCAATTCTGAGTAGCAAATTGCTAGACAGGACACGTCTAAAAAAGAGAAAAAATAAAAAAATAGACATTTTGTGGTACACAGCAGCTGTTGCATGGTTACAGCTAATGCTACTGCAGATTACGTCTCTCGAGTCATCATTTAGGTCATTTTAATATCAAACTCTAAACATAAAATATAATGTTTCTTACCTGGTCACTAAGGAGCCATGTCAACATCTGTTTTCAGTCCTAGATTTAGTTGCATCAGTCTCCATTCGCCGATCAGATAAATATTTGGGTGTCTGCCCAACTTTTAGCTATTAAAACCTTTTACTTAGTGCCACTTTTTAGTGGGCTTTCAGTG
This sequence comes from Apricaphanius iberus, assembly GCA_028564705.1. Classification (NCBI taxonomy): domain Eukaryota; kingdom Metazoa; phylum Chordata; class Actinopteri; order Cyprinodontiformes; family Aphaniidae; genus Apricaphanius; species Apricaphanius iberus. The sequence goes on along the minus strand of JAPXFQ010001358.1, from coordinate 923,015 downwards.
GTGCTTGGTAGTTTGCCAGATGCGAAACAATCCATTCCCAAAGTTGAATCGGCCGCGGCTATCTTCTTCCTTTTTTAAAGCTGTGACAGCGTGGGAAATTCAGGCCCAAACTGCAGCACATTTTTGTAGCACACAGCCTGTTCAAGAAATGCAAGACCATTTTTTTTGTAGAGCACAATCCATACACAAGGAAATTCAAAGTGCTTCACAGCATAAATTAAGAAAACAGATAAACAGGAAAAAAAACATCAACTTAAAAAATAATTAGTGGGCTCATTCTTTGTGGTTTTAACACTTCATCACCCAATAGCATTAAAAGATGGACATGCATGTTTATTTTTATTATTTTTTTTAGAAATCCTGCCCCATGGGCCTTTAAGGAAAACTGAAAGGATTTAAAAATAGAAAGTAGCCATGAAAGGAATGAAGAAAAAAAAGATGCAACAAGATGGCACACACTAGACTGAATTTAGGTTCCCTAACGTTTATAGTGATGTAAGGGGATACCTTCCATGCATCAGAAACTTTTAAATAAAATAATCAGAAATCAGGTATTGGATGAAGATTATATAAAATTTAAATCCACCAAGGATATAATAATAAATGAGTGATACATTTGTACAATGAGATTTTTTGGTAAACTCACTGCAAACTATACCTTTAGCTAAATAATGTAAATGCTGCATGAAAATTCCATTGAAACAAACACAGCACCTTTCTCTATAATAATTTGTCATTCCAGTTTGACACAGAAGCAGTTTTTGTACATATTTGATGGCTTGAATTGGATTTATCATCTATGACCATTGTAAGTAAATGAGAATCCTCTAGATAGATAGATTTGTCTTAAATATAAGGCACAGACCTATTGAGAGCCTGTCCACAAACCCAACCTCCTTCGCCGTACAGCACAGCGTGGTAAGGCACTGCATATGGGAAATTCTGTGATGATTCGCTCTCCTTATCTGGTAAACAGGTGTGCAGCTGGTCCGGTGTTTACAAATGTGTGGCGTTGCTGCCGGAATAACCATTTGCATGTGGTAGATGGTGGTTTGCGGGCTGACTGAGCTGTGATGCAGCGCTGACAGTCGTACAGTAAAGTAGTCGGAGACCCACAACAAGCAAATATCCTGTTCAGCCCATGTCAATGCAAATTCCCCCTCACCACTACCTGTGGTCACAAGGGATTCAAATCGGGTGATTATATATAAATCCCTGGGACCTTTTGAATCAAAGGGCTTCACAGTGATTAATAACACAGAATCCATCACTTGCAGACCCAAGTACTGAATATACAACTTTATATAGAAGTGGGAAACACCTCATCTGGAGCTTCATTTCAGGTAAATATAGAAAATTATTATTGCTATAATCGCTCTAACCTTCGTATTTAGGCTTGATTTGCATGTGACTGTCTAAATTTCAGATTATTCTTCCATGGAAGACTTTATCTAAGCCTATTTGGGTCTGTGTTCCGTATTTCAAAAGCCAAATGTGAAAATCTTTTCCGCAGGCCCCTTTTGACAGTGACTGTGGCCAATTTTACTCTGTCACACCATTGGTGAATCGTCTGGTTTGAAGTATGTGAACCTAATTTTTTGCCTCCTTGTCATCTCTTTGAACACAGCAAAATCGAGCCACTGCAGAGCCCAGCAAAGACTGCAGAGATTGACACAGCGTTATTGAATTATTCTCAGGGGTTTACAGCACAGATGTGTTTCGGGGGAAGATTACTGACATGTTCGTAATAAGTAAATTGGCCCTCTGGGTCCTGATGGGTCTGACGGCTTTCACCACCATATTTTTTAACGTCTACATCTTTTTGATGACTCTGTGGAACAAGACGGGGAAGAAGGAGAGGAGTCCCAGTGAAACCATCATCATGGGTCTGGCGGTGGCCGACGTGACTTACCAGCTGATGTGCTACGTCTGGATGACCATGGAAGAAGTGGACAGCAACTGCCACATAGTGCAGATGTTCTACAGTGTCCTGCTGGTGCTCATCTCCAGCTTCAAGTTCACCATCATTTGGGACACAAGCTTTCTCACTTTTTATTACAGCACCAAGCTAGTCGCCTCGCCCAACCACTGCTACACCAAAATCCAAGCTGCCATCCTCAAGCACGTGACCCTGGCGGTTTTCCTCATCCCACTGTTTGGCCTGGCCACCTGCATGCCGGTTCTTGCGATGTTAGAAATGCACAACCAAACTGCAGAGGAAGAACCCAACATGGACTGTGGGGTTTTGGTGGCGGAATCTGACGTTGGCAAGGTCTACGATGTCATTTTCCTTCTCCTCTCTGATGTGCTGCCTGGAATGGTCATGTTGAAGTGCTGCATCTCCATCTCGGTCCACCTGGTCATTCACCTGCGCCACATGAAAGCCAGCACCAACGGCGCTCACCCCCCAAAGCTCAGCTCACAGATGAGGGTGGTCCAGATGTCTTTGTTTCTGGTGGCGAACTTCCTGATCTTCCTAGTGGTCGACCTGTACATCAACTACCAGGTTGTGGTGAAGCACCAAAATTCTCTGGGGGTCGCCTTACTCATCACATCCATCTATGCAACTGTCACAGCCATGCTCCTCATCTATGGCAAAAAGACTCTTTGGAAATCCATGATACATGACATTAGCACTTGTCTGGAGGCATATCAATGTTTTTCCTGCGTGAAACTGCCTGAGCAAAAGGTTTCACGCAGTAAAAAAATGAAAACATAGATTTCATACCACCATTTTGTCTTTTGTTTTCTTGTCCCATTACTAAGTAGCTGGTATCTTTAAAGCAGAAATTGTAAAAGTTTGGTACGCATTTGCATTCCAACCCTTTTAATTTAATACCCTTAAATAAAAACTGATACAACCCAACTGTCTTCAGTAAATGGAGGCCATCTCCACATGCCTAATGCCTCGGTAGTTTGTTTGAGAAGATTAGTCAATAAGTCAAGAACATTCAGTTAAATTAAAATTCACACATACACTGTTTATCCCAAAGGGAAAATAAATGTAAGTAAGTATCTTCAAAGAATTGTTGGGGATGGTGATCCAGAGGGATCTCCAGTGGGGGTTCAAAAAACCTTTGACTGAAGACTGGTGCTGTATGACAGAATCATGACTGCCACAAGATGCTATAATCTCAATATGTGAGCAGCAGAGATTATGCTTTGCAGTAACATGTCCTGGATGACACTATCAGTTTTTGGCAAACACTACGAATCTACCTCATTTAACCAGGTTAAAGACTTACGCCATAACAGTTACATCTTAAAAACCAGTGTTTTTGAAAGATTTTAGTGGAACATCAGCATTTATTATGTTCACTTTCAGAGTTGTCGCTGCCTGGGAGCTTCCTACTGCTGAAAACCGCACTATACAATTTTTCTCTCCTAGGAAACTTCTGGAAACACTGACGGAGTTTCGCGTTACAGCAGTATGTTACACACTGCCAAACGATATAAACAAGCCTGCGGGTTTGAGTCTTGAGCCATGGCAGATCCACCAAAGAAACCAAAGAAGACGCTATCAGATGAAGGGAGGAAAAGAAAAAGATGACAGAGGACAAATATCTGCAAAGTTATGGAGGGCTTCTTTAAGGTTATAAAACAGTTTCCCAAGCTTTTCACATCTCACAAAGCACAGCTCAGTCCATCATCTAAAAAGTATGCTGCAAACCTTTCAAGCTATAGCTGTTGACCTATCGAAAACCTGTCCCAGGGGGCAAAAAAACTTCCAGCTGGACGACAAAGATTTCAGTTACATGGTTTAGGTTGAGGCATAGTCCCTTGGTGGAATGGTTTAGTCAGAGTCTACACCTAAACAATGAATCTATGGCAAGACAAAAGAAATACTGTTTAAAGACACCAAAAATGCCATTAGACTGACCTTCAGCTATGTTGTAGTTGTACGAAGAAGGTGGAGACAAACCCCAAAGGTTTTATGATGCTGTGAAAGGGGATTCTATCAAGTATCAAGATTTGTACAAATAATCATTTAAAAACCATACATCATTTTTATGCCACACAACATAGATGTAACACTTTGTTTTGGTCCATCGCATTGAATCCTACTGGAATAGCTACATTAAAGTTTGCAGCCGTAAAGCAAAATGTGAAAAAATGTCACGCTTTATGAAAAGGCAGAGTATCTTTCTTGTGAACATTTTTTCTCTTAATGTCTTCAGATCTTCTGATGTCCCGCTGCGTTACAGGTTCCCGAGCCAGAGAGAGCTCATTTTGGTTTGTTTGCTTGTTAGGGAAGAAAACGTAGAGCTTCTCTGAGCGACACACGCAGCGGGTAGGTAACCACCACATCATGCAAATAAGAACGTTATTGGGCAGCATGATCAATATTAATATTTCAGCGGGACAAATAATAGGCAGGCCTGGGAAGTCTATCTGCAAGCATGGTCGGCTGGACATGATGTAACTCTGTGCCCATCTAAAATGTTTAAAAATAAATGTGACTGTGGTGAGAGCACAGAGCACATTAATAAAACAAGACCGTACACAGAACCTGTTTTTTTTCCCTCTTTTTTTTCAGAACAGAGCGTTTTCCTCAGTCAGGGTCTTCTACCTCAGCTGGACCTAAGATTCCTGGTTGTAGCTGGAAATAATCCAGGACGAACACCCTCTGAGTGAGAAAATACAAACTTGATGAGAAAAAGCAGGTCGTCCTCCTCTCTCTGTTTATTGGCTCTCCTTAAGACGGCGTGTGGCTGCACTTGACAGCTGGTAGATGTGACTGTGTGTAGCTTGAAATGTGTGTGATGAGGAGGGGTGCTTATGTCCCAAGGTAAAACAAAAAAAACTTCCTTGAGCAAACAAAAGTTTCTAAAGAAGAAATGCGTTAGACTTGTTTGCGATGCTACACTGGTTCACAGCCTCTGACATCACATACTGAGGTTTAAAGCCTGGAGACAATAATGCAGTTAATCCCTTTTACACACAGAGGGGTTTGGTGCCTCAGCAGTCAAGTGGACAGTAAGAAACTGGCATCTTTTTTTTTTTCTCCCCATGAGGCAGAGGGATTAAGTTGTGCCAAAACCTCTGTTTTCATAACCACTGTCTCTGTGGACGTGCAGCAAGGAGTTGGGTTCAACATGACAGAAGATAGAGCAAGACGAAGAGTAAGAAATAAAAGAAAAAAACTGGTCCACGTGGTTGAAATGCATGCAAGTAATGCAAAACAAAAAAATAAAATAAAGTCTAATGAAACAAATCTCATCTTTGAATAGATAATGAAAACATCTATTAACTTGCAATGCCAAACATGACCATACAATCAAGTTATAACTTCTTTATCAATATTATTTTGTTTCTTTATATTGTTACAAAAAAAATCCTAAACATTAGTTATATACATATATCCCCTGATTAATCATTCATCTACATTCATTTTTCCAGAAGGCATTACAGATTGATAGTTTTAGCATACATTATTCAACTATGCTACATTTTCCAAAAAGGGACACTTCTAAATTTTGGATGTGTGAAATTTTGCTAAAGGAGACAGAAATGTACTTAGTCATCATCCTCTGATAACCATCTTTAATGCATAAGGGGAGAGTGACTTGTAAAAACGAAATCTGTGAAAGAAATGACAACGAACTCTCATTTTTACCAATAAAAAATTAAATAAAACATACAATATTAATGAAATAATTGTAAAACACCACTACTTCTACTACTATATTGTTATTAATTTCATATTTACAATGTGATCACTGTAACTGAAACCAAATTATTGTATTAGAACAAATTAACAGAATCCAGGATTAACCAACCAATAATTTCACTAGTATAGCTTTGTAATTCCTTTGTAATCAAACTGTCTTTCCTTCATAATAGGATGCAAGGGGCCGCACTGAGGGAGGATCCTGGGTTCAAATCTTGGCCAAAGCCTTTCCGCATGGACTTTGCATGTTCTTCCCATGCATGTGTGGGTTCTCTTGGGTATTCTCTCTTCCTCCCACAGAATATGCATGGTAGGTTCATTGGTCACTCTTCATAACCCTTGTATATGTGTGTGTGTGTGTGTTTGTCTCATTGTTACCCTGTAATACTCTTGCCCATTCACTGCTGTGAACTGGCAAAGGAGAAAAAAAAATGGACAAAAGTGGATTCAAAGAATATAATCCTAGTAGAAAACAAAAAGAATAACCACTCAAAAAACAGTTATGAGTTATTTTGAAACCAGCATAATGAAATCACTTCTAGAAACACCTTCAATTGTATTGAAATAAATCTACATAAACAGTTTAACCAAGAGCTTATGATTCATAAAAATTGAATGGTTTTGACCATTTTAGAAAAGAAAATGATTATTTTAGCTTCAGTTAATGCCCTGATGAAGGCCGCCTGAAAAGTATTTTCTGGTAGTGGAAAGTAAGAGAGTAAAATCACACTTCAAAGGTTCGTAGCGAGTTCAAGTGTAGCTATTCAATAATAATGGCTATCTAAAAGATTATGCATCAATTAATTCTGTTTTTCTGGGAAGTAAATAATATATTCAGAGATCTGAAAAAAAAATCCTTCTGGATTTTAAATGTTTCAAACTTTCTTACATGACAAACATCCCCATATTTCTTTTTTTTCTCTATAAATAAGCTTCCTGTTTGTTTTTCCCTTAAAAACACATCACAGTAGCGTGTTTCTCCATGCTACACACGAAGCTGTGTTGCTTTAGAAAAAAGAAAAAAAAACATCCTGCTTCAGGGAGACAGCTCTGTGTGTCCCTTGGACAGACACAGCACCAAGCCGTGCCTACAATTTGAGTAAACACACACACACACACACACACACACACACGCTGAAACAAGGGAAACAGAGCAGAAACAGCACTGAAAGGGCTGTAGTTGAAACTATTACCCAAGCCTGAAAGAATTTTACAGAGATTTTATTCCTATTCTGAATATTGTTGCACACAAGTAACAAAAACTCAATCGGCAGAGTGCAAATCCAGAGTGAGAATGAGCGAGAAAATTGCTGCCAGATGATGAACGTATTATTAAAGGTACAGTATGTAATATCGGCATCTTGTGGTCAAACTGGAGTACTGCAATCCAAAAAGAAAAACAAAGCCATCCGCTCTGTCACTCATCCTCTCCCCTCTTTGAATTTCATTGAGACTTGCTGTTTACCGATCAGTCATGGACGATGACGAGTGAAGACGAGTTATTCACAGTAAGTTGATATGTAGATAAATACATGTAGCTGCAATATCAAGTTATTGGTAGTTAAAAAACAAGTAGCTTGAGAAATTTTCAGAGCTGATATTTTACTGCAAGCACTGTAAGCTCAACGTTACCCTTTAGCCGGGTCGGTGTCATATTACAAATGGCGGCACGCTGTTTAGTGTTGAAGACTTGGCAACCTTTTGGGCTCACGGGATTTGCTCTGAGACAAGCAAGTATGGTAGCGTGGCAGATATTGTAAACAATGACTACATCCGATAGCTGTGTTTTTTAGAATAAAAACTTACAACCACCCAGCTGGCAGAGATTGAATTCTGCTGCAATTAGGGATGCAACGATGCCACTTTGTTCAAAGCGATATAATACAGATACTCGGATCAGAGTACTTGCCGATACAGAGTACCAATGCCGATACTTCTATCACACACACAAAAAAATGCAATCAATTGAAAGGCAGGTTATATTTTCTTCTCTGCTTGTTACAACAAATCAGGGTGAATTAGATAAAAATGAAAAAATATTAAAAATGACCTCAAAACAAAAATTTCAAGTTAAAAATACAATTTTCTGTGAATTTATTGCATAATTTCCACATTTTAAGTATCCATTCATGTTATCGGTTAAGTTTAACCAATACTGATACGAGTACATTAGACGGTATTGGGGCCAATACCCGTTACCAGTATCAGTGCATTCCTAGTTTCAATGTAACCTTCCTTCCAACATGGTTGGGACATTAGTCTGTTGTGTCATTAATTCATGGTAAAATTCGTACATATTGTAAATTTAACGTTAAAAACCTCATTTAATTGCTGTCAGATTTTAATATTAAATATTAATTAATAAAAAATAAAAAATAATTCTGGACTCCCTGATTGGCTTTTTAATCCATCTGATGGAATTAGTCAAATATACATCCGTTACTGCTTATAAATCCACGGTACTTTACAAAAAGACTTAAACACACACTACACATTGTCATGTCTCATTCTCAAACTTTCTTGTATTTTTATTTTAATATTAAAAGATATGTGCATCTATGTTCAGGAGGCTGAGTCCGTACTTTGCAGAACCCTACTCTGCTACAATTACAGCTGCCAGTCTTTTCAGGTGTGTTCCCACCAGTCGTGCACATCTAGGGACTCAAATTTTTGCCGATGCTATTTTTTATAAGAATCTATTTTTTTTTACAGTGTTTAGTGTCTACCCTGTTGCATGTGTATGCACACGGATGGGGGTAAATGCAATAGCTCTCCAAGTTCAATATAAGGACATACATGTTAAGGAGCCATATCGCCAAATATAAGGGCTTGATGGCCTTTACACATACTGTATGTGTAAAATTCAATTACACGTTACCATCTGGATTATTAAGATGCCAGCGCCCATAATACTGCAGCTGTAACAGCTCCCACTCATCTAGAAAGGTTTTCCACAAGGTTTAGGAGTGTGTTTATAGGAATTTTTTTTACCATTCTTTTAGAATGTGAGATCAGAGACCAATGTTGGATCGGGTTGTGGTCAGATAACTACTGGAGATCATTTTGTGCCCTTGGTGTGCAGTTATGTCGGAACTGGAAGCAAATAACTCCAAAGTGCTCACGCAAAAGAAGTGTGAACTCGTTTGAAATGCGCTATGCTCCGGCTGAAGCATTAGAACTTCCTTTCAATGGTACTACAGGACCAAGCCCCCCAACTACTAAAAGATTGAAATAAATTAGTGGTTGTACTAAATGGACAAAAATCTCCTTTACTTTCCATGATAGTACTCTGATATAGATGAGTGTTTGACAGTTTAAATCGTCTTCAGATGTACAAGTATCCTAAGACGGTTAAAGAAGTCAAATAAACAGATGGGCTTGAAGTCTACTGTAGCAGTCTAAGTAGCTGGAAAGACACAAAAAAGAATAAAAAAAGAATGATACTGTTACAAATAACATGCTTTTTAATCAATTTAGCATGAAGTTGTAAGCATGTTGCATTATGCAGGCTGCTTCCACAGAGGAGTTCCTGAGCATCTAGTGAGAGCTGGCAGCTACAACACTGCTGTTTGCATGAGCGAACATCAGTACAAGTGTTCATTGCTCCTGAGATTTCCTGGCAGAGTTATCTCCCTTACCTCAAAATCTGACAGGAGGGTACAAGCCATTAAAAATCCTGATTAGCCAGACCCAAGCCCCAACACACACCTCTTCCATAAACATCTTATAAACCCCGGCCTGGTCAATAACGAGCACGTGTGAATCACCATGAGCTACAGCGGCATCATTTACCTTCATCTGACCCGTGGTATTTGAAAAGCATAAATCATCTGTTTTATGCCAGCTTGTTGGATGTGTTGAAACTGAATATGTAATTTGTCATGCCATCAGCATCCAAATCACAGTCTGGGTGAGTGCAGAGTACTCACAGAGAATAACATGTGTTCTCTGTGATTACACAACTGCACTTAAGGGAAACACCTTCAAACAACAGACATGTACATCTTTTTTTATTTAAAAAAAATCTTTATTTTGGTTCAGTCAACAGCTTGTTCATTAAAAAAATATCACTATATGTCTGTCAAATCATTGTTCATAAACATTTCGGCTTTTTAGAGAAATCTGCATTATACAGTGACATTGATCCCTTGTAAAGCAATGTAAAAATACAAAAAATACTAATCAGTTCAATGTGATCAAAACATCATGCAAAGATTTTGCACTCCGAGGCACATCATTTATATCGCTTCTTCAAAATAAACAAAAAATTACAGTGTTCATTAAAATGACTCCATCGAACATTACGTAAACGCCTGCTGTGCAAATCTGTGAAACTTTTTTTTTTTTTCCACAGAAACACCTGAATATCGGAGCTAAAGTGACCTCCAGAAATTGTTTGCAGTTATGGCTCTGTAAAGTCCCAGCAAAACACATTTAGAAACTTTGCTCATTTACTCTCCTGACAAACTTTTATGCCTCTGCAATAAATATTTACCGGGAGCCTGAAGCAGACAGTCTCGGCACAGAGATGAAGGACCCAAACTCTCATGAATGTGCTCATTAACAAGATCTAATTTATGTTTTATATAATTTTAAGGCCATGCTTCTCTAACTGTGGTATTTGGGTTTGCTTTTAGCGTTACTAAATGGAAGATTTGGTAATAGTTCAACGCTTGCACTGAATATATGAACAAAATATATGAACAAAAAATAAGTGATGTAGAGGTGAGTGGAAATAAGAACCAAAAAAGATTAGTTGTTTAATCTTTGCAGATTACAAGAACTCCCTGTGTGAATCGAAGCATGTTATACATTGACTCAGCAAATAGCTATGGTAGCTAGTATTTACTTTACCTTTTATTTTATACCCTGGCTCTAATCCAACTAATCTGCCTTTCCCATTCAAAGTTGAAATACCAGCAAGATCTGCTAATCGATGACTAGAAATTAGTCTTACTACAGTTACCAATGAAGGCTAACAATGTATTACTTTCCATTTTTCAACTTTCAAACATTTAAGCAGAATGTTTACCAATGGAGGTTGCATTATGCTATCTGTGAACAGTTTAACAAATACAAATCCTAAGAAATGCAAAAATCATACATACTAAGCAGCCATATTAGAACTTGATTTCAGGATTGGTAAGGAAGCTCAGATTTTTCCACTCAGGATTTCACAAACTGGGGATCTACTAGGGAACTTGAGGAAAAGATAAAATGCATCCTTTAACCAATCAAAGAGTAAATGATAAAAATAGTATTTAGTTACTTTATGTAGAAATGAACAAACAAACAAAGCATTATGCTGACCAGATTCTGAACATTTTTCAGCTTTAGGTCGGAGTTTTTTGTAGCTGGTCGGGAACTTCAAATCTCACCTTTTTTTTCTAATTTGTGAATGTACCGTAATAAGCACTTCATAATGAAAAGAAATACTAGTAATCTGTTTTTAAAAGTGAGACTAAGACACTGAGACGTAAGAATCTCATGTCTGAGGTTCAAACATGCTGCCGAAGAGTGAGAGAGAGCAAGACGTTTAGCAGATAGCAAGAAGGCCTAGCTATTCTTCCAAGCATTTTAACCTGTGTATGTCATTTTGGCAGCCATTTGGAAGTCTCTGAGTTAAAACAGGGATCTACATTCTCTCAGGATTTTGTGAAGAAAATCATGCTACCTGCAAATATAAGTTGCAAAACCAGTTTAAAACCATTGTACCTTTGTTTTATAATCGTAAAAAAAGCAAAAATGATTTGGCCTTTGCTCTAAATAGAAATAATCAATGCTAATACCAGAAGGGGTAACTTTGGCCCTCATTCCTACCATTCCTCCATTTACCCATAAACAGAAAATTAAAAAACTTTCTATGTGATTTGTTCTGCGCTTTCCATTTTTTTCCCCCTGCAACAATACATACCATGTTTTACACATACACTAAGGGTTTATTTCTGTTTCTCTGGGTTTGCCATTGTGCTGAGCTACTGAGATAAAGATTCCATCAAAAAAATAAAAAGTAAAAAAAACTGGAACTGCATTGGTGCTGACTAAAAAAGGTCCATCTATAGATTATGTAATGACCAAGATCCAGCAAGGATAGCGATGTGTTGCAGTCAAAAGGAGCTAAAATTGGTAAGACCGGAGATCGAAAGAAATGCCAGAAAACTTAGATCAGTATATCTTTAGTTTTCATGTTGTACCACAACAAATAGAACAAAATCCAAATCCTGTTGAGATAAGGTCTAAATGTTTGTCAAGATAATTTTCTGAGATAGCTTGGCATTTACTAAGGTGGAAATTGTTATAAAAAGTTTGAAGGTCATGGTTTTAGTGGCTATTTAGAGAGTTTACCTACAACTATATGCAACCCTTTGATATAAACCCCATCAAGTTTCAAACATCAGGTTTTTCACAAAGCAAACTAAGACCATTTGATGTGAAATGCAGTCACGAGGGCCACTTTAGTTTTGTTTGCTATTGACTCCGGCTATATATTCAAGCAGGTGTGACGGCGGTCTCAAATGTCTTTTCACAACATTTCTCACTAAAACACCACCACCAATGCAGTGTAGTGTATCTTGAAAAGCAACAGGTACCGCATTGGGTTCATCAAACGCAACAATGCCAAACAAATGCAGAATCTGCAGCACATTCAATAATGCCATCCAGTGTCTAAAACCTCGGCGAGTGCTTCTACAAATACACCAAACTCCATCGACAGACAGAAACTAACCACATTTCGAAGCAACAGTTACCTTCTGTAAAAGGTAATCCCTGCCTATTAATCAAGTTTGACATTTGTCTAATGCAGCTTTTGTGTAGGGAATGCTGGTAAACAGCTAAAGGGGATGGTGAGTCATCCAGTGTCGTTCCATACATAGACATAAAAATAAAACAACATGACGTTGTACCATTATTCATTCTATTCATTTGCTAATGATTAAAAAGAATATGCACTGCTTTGACCTATCTTGAAGGAATGAGTCTTTCATTACCTTAATAAGCCCACAGAGTCAAAGACTGTACCTTAAATATATCCCAAATCATGAATCCAGTTCTACTATTTAATGACAGCTCCTTCCTATCAGCTTAACGCTACAATGATTGTTCAAATTTAAGAACAGAGGACAACTTGGAAATAAAAGTGACCTGAAAGAAACAAATTAATGTTGCAGAAATTGAAAAAGAAAGACACCCCTGCTTCTCCCCCCCGATGTTCCTGCTTTGTGTACCCCACTGTGGCGTCTCCATGACGTCTAAAACGAGAGTGCACTTTCATCATGGTCAAATCAGGGAATTAGTGAAACTCCAAGGTCGGCGCGTAGGTGTTGCATTACTGAGAGGGGGGTATCTCTACGAGGGGAACATTGACTTTCGTGTCTTCGGAGGTGGTGGGGGAGGCTTGTTCTCAATTTTCCCAGGTAATGGAGGAGTGAACTGCGGGGAAGCACAGGAGACGGTTCGTGTTAAGACTTTAAACCTAAATGGGGAAAAAAACTGAATATATTCACATTTACTCGCCATTAAATATGCATTAGGGAGGGGCTGTTATTTCCTCTGAGCAGATGTACCTCTGAAGAGAAAGCAAGGTTGTCAATCTCGTGCGGATGTTTCTTCGGAGGCATGGGTGGGGGAGTCCCTGGGGTGTCAATAGTATTGGCATCATCGCTGAGGAGTGACGAATAACCTAGCGCAGGAGGGAAGAAATAAAAGCTCTTCAGACCACATCCATCTGTGAATACGTGTGACCTGATTAGCTCTGCAGACCAGAATATGCTTACACCCGGAAAAAGTCTGGCAGGTTCCCCTCTTTATTGTGTGTAAAGCAGAATTTTAAGAGGAAAAATACACATGGTAGTGTTCGAGTGTGGCGCTTCTCAGAAGAGGAGCTTTTTGCTACGTACTGGAGCTGCGCGGCGTCTTTGGAGTTTGAGGGGAGGCGGTAAGCGGGCTGAGTTGGTTAGACAGGTTGAGTTGGGATGAAACGCCCTGGAAAAGGGAGAGGGTGAGCCGTCTGTCACCTAGTTGTAAACTTTTGGGTCTCTGCTGCTTGTCTGGAGAAACCTGGTGGGGGAAAAAAAAAATAAGAAGTAAGATCTCCAAGAAAAGCACAGAAAACCATCTGAAGAGCTCTGTTTTTACTAATGCGCCATACACATAATACAGCATGTATTTTAGTGGGATTTTATGTGACAAATTTATATGAGGTGGAAAGCAAATAATCAAAATGATCAAAATGCATACCACAAAAATGCAACATTCATATTAGGGATGCAACAATACCACTTTTTTCAAACTGATATGATACCGATATTTGGATCTGAGTACTTGCTGATACCGAGTAACAATGCCGATACTTCCAACTACACAAAAAATGACAATGAATTGGAAGACAGGTTTTTATTTTCTTCTCTGCTAGTTACAACAAATGATGGTGAATTAGATAATAAAAGTAATAAATATGACTACAAAACTAAGATTTCAAGTTAAAAAAAAGGATTCTGTGAAATTATTGCAGAATTTGCGCGTTTTTTTTAAATGACCAAACCATGTAAAGCACCTGGAATTACCCTGTTGTAGAAGCGTGCTATACAAATAAAATTGTTTTGCCTTGACTAATCAGTTTTTGTACACCGAATTTAACCAATTCTTCAAGGTCTGCAGCAAATTTTTTCATATATTCTACAAGTCTGTTCTGGAGAGTGCAAGCTCTTCAATAATCGCCTGTTGGGGTAGCAGCATTAAAGCCAGGGACTAAGAACAGGAAAAAGAAGGCTAGTTCTGTTCTGAGGATGACTGTGGATCATCTGGATTCTTCATAAAAATCGAGAAAATTGACAACCAGGGGCATCCTCTTCTTTAGACTATCCAAACTGTCTTCAGACGGAAGCTTCTTCAGTTTCGCTGCAACACAGACTGCTACAGGAAATCCTTCCTGCTCACAGCCAAAATGATCCACAGCAACTCATTGAAGAATTCACTGATATGAGTTACAACAACTATTAATTTCCCTCTGGTATTAAAAAGGTATTCATGAATGAAATTGAATTAAACTTAAACTTTGTGCATTGTAGAGTATTAAAATCAAACATTTAAGATAATCATGCAAATAAAAAAACCTAACTAGGTATATTTTATATACAAGTACATAAAAATAAATGCTGGATTTGACATTTGTTGAGCCATCTGACAACAATTATTAGACAGAAAAAATTGATGTCTGTGCCAGTATACAAAAAAATGGTAAATAATGCCCCAATATATTGACTGACCTAGATATATATATAAGAAGTAAGATCTCCAAGAAAAGCATATAAATAAATATATACACATATATACATATATACATATACATACTGCTCAGGGGGCAAGTTATAGAAATATATAGAGCAGGGTAAAGTTATAAGACACTGCACAAAACCCTGAACACAAAATCTCCATAGGGCAACATAACGACTTTACACACCTAGACTTCATACTGGGTAGAGATTTACCTTCCAAGAGGATAACAACCCTACACATACAACCAAAGCTACAGTGGATTGTTTAACATTAGCCCTGGGTGATGCGGCCAACTTTAATTTTTTTTTTTTTTTTTTTTTTTTACAACTTCTATAATAATCTCAATATAACTGCTAATTAATGATTCAGTCAGTATTAGAGAATCTGTTTGAATACATACTAAATAAGGAAAAGAAAACAAACATTAATAACAAAGAATGAGGTTCATTTTCAAAAATGTCCTCAAGCGTTGTAGAAAATTATGGATTACAAGAAAACATGTAAAAAAAAAAAAAAAGACAATTTGTCAAGTAGCTCTAGTACTTGTTACAAGTCTCAGTCTGTTATTCATTTTAACAGTAGTATTGTCTGTGTTCTTGAACTTTAAAGCCTACTTTTATAAAAATAATAATAATGCCTCAAACTTATATAGCGCTTTTCTGGACACTCAAAGACGCTTTACAAATTCCATTATTCATTCACTCTCACATTCACACACTGGTGGAAGCAAGCTACAATCGTAGCCACAGCTGCCCTGGGGCAGACTGACAGAAGCGAGGCTGCCATATCACCATACCAGTAGGCGCTGGGTGAAGTGTCTTGCCCAAGGACACAACGACTGAGGCAGATAGATCTGGGGGCTCGGGGATTCGAACCAGCAGCCCTCCGATTGCAAGGCAACCTCTGAACCCCCTGTGCCACAGTTACAAATGTTACTGTCATGTTCTTTTCCTCACTATAATATTACAATAGTTTACTGCCTGGCACTAGTTCAAATCCAAGCGTATAAATGTCTTAGAAAGGTTCAGTCACAGTGCAGATCTTATTCCAACTGACAATCTGTGGCAAGACTCGAAATTGGACCTAATGAGGCACTCTTCATTTAATATGACTCAGACTGAATAGTTTTGCAAAAAAAGGAAGGGTACGTTTTTTGTCTCTATATATGCAAAGTGGTAAAGGCCTACCCCAAAAGACTTGCAGCTCTCATTCAATTTTGAAAACCAAGTAAATTCCCCTTCTTAGTTAATTATTAGTATGAATTTGTCTATTTCATGAAATACTAAAATTTTATAAAGTGGTAACATCACAATTTGTAAAAAAAAAAAAAAAAAAAATGAGTAATCTTACAGGGCACTGTAGCATTATATATATATTGTATACAGCACAGTGGTGCAAACATAAGGTCTTACCTCATCCTTGTCTGACTGCTTCTCTAGCAGGACCTGGGATTTGCTCACGTTCCACTCCTTTCTGTTCTTCCGAGCGATCCTGTTGTCTTCCTCGGAGCGGGACAGAACAGAAATCCTGTGATCACTAGGACAAGCCCACAAGGAACTGTTAGCGAATGACCCGAGGCACAGCCACAGATGCAGAAAAATGTAAAAAAAAAAGGGACAAATGACTCTGCTTTATGTTAGCAGGAAAAGAAATACATGTCTTGAGTATGAGGGTTATGTGAGGATGTAGTGGCACTGACTCTTGGGAGGAGGGTCCATCTGAGGATGCAGAACCACTGGAGAGGCCCGAAGAGGTGCTTGATAGGGTGGACGCGGTGGACATGCGACGCAGGGTGGAAGACAGGATGTAGGGCACGACAACCGAGCCCACGCGACTCTTCTTCTTCTCAGTAAGAGAGCAGGGCTGGGACACAGAAATTGGATTAAGCATCACCAGGGTGCAGGAGGGGGGGGATCTTGGCAGGAGGATGCAGAGTGACAGGCGAAGGACAGGATGCAAAGCCTGGCTAAAGGAAGATTTATGGTCCTGTGCTAATATAATGTACACTATCCTTTGAATGAGAAGGATTTGATCGGGGACGCAAGAGGGGCCAATAGCTAAAGTTGGCAACCTGTTGCATGAAATTGAGTTTGCAGTTGGCAACGCACCAAGGTTATGACACCGCAAAGCTTCTCCACTTTCTCCCGAAGGTCTTGGAAGCAAGTGACTAAACGATTGTGCAGGGGCTTCAGCTGCTCCGTCGCCTTCTCCCCATGGATGCGAATTCCATCTTCCAGGAGAGGGATCTGGAGGGTTGGAGGTAAGGAAGGACATATGTAGAGCACAAAGTCTTGGCAAGGAAATAAAAAAAAAATGGGATGGTGGAAAGATTTACCTGCAAGGCGATGAGACGTTTAAGCTCGTCGATGCGTTCCTGGTCACTCGGGTGCTCCTGGATGTAGGAGTCATTAAAGAATGCCTGAAGAAGATGAAAACTGGGTGACAACTGGGCAGCATGTTTAGCATGCTCATTAGAAAATATAGCTGCAAGCACAGAAGAGCAGGCTGTCAAAGAGCTATAAAGAGGCTCCCATGTGAACAAGAGTCTGTAATTCATGACAGGATAGAAACCAGATGGAAATCATGTCAAAGACAAGTTGATGGCAATTGTTGTCTACAGCTTTATGACTTTATTAGAGTAGCCTAGCAATGTTTGATCTCTTTTATGTGCTCAACATTTTCCTATCTCCATGTAGAGAAAAATCTTGAGTCAGATTGGTTTTAATAACACTTATAACCCTCCTCCTATGGTACGACAATATACAGTTGAAACCATATATTTGTATACAACGTATGAAAAACCCCCAACCTTTTTTATTATTTCTCTGTCTCAAATGAAAACAAACAAAACGTCTTGTTTTATTAGAGAAAGAAAATTATTTCTACTTAAAGTCTGAATAGTGGCAGAAAGAGTTATATATTTATACACAATTTCCTCAAATTCCAAATTCCAAACTTCTCACGCCTGTTTGCTGGAATTCTGACGCATTCCTCCTGACAGAACTGGAGTCAGATTTATAGACAGCTCTGCTCACACACACACCTTTACAGCTCTGATAGCTAATTAGCAACTTTATAGTATTGAGATCAGGACTTTTTTATGGCCACTCCGAAAAACCCTACTCTGTTGTTCGAAAATAACTTCATAACTAATCTGCTGGTAGGCACTTCCTTTTCTGATATACGATGTTGCTTCGATATTTCCACATGATATACTATATCTATTTCTCTTGCCACTAGCAGGAAAACAACCCTGTTTATCAGCGTTCGAAGTTTAACACTTTTCCTCCAAATGTAATGTTAGTGTTTATGGACAGTTTAATTTTAGTCACATCAGACCAAAAATTTAAGTATTTCTACCAAAACAACTCATCTATCTATGTTTCTTTTGAAGTAATGACTTTATTGCTCTCCAGGCAATAATGGTTCAGAACTCACTGTGAATAAGGACTCTTTTGCCGTCTACAGTGAGCATCTTTACAAGGTCTATAGCTAAAGTTGTGGAGTTGATAAGTATTTTTTTTTATGATGTCACAAAACGTGTTTAAAGATTTGCTTTTAAAATATGTCCACTGTGCCCATTTAACTCAAATGTAAATTTATCAATCAGAATCTTACAAAGCCATCACATCACTGTTTGAGCTATAATGTGGCCATTATTCGAGGGTTTAGCAAATGAAAAAAAATTGTAATGCTAGCTAAACTAAAACAGTTTCAGGTTAGTTCAGGTTAATTTAATGTCAGAAAAATGTCATGGAATGAGAATATATCAATATCATCTAATAAAATATTAATAAACATCTGATTATAATTGTGTTTGGCAAAAAACACAAGAAATCTAAGTTTGGGGCTTTTTCTTCTTTCTTCTTCACCCAGCAGAGAAACAGGGAGAAAGAGTTCACCAGAGTAAAATGTTTTGGCATCAAGTGGTAGTTCGATATTCTTGCAGACAAAAAAAAAATAAAGGGAAGAGGAGGATATGAAGTGGGAAGAGTTGGACAAGATGTCTGTTACTGTAGAAGCGCAGTGGTGCACCATTATGTATGAACTCAATTCAAGGACATAGTTTTGTATCCGTAGGTGCATATTGAACAGGAAACAAGAGAAAAAAATAATTATTTCAAGGCAAATCTTAGGAAAATCAATTAGGTTCTGCAGTTAGTCAGTACTGGGAACCTTACTTTACTCAAAGAGGAGGAATAGAAAAACATTCATCAAAAACCTTGAAAGGAATATTAGAGAATATACAGGAATAAACTGACAACATGAGTCCAAATACATGATAGTGGGAGAAAAGATTGAGATCAGTGCACATATTAACAAAAAACTATACAGAATGTCATTTCCTATTTTTGCTTAGACCTGTGTTAGAGACAATTTGAATTAAAACTGGATTACTGTAATTCCATTCATCAGACTAGATTTGGAATTAAAAAAACGATTTAAGTTTTTTGAACGGTGCGTTTTCTTCACCAGAACTTTAAAAAGAGTGACCTCACCCAGAGTGAGAAAAAAGGCTGAAGAACGTAAAAGAGAGATGACACTCATTCACCTCTGGACACAAGAAGAAGCATAATCAAGTCTCAGATTACAAACATGTATATCTTAGTTTGACAAAGATCAGTAAAAAAAATCCTATCCCTGGAGACGTAGCAATTAGCTGCTGACAAGATATACATGATTATGACTATTCATAAAAAGTGATTTGCTGGTTGGACACTCAGGAATCCCATCTTTGGTTATGATCATCAAAAGTCGCATGCCTGAGTCCTAACAGGATATGCTAACAGGGACAGTCTTTGGTTTCAAAGTTGTTACTGACTTAAAAGTTACATTTTCACTGTACCAATCAGGTGTTTAAAAATGAAGTCGGAGAAAGTAAAAAAAGAAACGGTGGAAAAACTGTATTTATTGTGAAAACCTGTCTATTGTTCATTTGGGCAACCACAGCACACCTGGAGAGCAAAACTGCTCTGTTGTATCTGTATATTGGCAAATAATTGTATCTCTTTAGAGTTATTTGTATGTCTTATGGAGTAAACTGGGTTTAAAAACTGTTCGCAGCCTTTTGAAATCTCGGAGTTAAAGGGGCTATATCATGCAAAATCAAGGTTTTGGAGTTTTCAACCATCTGGTAATGTAATTTTTTCCTAAAAAAAACCCCACCAGAGTAGTTTTTAGCTTAATTCCCGCATTTCTGAGTAATCCTCCGGAATTCTGCTGTCTGAGTAGCTGCCAATCCCTCTCCTAGAAATCGACTAAGTGTTCAACTAGTGACATCACTAAGTGAAAACAAGAAAGGGCTAGAGGTGTCTGTACCGCCCCTGCAGGCAGAGTGGCTTACCCCTGGCAGGATTGCAAACACACCCTTGTCCCTCTCACAGCTAACGGATGCTTCCGTTTTTAGCAGCTTAAAACGCGTTTTTGTTGGATTTTTTACTTTCTCTGTGAAAACACCCATTTGGCTGCATGGATTACAGGATTTTATCCTACATTCCTAAAGAACAGCTTCTGGATCTAAGAACAAAGACGCCTGATGGACAGAGAAGTGGCTACATCCTAACGCTAATGTGGGTTAGCCATTTACTGTATCAAGCTGCTTATGTGATCTTATAACAGCATTATGTGGTTAATTAATTGATCTGTGGCATCTCAGAATGTACAGTAAACAGGTGCAAACAACACCAATGGCATTTTTATATACTGGGCTGGAAAGATTTGCATAGGGGATGCAGCTGTGTTGGTCTGGGCTCTGTCTAAAGCCTGGAGATTTAGCAAATGAAATAGGCTTGATTGACTCCCTTTCTTACACACACAAAACATCAAATAAACCAAACGTCTGAGCCCTAAATATAACAGAGTTTCATTGTGGTACTCTGTGATTTTCAAATTATTCGTGAGAATACTGTCTGTGATGAAGCTTAGCACTGTTTGTTTCAGGTTGATCTGCTCCCGGCTGTGCAGCGGAGTGTTGGGGTGCAGGAGGCGGGTTTATGGAGAAACGAGCCGTTTTACTTCATTGTCTAACATTTACTACAGGATACAAGTTAAATTTCAGTACAAATAAATACTGTATGACACCAATGGTAACATTTTATCATATATATATATGTGTATCCCAGAAGTTGAAAGCTGTGAAATAGCATGATATAGTACCTTTAAAGTAAGTGTCTAAATGATCAAGCGTTTACACACAGTGCTGCCATTTATGTAGATGCTAATGCTAATCATGCTAACAGATCAAATAAGGGCCAAAAGACTGTTTAAAATGTCACCCTCCATCATGTTTTAAAAAACAACTGTATTTTTTTATGGTGGAGCTATGTAACAGAAAATCAACTAATGTGAATAATTTGTGATTAATCACTGCAAAAACACTCATATACATAAAGTATAAATAAATGAGTAAATGCTGTAACATATCTAGTGGTAAATCAGAACAGTCTTCAATCTGTATATATATATATATATATATATATATATATATATATATATATATATATATATATATATATATATATATATATATACACACACACACACACACACACACACACACACACAGACAGACACAAAAAATAATAGAAGATGATTTTACAACTCAAATGGTCAAGGCCAGTCAGCCTGTTGACAAAGCACTTGATGAAAACTATGCTATTACTAATTTTATGACATGGCATCTATTTTTTGGAAATAAAAGAAAAAAAAATCTCTTTCCATGCTTTGAGTCTAAACTGGGTTACGAGATGACTCAGTTAAATTACGCATTTGATTTGATGCAGTTCAAATTAAAATTAGCACCTTGCGGCTGTATGCCTCTTCAGTTCACACACGCTGCCACTCAGTCTGACCTTTTGATTGCTAAATGTCACATTTCGGTTCTACCGAAGCAGTCGTTTGCAGGAGATCGTGCTATTACTACCTTATCACTACTTAAAACGTAATCAACAAGAAAAGTCAAAGTGGCAGTGATCTTTGACCAAAGTCAAGTGTGGAGACAGGAAGAAGAAGAAAAAAAGTCACTAATGCTTGTTCTTCAGGCATTGAATGAAAGAAAGGATGTATGCATATTCAACATTCAAGAATCCAGTCACAGGAGGCGGAAAAAAGTGCCCTCTGCAGCAAAACTGTCATATGAAATTACAAAGCCAGACCTTCTCGTAGTTGGAGAAGCCGCCCATCACGGCGGGGTCAACGATGCCGCTGAGCATCATGGAGAGCGGGTTGACGGACAGTGACCGATCACAGGCCTGCTGCTGCACCAGGTTGCTCAGCTTCTCATTGGCCATCTCCATCGTTTCTATTGCATTCATCAACGGGCTGATCTCCACCTGACACACAGACAAGAGTTCTTCATCAATTACTTAAGCTTCAACAGCACAGGAAAGTTGATTTAGGAATGAGCGCTGCTTCTCACCACTGAGGCGGACTTGACCTCAAACCATTTGAGAATCCCAGGGAAGCGGTAGGCAGTGATGTAAGTGAATCTCTCAATCCACATGGTCTGTGGAGCAGAATATCAATATTATACTCAGGGGTGAAATACTCATCACCATATTAATCTCACGAGCATGATATATACATAAACGTATATATACACAGACACACACACACACATATATATATAAATACAGTACAGACCAAAAGTTTGAACACACCTTCTCATTCAATGAGTTTCCTTTATTTTCATGACTATTTACATTGTATATTATCACTGCAGGCATCAAAAATATGAATTAACACATATGGAATAATGTAGTACTTTTACAAAAAAGTGTGATGATTTGGAGTGAGCTGAAGCACAGAGTGAAGGCAAATGGGCCAACAAGTACTAAGCATCTCTGGGAACTCCTTCAAGACTTATGGAAAACCATTTCGGGTGACTACCTCTTGAAGCTCAAGAGAATGCAAATTAGTAATCAAAGCAAAGGGTGGCTACTTTGAGGAATCTAAAATATAACACATGCATTCATTTTTTACCCCCTTTTTGTTTAAGTACATACAGTAATTCCATACATCATGTGTTCACTCATAGTTTTGATGTCCTTAATTGAGAATCTACAATGTAGTCATGAAAAAAAAAGAAAACACATTGAATGAGAAGGTGTGTCTAAACTATATAAAAAGTGCTCACAGCAAACTCATTGTCTGGGTCTTTTTTCCCTTTCCTAAAGGGTCTAGAGTACTGGAACTTGTCCACTTCATTGACTCTATAATAGCTGCAGCAGAAAAAGAAAGGACAGTGATGGGTTAGCACTTTGCCCAGAGAACTACACCCCCACCCCGAGATTCAATAGAAAATAAATCAGCCTTTAAATGTTTTGTCACACACTTCAATATCTGCTCTGGAACGCCCTTATCTTTAAACCGCTGTGGCACTGTGAGAACAGGCTTCACAGTGAAGCACTGGATGTCTGTCCAGTTCAGCTAAGGATAAGAAAACCAGAAACAACCGGAGAGAAGAGAAGAGGCAAATTACTCTAAATCATCCTTTTTTTTTTTCTACTTCCTCTTTTCTTTTCATTCGAAGTGGTGAGGCTGCAATTACATAGAGTGGTACTCGAAGCTGAATGCTTACAAGTGAAACCTAACATGCACATATAGGACCAAAGTGGGACAGTTTATTCTGAGTAAAATGTCTATGTTGAATTTTCTTGACATTTTGTCATATAAAACCACAAACTGTAATGTATTTTATTAGGATTTTGATATATATATTCTTGTCTTTAAATGTACCTGCTATGCACAGCTACAGAATTTTTGTTTTGGGTCTGGACTTTAATGGACCCATTATATCAGATGAATATGTTTTGATCTGTTCCAAAACTTTATCTTTGTTTATTTTATGAGAATATTTATTTTAATTATTCTGAATAAAGATTAGAATTATTATTATTTTCAATGGCATTCTAAATCTTTTGGAAGTGCTGCTGCAATGTATCTGAAAAGTGAGAAGCAGTCATTTTAATATATATATATATATACACATACACATACATATATCGCAATAGATATCGTTACCGCACGCTTTACACTATCTCGCAATATAGATTTGAGGCAATATCGCCCATCCCTGATCACATCTATTAATTGCTTGGCCAACCAATTCTACCATCTGAACCCCGGACCACTGCAGCGCCCTCAGAGTTACAGTGGGCCCCTTTTCTGATTCTTTTGCACGGACTGTCAGGTTAGATGAACGGTCATATCTTTCTAGGGTTGTCGGTGTGCCACGCTTTGTCACTACATTTCCGCATGATGTGTGGAACAGTTCTCCATGTCCAAATCTTGGAATATTGTTTTTTAACCCCACCATGCTTTGAGGTGTTTGTTAATCCTTGTCATTTTATTCGCTCAATGTTCTTAAACAACCCTCTATGTTCTTCAGATAAAAGGAGGATTAAATCCCTTAACAATGGATTGGTGACCTCTCACTACAAGTGGCAATGCTGCATTTCATTAGAAGGTATGAGAATAAAGGGGGTCATATACATTAATGTGCCAAACTTTTCAGATTTTGGTTTATAAAACATGTATCCTTTTAATGTATCGGTCTTTGATTCATGATTCATAAATAATTTTTTGTCTGCTTCGCAATAAGGCACTATATAATGTTGGTTTATCACCTAAAATCCTAATTAAAATACAATGAAGATTGTGATTCTAGGGTGAAAGAGCCTGTAAAGGTTTAAGTGTGAATATTGTTTTAATCATCAGCATCATTTCTTTGGTTTCAGAAGGATACGCTGCCCAGGTGAGTAGCAGATGTCGTCTCCAGGGGGCGCTGTGCTCGTCATCCTGACTGCATTGGGGAACTGAGAGAGCAGCTTTAAGCTAAAATCTTCCAGCCACGAATACTCTTTGCCTCTGTAGATGAACATTTTGTTCTGCAGGAAAAAAATAAAAAATAAATAATATATATATATATATATATATATATATATATATATATATATATATATATATATATACACATAATAATAATATTAATAATAATAATCATCGTTCAACCCATCAAATCAAAGCCTTTAAATAGAAAGGATTGTCATCAAGGACAATTTACATTCTTAATGGGGGTGTGGAGGGGTTGGGGAAAATGATTAAAGCTTCAACAAGGCTGCATTCATTCTGACATTCTCTTGTGGCATCAAAAAGCCAATAACCTTCATTGGAATTACTGTACATTGCCCCAAGAAATATTTCAAAATGCCAGCTTGTTGCATAAGCCCAGCAATATGAGGTTGTCTCTAAGTCTCCATTTATTGAAACAGGTAATCATTTTCTTACCCTGAGGAAAGAAGGGAATCCAAGGCCATAATATCCAACAGCAAAGTACTCTGGCTGTGGCCGCATTGCGTGCATTATTTGCTCATAGAACTTGGCTTGTTTTTTCTGCGACAAACCACAGACAGCATGATGTAATTAGGTATGTTGCAAATATGTCAGCAGTTGCAAGCAGAAAAACAATTACAATGCAGTTTAAAAGAAGAACGCTTTTTGTCCTTGTACGGGGGTTTTAAGAACATGCCTTTAAAGCACTATTATGCTAAAGAACCCATCAGTGTCATGTCATGTTTTTTTGTTTTTATAGCATTTTGCATCTCCAACACCACAAAGGGAGCTGCTCAGATACCTTTAAGAGTGAATGAAATTTGAATGGCTGTGCACGGCTGCTCTTACCAGCAACTCGCTCAGCTCCATGAAGTCAAACATGTGGCTCTCGTGCATCTTGGCCAGCTGCTTGCCCAGCTCAATGGCCTTCTCCCACATCTGACAAGAAAGGTGATGCAATCATTTAAGGGGGGCGAGGGATCATAAAACGTCAACTTAGAAACAGCAGCCTTCTGGCTCCTACTGTTTAATGAAGGGTCGGCCATTACAACAGAACCACTCGCGGCATGTGTGTTTGCTGAAGCAACCTTCCTTATGGGTTTCAACATGCGACCACAGACAGATTGAACAGCATTTGAGTCAACATGCTAAGCAGTCACCTTTCCCTTGTCCAGGTAGCATATAATCTCCTGGAAGAGCCTCTCTTTTAGTTCCTGTTGGGTCCAAACGTGCTCCCCGTCTTGAGGTATTAGATGAGGTGCACAAGGTTTGTCCGACCACTGCAGAATCCAAAATCAGAAGCTCTCATGAACTGGCAAAGTTTGAGCTTAGGACATTGAAAAGGAAGAAAAAAAATTCTAAAGCAAAAGTTGTATGAGACTGGGAGTGAAACAGACCTCCAATAATTCAGCATGTAGCAGCAGAGTGTATGCAGCCTCCGTGTAGTTTTCGCAATCCAGATGCAAATCACGCAGCTTGTACAAATAGCTGGTTTCAGGAACAGAGACGTTAGACGCACAGTTTGGGCTAAAAATGAAAATCAACATCAATTCCTTCTGACTCACCGGATATAAATGTCCTCTCTCTTCTTTTCTTTGTAGAAATTCTGCAGGCAAAAGAAAAGTTTAATTATAGATACTCAACCCAAAAAAAAATATCAAACTAATGGTCTTACAGGGAAGGGGGAGCTTGGAGAGCTGTTGGTAGCAGACAACAGTCTTGGCATCTTTATTCGGGGTAAATCTAGTTTAAATGGTGGCCCAGGCTGAAGTTGAGAGCTAATTCAAATGATTGGCCCCAAGACCAAAAGCAGACTTCTACAGCTTTAAAGCAGAGTAATTCTATAAGACATAACGGTTTAAGCACATGCTACTTTATGATCCTCTAAAAGGATGGGTGGTTATTTGCACACAAGCATAAATTCCCTGAGGTTAACATTCTCTACTGTAAATGATCTTTAAAAAAAATGCAGGAGGAATAATTGCTGCCCTAACAATACATGCATTTGTTCTTTGTATCATTTCAAAACTGATACCTGGTGGTGCTTCTCTTTCTTTCTCCATTTACAATGTGAATATGGATGATAATGTGTTAAGCTACTGTCTAATAACAACATAACAAATTCATTAAAATCACTTTGTTTAAAACTAGAGTGATTAAAAAGTACAAAAAACAGTATTAGTCCGTTTTGTTTTCTTCCAGACCAGCCGTAGGCATCAGCCTCCAGGACCGACTAATCTGGATTTCTAATAAAGGAAACGGCCTAGAGAGCCATCTACAGCAGGTAAGATAGCTACTTATATCTTTCCAACAGAGCCTCACTCTAACCACCCCTTTCACCCTCTTCCGGTGAGTGCAGGCTTGGGGCTTAAAGCTTACCAGCACGTTGACGGTGCAGCTCATGCGGTGCTCGGGGCTCTCATCATGTGTGATGGTGCGGTACGCCAGGAGATTCTCCAGCAGGCTGCTCAGCAGCAGAGCCAGCTCCTCTCCGGACTGCGACAGGTATCTGTGGCGTCTGCAGTGCTCCAGCAAGCTTAACAAGCCAACACCAATCCATGAAATTCAGCCGTGAAGTGTTATTTGCCAGCTGTTTGGCAACCGATTAAAGTCATATATCATGTTTTTATTAAATAGAATTCCATAAATATTGCTTTGCAGTGTAGCTTGCTATAAATTTAATTAAAGTGTTTTAACTTTGCCTGATGTGGTGTAGTTCAAAAACGACTTTCTAACTGAGAGCAGTTGTTTCTGTTTGATCTGATCCTCAGCCTTACATTTTCTCCAGAAGGACTTTGTACTGTTCATCTCCCCGACCTCCTTCCACTTCCTGATCCAATTTGGTTATGAGCTCATTTTCAAACTGCATAGATAAAAGGGAAATCAGCAGGAAACAAACATGCAAAAAAAAAAAAATCATGTGTTGTATTTCTCCTGAAAATGCCAAATTCATGCAGGGAGGCCACACAGGGCTGAACTCCTGAGGTGCCGTTTTACCGTCTCAAAAGTGCGCGCCGGGCTGAAGTTGTGCTCACACTGCATCATATCGAAGAAGATGGGAATGGTGTCCTTCCTGAGCTCCGGCTCTGGCACCAGCGTGACCTCCAGGATGGGGCCGACCATGGAGGGGATAAACTTCATTTTGTGGGGGCCTGAGGGACGGCAAATATTATCACGCAGAAATATTACAGCATGACTTGAGAAGGCAATATGCTGCCTCTTCAACAAACAGAGGAGGAATCTAATAAGGCGCCCCCGAAACCACCAGCAACAGTGCACTTTTAGAAACTGGACAATAAAAAAAAATATTGTCTTGTTTTTCCCCTCGCATCGCAGGCGGCCGCCGAACAAACAAGCCTCAGCAAGTCTGTGACGGCAGCGACGTTGCCACGAGGACATGATGCTCACCGATGTTGTACCACATGTCTCTGATTCTGAATCCCATGGTCTTCCTCATGTCTCCATATCTGAAACACATTCAAATCAAGCAGTTTATTAAACTTCTTGCAATCCTGGTGCACTTCAAATCACACTTATTGGTAGCCCTGATACATATGTATAAAAAGCCCAATAAGTATAACAATAAGCATAATAACCTGTCGCTGCAGGACTGTAAGACCTACAGAAAAACGTGTCTGATGAATTGCTTCTCTGTCCATTTAGTAATCAGCTTTGGAGCACTGTCTTAATGAAAGATCCAGTGATAACCCAAGCTATATTTACTTGTAGAGGTCATCAGATTTCAATTAAAATAGACAAAACTTTTGAAAAATGATGCAACCCGAAGAGATTTTAAAGTAAAAAAATATATAAAAAAGTAAAAAAATAAAAGGGCCAAGAGAATCACAGATCCTCCCATATGCTTCAGAGGGGTGTGCAGTTGTTATGAACATATTTATCATTGATTTCATATCAAATCCACCTGAGGGCTTTGTTCTTGAAAACCTGACCTAAAATTTAATGTAACTGGTTCCAGTTAAAGTCCCAGTAGGCTGGGCCAGACTTTATAAAGGGCTAAAAGGGACATTAGCTTAACTACTACTTAAAACTACTACTTTGTACTTTAGAACTGACTAGGCTATGCAACAGCAATGAAAACAAACAACTATACACACCCACACACATTTATATATGTATATATATATATATATATATATATATATATATATATATATATATATATATATATATATATATATATATATATATATATATATAAGGGATGTTCGATATTGGCTTTTTTACCAATATCCGATATACCGATATAGCCTAACTCATAATTTCTGATACCGATATAAACCGATACCGTTAAGTGGGGACCATCCCTCATAAAAAACAAAAACTACTAAACCCTTTTAGGTAACCACAATGAAATATCTTGTATCATGCATACTTGAGCTTTAAAATTTTTGAAAATGTAAGAAGTACTAGAATTTTAGTTAGGCAATTGAAAAAGGTGCCATTTTTATTTGGTCTTCAAAAGTAGCTGGAACATTTTCTCACACAGAGAATACTGACAAAGGCCCACCACTCAGGACAATTTTCTACTTTTAGAAAATGTAAACAACATTATACCTTTATGGCAGTGAGGTAAAGTGGAAACAACTGAAACAAGAATAAAAAATAAAACACCAGCAAACATTTAAGCAGGGCCAATAATTAACCTACCGTTTGATATATTGAAAGTTGTCTCAAACAAATAATATCTCAAAAACTAAACCTCAAATCTGTCATATTTTTACATTCTGAGAGAGAAGAAGTAGATATATAATATGTGTATGGTGTGAAAAACTCATCTTATTAAAAAAATAACAACCGATACTGATAATTTCCGATATTACATTTTAATGCCGATTTCGGCCGATAATGACTTTAGGCCATTAATATCGGACATCCCTAATTATATATATATATATATATATATATATATATATATATATATATATATAGGGATGCACCGATACCACAACTGGTATCGGCACCAATACTGTCTAATTAGCATGTATTGGTATCAACCGATACTCAAAATGTGGAAAATCTGCAATGAATTAAAAAAAAAAGGTTAATTTTTACTTGAAATTTTATTTTTGTGGTACTTTTATATTTTACATCTGGTATTTTGTCTTAGTTATGTATAGTTAGCAAAGTCTGGTGCCTTTAGTTTCTTCAAGAAAGGTATAAGGTGGAAGTTACACAATTTATTAATTCAACAACAGTATCGGATCGGTATCAGGTACCGACAGAAACACAAAATCGGTATCGGGACTGAAAAAGTCAGATCAGTGAACCCCTAAATATTATCAATATATCAAATACGGAATTCAAAAAGGTACAAATTACTTTAGGAAATATTTGTGTGTGTATTTCTACTGTCCCACCACCCAGGAACTGATCACCAGTGCGATAGGTTCGCCTGCACTTCCGGCGGTCACAATCATGAGGGTCAAGGCAGAGAAATAACTCCTGTGGACCACCGTCTCTATGACAGTGCGCGGAAAATAACTAGCAAACACTGACAACAACTTAAGTGAAAACATATCTAAGGAGCATGGCTACATTTGAAACATAAACTATTAAATAATGCATTATTAATTAACACGAAAACATTAACAATAAGTGTTTGCCGCGTACAACCAGCACAGTTTTTTTTTTCAGGTTTTGTGGCTTTGTTTGCTTTTATCTTTGTCTCTTTTCAATAACATTCCTGCTACATTTTCATTGTTGAATTTATGGAAAAAGATCAACCAACACTGCAAATCCACAATTATTAAAATTGATAAAGTACAGTGTAATACATATATATATACATATATATATATAAATATATATATACATATATATATACATATATATATATATACATATACATATATATACATATATATATATATATATATATACATATACATATATATATATATATATACATATACATATATATATATATATATATATACATATACATATATATACATATACATATATATACATATATATACATATACATATATATACATATACATATATATATATATATATATACATATACATATATATACATATATATACATATACATACATATACATATATACATATACATATATATATATATATATACATACATATACATATATATATATATATATATATACATACATATACATATATATATATATATACATACATATACATATATATATATATATACATACATATATATATATATATATATATATATATATATATATATATATGTGTGTGTGTGTTCAGTGCATTTTCTTTATTTTACATACTATTTATATATATTATTTTATTTATTTATTTATTTATTTTTTCCCTCATAGCAACTGTCATATAGCATAGCTTTAAAGATCTCACTTATTCAGGATCTTGTTTCGTTTTTCCTGGGAGAAGGATTCCAGCTGCAGCGTCTTGTGCGTGATGAATGCCACATTCAGATGAAAGTAATTATTCCAAAGCTGCAATAAACGCACAGACAAAAAACAGGCTTTTAAAATATTAGAACAGAATAACCCTTTAATTGTCCCACAAGGGGAAATTTTGTTGTAACAGCAGCAAAAATCAAACAGAGCACAGAACAGAAAGACAATTTTTACAGAAAAAATATTTACATAATGGACATAGTTACAGAAACAGAGTACTGTTCAGTTATTGAGAATAAATTACAGATAGAGTTTTATACCCAGGTTGTAATGTGCAGGTTGTAACTGCTGCTCCAACATACAACACTATAAAAGATGACGGATGCCACCACAGAGTTATAAAATGTCATTAAAAGCGCTTCCTAGACTCAGCAAGTAGAGTCCGCTTTGACCCTTCCTGTAAAGAGCATTAGTGTTGTGGCTAAAGTCCAGTTTACTATTCAGGGGAACACCCAGGTACCTTTAAGAGTCCACTATCTCAATGTCCGCTCCCCGGATTTTCACCGGTGTCAGTGTGCAGCAAAAGCCACCCACCCTGATCTGTGTTTAATAACTGGTCATCTCTGCTCATGCAGAGGGAAGAAAATGGCACAGACCTGCAGTTCAAAGTGCGCCTGGTCCAGGAAAAGCTTGTTGAGCACGTCCGAGTACTGGTTGATGGCCCTCATGAAGACCTGCATCTGCACCAGGTTCATCACCATCCAGTCAGCAGGGAAGACGTTTCCCATGAGGTCTTTAAACATAATGAATGTCTCCATCAGGAAGTCCTAAAAAACGGGGGGGGGGGGGGGGGTGGGGATAAAATCTTTACTGCGAATGCATCAATTCTGTCTCTTAAAAGAAATGCACGGAGTAACACCGGAGAGATCCAAAACCAAACACACACACACACGAGGTAAATCAGCTGCACGGCTCCTGAATGTCAGTCACACACAATGCCCCCTCAGCTTAATAGACGTCCAGGAACATCCTGATCCTGTCAGTTTAATCAAGTGCATGAAATGTCTGTAATCAATATTCCCTTAAGGAGCAGTAAGTGGCCAGGGTGGTTTATTGCCTGTTATTGATGGGATGCTTCGGGACACGATGTAGCCAACAGCGGAGGAACCGAGACACTTACAATGATATCCTGTCTCGTTTTGAAGGTGCTGATGTAGTGGGTGTAATGCATGTCATCCATTTGCTTCAGGATGGCCGTCATGCAGGCGAGATAGTGGCCCTGCCAAAGAAGTGACAGCTATTACTCAACAAGGTTTCACAGAAAATCCCTTCCTCAAAAGACTGCATTTGCATAATAAAAGGGCACGTCGCACTAATTCGCCTTGTTTTATCTTGTTATTTGATGGGACGCGTTGCAGATGGGGAAGTGCGGCGAGGCTTACGATGAGTGGGGAGGCTCTGTCCATGCTGATGACGGTCCGATTAACCCTACGAAGCAGCCGCTCCATGATCTGCTTGATGTGGACTCTCGTCGGACCCTGCACAGAGGAAATGGTAAGCAGGTGGAAAGCAATGTTAAATGTTCGACGTAAACCAGTACAAACATCAGGGTATTTTACTGGGATTGTTATGTGATAAGCTAATCTAAATTAGTTGGGAACTGTGAAGTGAAAGGAAAGAGGCATCATTGTCAACATTTGTTATAAATTCAAATTTGCATACTTGGGTGGGCCTTAGAATCCAGCCTCCTTGGGTCAACATTTGGAGAAGCACAAATTGCCATAGTTACAGACCTTTTGGGATCTGTCTCTACTAGCCACACAAAGATTAAAACCTTTGCTCACTCTTTGCTTAAAAAAGGTCCACCTACGGCAAATTGTATGGAAAGGATCTGTAATCATTTTTTTCTTTACATTTTACCCCAGAGTCTACCTCTGATTTAAGTTTGGACTTTAACTTAATTGTTACTTCTCAATTATTCCATACATTTCTGGCAACAGGTTTAAAGGTTAAATATGGAACAGTTTGATAAATAAATAAAAACTACATTTAAATACAAATTATACATCCACAGGGCTTTTGGAGGGGTGCAGACTGAAAGTACAAATTGCCTTAAAAAAAATTTTTTATCTGAATTAAAATATAATAAAATGTACATTTTATCCAGGTGCGAGAATGACGTTAGATAATAAATTAACTACTTAGGAAAAACCTCAGTAGGGAGTCAAATAAAGTGAGTCATTATGATTATGATCCAATCCATTGAAATTCATCTGCCTCATCTTTTGGCTTCCGCTTGCAGTATCACCTTCAACAGTTATAACTTGATGGAGAAGTTCTCTGAAACTTAAACGCCTCACTTGCCTTTGTCTCTGCAGTGTTGCTTCACGTCTTTGAAGCTTGTTTGGATTTCTCATGCTTAGACAGCATTTGAAAAAGTTCCAAGCCTGGACTTTGACTGAGGCAAAAGCAACTGTGTGATTCTGTTTTTAGCCATTCTTTCCTAGACTCCCTGCTGTACTGTTGAGATCACCGTCCTGCCGTCTGACCAGGTTTCAGAAAAGCCTCCGCTGTTGCACAGATGGCCTCATATTTTGCTCTGGAAAAATCTTTATTCCACAGGACTCTCTGTTTGTCTGCAAGGTTCCCAGGTCCTGAGGTGGTACATTAGGTCCAAATCATTATGTTCACAGTTGAGGAGCTTGATGCTGATATGCTGTTTGTTACCCCTCATTCTGGTCCTACTTATGTAAAGAACCTTATTGTGATTGGTTCAGATTTCACTTCATAAAACGTACACTTTTAGTTTGTTTTTACAGAGAAATGTAGCCCTTCCAGTCAATTTAATCGCTCCCATTATTTTAACATTTAATATATTAAGTCTAGCAGGAATTAATTTGTAGCTTTGTGGCTTTTTTTTCCAGTGAATTTTCACGGAGTATTGAAAGATCTGATCACAGGCTAAATTTGCCTACTGAACTCTAGTAGCAGCTGCTGATCCTCTTTATATGTTTTTAGAAGTTGCAAGTTTTTCCCAACAAATCAACCCAGCTCCTTTTTTAAATATCTGTCTGTATATATCTTATAAATAAAATGTTGTAATATTTTGTTTTTTAATGGATTTTTATCTGAAAGAGGGTGTTTTGCTTTGATTGTGCCCCACTTGTATGTGTAATGTTCAAAGTGTTGAATACTCCTGTCTAAACGAATAGAGGCTGTGGATCATCAGCTTTTCCCTTCTATAAAAAAATGCTTCAACTCAGGCAGAAGATAAGTAATAACCGAATAGACATTCTCTTGCATTTAAACGATTTCAGAGGCTCTTATCGTGTTCGTCTCTTTGATACTTCTGGTTCATTTAACTATGCAGGAAAAATTACTATTCAGCTGCGACTCCAGATTCTTGCCGGGCAGCTGGGATAACTAATCCCTTCCAGCCTGCCCCGGGTTTGCCTACAGGCCTCCTTCCCAGTGGAACCTTTCCTGGATAACCTCTAAAGAGAAGATGAATCACCTCCCCAGGATCCTGAAATCAACAGTTTTACTCTCAACTCCCCATATATGTCTGAGAGCCTTGGCCCAGCTCACAGAGAAAAAACCAAGTAACGATGGGGATTAAACGTACTTTGGCCACTGATATCCAAAACAACAAACTGACTGTGTGCAGCATCGGCCATATTTGTTTTGATCAAAATGTGTAAGAAATTTTTTTATGTCAGACAGTAGCATTTTTTGCCACAGTGAAAGATGCAAAATGCATAAATAAATAAATAAACAAGCAGAGTCCATTTATCTTGTGAGAAAAAATCCCAAGTTAAAAGGTTTTCAACCAATTCCCTGGCACCACAATTATTAGTCAATGATGTTAAAACTAGAAGCTTGTTTCGTCCAATATGACAACATCTAGTATTCACAATAGCATGGAGCTAAATCAGGCCATAATGTTTGTCTATTTGAAAGAAATATTTGAAATCGAAAATATTTAAGATGAAAATTAAAGTCAAGTTTTTATTTTGAACTCGGTAAAACAAAACATTGGATTAAAAACTAAACAAAATGTATTGAAATTTTTATGAATTAAAAATTCAATGGTATTTTTATTGTCTTTTTCTAAATAAACTTTCATTCAAAAGTTTCGGTAATATATATTTTTTTTCAAGTTTGAGATATTTTTTTCTTCAGTTTCAGATAATGCTTTTTTCAGATTCAGATCTTTCTAATCAAGGTCAGAACCATTCTTTACAGTTTCAGATTTTTCTTCCAGCTTCAGAAGTTTTCTGTGAGAGTCCATCAAATTTCTATTTAACAAGGAGGCCAACAAGGTTTCCAAGGCCTTTGAGCCTGCAGCATCACAGGTCATACACCATACTCAAAAGCAGACATGAAGAGGAGACATTACCTTTGTGCTTGCTACTCAAAACAATTTTAAACAATGCTCACGGTCCCAGTCAAAAGCAAGGCAAAGTTTCAACATTTATGTTGGTGACAGTAAACCAGTAACCTTTCTTTTCCCGGCATCAAATCAAAATATCTACAGTGACATTTAAATGGTGTCTAAAGGTTTTTATGGAGACTTGGTACCAACAAGATCCTTTTGAAAGAATTGCTAAAGGCATCAACAATCAATTATTCATTGAGATTTTCTCCCAATACAAAATAAAGAAACAGATAACTCCATCATGATTAATTAATTAACTCGATAGAGTTATTGTAGATACAAGCGTTATTTTCACGGATCTTTACCAGAGGAGACGAAAAATGTGGCATCACTCTAATTCGGACGATTTGAGCGTCGTGCAGGTTTTGTGTTTCTATGGAGGGAATATTTGTTCATCAACACAACAAAAGCCAGCGCAAACTAGCTGCAGAGACAGAAGCTGGCCCTTTAAATGAGCTCCAGTCCCCGTTGTTATCGTCATCATCATTATCTTGCAATTGCAACGCTGTTTACAGATGTTGTCAGTGTACTGCAACAGTTTATTACGCGGTGATAAAACAAGTTTTGCTGTAGATTGCTGCAATTTTAATAATCTGCTTGTTCCAACCATTTCATCCGATAACTGGCAACCAAAGACATCTTTTGTATGTCTTGAAAGGGGTGCAATTCAATTGAATTCTGTAAAACTTCTGTTTTGTCAAATGGATTCGTATAATCAAAAGCACAATAAGACATGATCTTGTCTCTTTCCAAAGACGACAATGGGTAGTTGTGCATGATTGATTTTGCTTAAATGTATTTCATTTGCTTATTTTTCATCACGTTAAGCAGTCTTTGCTGATTTCATCATGAAAAGTGCCCTACAAATAACATTTTATTTGAGTAGAGTCTGTATGTTTAAATGTATCTAAATGTCTGTATATCTCTAACACTGTCTCTATAGGTGGGTTTTC
This sequence comes from Apricaphanius iberus, assembly GCA_028564705.1. Taxonomy (NCBI): domain Eukaryota; kingdom Metazoa; phylum Chordata; class Actinopteri; order Cyprinodontiformes; family Aphaniidae; genus Apricaphanius; species Apricaphanius iberus. Next base: position 886,462 of record JAPXFQ010001358.1, on the reverse strand, counting down.
AAACTCCTTACCACATCTTTGCGGTCCAGGGTGTCTAACACGGTGCTGAGTAGTTGGACGCAGGCTTCGTAGTCTGGTTTACTCGAGTGGTCGTCCAGCTGCCCGCTTAGCTGGTCATTAACAAGCGGCAAGAGCACATCTCGACAGTCTGAGGACAAAGAAAAAAAAGACAATGATATTTATTTTTAAAGCTCCTCCCTTGAAATTATTGAAGTCAGTCTTTCCTTCTTTCCGTTCTGTTTAAAATGTCAATGTGTGATTTTGTGGCTCCTAAAAAAAAAACCCACAACAACCCAAAAAAATCTTACCTGGTTGTGTGAAAAGGTCACTCTCAATGATTTTACACAAGCAGCCCAGTTTCTGACGCACAAACTGCAAGTCAGGGATGCTCTCAATGAACTTTGCAAGGAGAACGCTGCAAAGAAAATGGGAGGAATCAAGCTGCTGTGACAATCATAATGCAAATTCATTTCACAACTCGTAATTATAGTCACTGAGAGCTAATGAGGAGCACACAGGAAAGGCCTGATTTTACAGTGCAGAGAATTGGAATAATACATTTTACTCTGAAGTAAGTATTATCATTTGCACCGAGACAGGCAATTACCATTTCCTGTCTTGCAAACCCTCTGGAGACTTACCTGAGCTCCACAGGATCAAACACACTCTGGATGTCATTAATGATGCTGGGAAGGTATTTCAATATTGCCCCCTGAAAAAACACACACCATAGAAACGGTTCACATCAGCCTGGAGCTTGGGGAAGTTTTTTTGTTCGTGTTTTTTGTTCTATAGTAAAGCAAATCTTCAAATGTCAAATCTTCATGTAGAAGTAAAAAAAAGACAGAAAATATTTGTTTTCTTGAACAAAAGAAAGCAAAAAGAAGCACAAAGAACATACTTTACCTTTATCTTGACTCCCTCATCCAGTGGCCTGTCCATAAGCGTGTTGAAAGACAGGAAAAGCATACGTATGGAGTTGGAGAAAGCATCCGGGTCTTCCCTGTTCTCAGGAAATCTAGAAATAAAAATGAAGAAACAGGGACAACATTTCAGAAAGTCCCCCATGATGAAATATTTCAATGCTAAGTGGATTTGACCTCTACATACCTGAAGGAGAGGACTCTGGACTGTACAATGAACCTGAACAGATACTTGAGAGCTTTGAGGGCTGCATACAGCCGTTCTGTCAGATTGGGCTCCTCAGCATGGCCCACGTAGTAGTTTAGGACTTTGGTTAGCTTCCTGAGAAAAGGAATGAGTCTGCTGTTAGGAGCTCCATGTAATTTCAGGGTGGGAACGGGAGGAAGGCAATAACAACACACACACACACACACAAAAAACAGCAAAAACTTTTAGGAGATACAGAGAGCATACTTACATGTAAGCCAAAGTGGCACTGAAGTGCTTGCCGATATAAGTTTCCAAGACAGGATTAAAATGCTGAAATTTTATGTCACCGATAAGTGTGATTATGAATACCTGGTCATGAACAGAAAGAGGGGGAAAAACAATCACTATTTTAGGTAATCCTCCCTCCAAAAGTATGCCAAACTCATATGAAAATGTCACAAGAACAACAACTTATGTTAATCTTTTCTTGCTATAGCTTCATTTTACACTGGATATATACAGCACCTTTTTAATTTGATCACCAAAAGCTAAAAGATCCAAATCATCACCGATTATTCGTTTTCGGGCAAGAGTCAAAGATTTCCTTTTTTAATTAAAAACAGACCCACAGTATCACAGATCCGGAGGTGGTTTTACATATAATAAAACATTTTTGATAAATATTTTGTAGTCGCATTAGGCAAACCCTGCATTTTTATGTTGAAGATGGTAGGACACAAGGTTGTCCTTTAGTTTTGTTTTTTGTTTTTTTATGGCCAACAAGCTGTTGGCATGTTGACCAGTCTAAATGTTGCTATGGTGAACTGGTGACCCCAGATTAACACAACTCTGCTTTACTTGAATGACATGTTATCTTTTATTTTCCATTTTGAACAGTAGCAAATACAAATTTCCCCCTGTGTTACGGCATATTTAAAGAAAAGGCAAACTAGGTCAAAAAAGGCAAATATTTAAAAAAAGGCCAATTTAGGGTAATTTTTTAAGAACTATCATTGGTGGCCAGTTGGGATAGATAAAATTCTGTTTATTGTATACCAGAAAAAAAATCTAACATTTCGTGATAATTAGTCATCATTTTATGAGAATAACATTTTAGTCCAAAACTTTAGATCGGGAGATTAACTAAAGGGCGATTTCACAATATTTCCCATAGCATACAAACTGTTTCCTATCACCACTAGGAGTGTAAAATATTCAATTCAACACAAAAATGGCATAGGCTATTTAGCTACAAATTATTACGTGTTCACATTAACGTTTGGATGTTTTTAACTTGTTCAGTCTTAGATTATTTTGCCGCAACAAACGACGACATTCATTTTAAGACTTTTTGCATATCTTAGCTAGGGATGCCAAATAGAACGGAGGTCATCTTTAGGTTCATTGTACACTCGTCTGTTGTATCGAAAGAGGGGAGCCAAGTGTTGTTTCTGCTTTATATTAAGGATGAGGGTTTGCAAGAGAAGTGACGGTTAATGTGATGAAGGAAAAACACGCTCTCTGATTTTCTTTGAGTCGCCAAATTTGCAGCTGCAGCATTCACAGTGAGAGGGGGGAGGACATTAAATCATTTAAATATGGAGCTGACAAACACCATTTTCAGGCATTATCTTCTCGAAGGCATTCAGCTGTTTACACAAAAAAATGCAGGAAAATTGCTATGCAAGTTTTAGGGGGAAAAGAGCTGAGGGAGAAGTTTAAACCAACATCGCTTTGTATGAATGAAAAAACTGGTTTCAGAGGTCATAGAAAGAATCGGTTTTTGATGCCTTACACTGTGGCCTTAAGTCTAAATTTACACTAAAACAAAACATCTTAGAGCAAATCTGCATATTTAATTCAACTGCTAAAAGTCTTTTTTTTCACTAAACACTAACCAAGGCATCAAACACCAAGTTGTCATAGGTGTCCTTTTCTGAAGTCTCCATCATGATGTTGAACAGAGCATCAAGAGTGTCCTGGAGAAACTGTGGATACAACATAAACATGTTACATAGATGCATTTCAAGAGATAATGAAACTACTTTTGTTCTAACAAAAGTGGGAAATTACTTTGACAATCTCTCCTCCTTCCACTTCCATGAGCCTTAGCAAAATTTGGTCAAGATCCTCGGGATTGGACCTCCAGTTTAAGAGGCCGAGAAGATCCACTAAAACAACATCAGAAAACCAAAATACATGGGTATTGTTTGGTTTCTCAAACAGTTGAGTTTTCATACATTGGCAGCGTAATTTGTAAAAAATTTAACACAAAAAAAAAAAAAAACACAAGAGATGCGGTGCCAAATCTCTGTCTGCAGGTATTTGTGTATCCTTGGACTTGTAGTTTTTTTTTCTCTTTTATTGCTTGTAGTTGAAGTGAAAAACAAAGAAAAATGTGGTGGTTTACAACAATGAAAAAACGTGTCTCTCTAAACAGCTACTGACTTTGAATAATTAAAATAAAAAATAACCTAAATATGCTCACTTTATCTGATAAAGGATGTTAATAAACTAAGAGAAAACTGCAGTTCAAGTGCATATCAATAAATTAATACTAAATACATGGGCATACCAAAAAGTAGCCACTCAATATCTGGCCATTGTTAATTTTCAATTAATAAAAGAATCAATCTTTACCTTTGTCAAAGACATGTTTTCCTTCCACTTAGCTTTCCACCATTAATTCTAAACGCATCACTCTTTAAAATGCCCTTTAGTAGCTTACCTTCGTTTTGGAGAGTATCAATGACCATCTGCTGTTAAGACTGCACTTTGTCAGAAGATTGTGTAGGCCATAACCTTACATTTATTTTTATTTTTAATTATTTATATTGTTCTTATGTTATTTTGTAATTTTTGAGAAAAGTGGGTGTTCATTAGCTGAAATATATCATTCTAAATTTTCCTTATTAAATATAATTACAAAGATGAGACTGTGATTTACTCAGTTGCACCTGTATGTTAACAGTGTCTAGGAAATGTTATCCCCTCCTTGTTTTCCTAAAAGACCTTTTTATATCTTAAAGGGTTATTCTAGGCCTCTATGGGTTTTTTCTTCTCCAGTAGAAAAAAAAGTTTTGAAATTATTGAATACTATTATTAAAGCCAATGAGCCTCCTATTATGTTTTATCGCTGAAAAATTCTGTTGTATCACTCACCTTCTTCTGCTACACCTTGTGTAGCTTAACATAAACATTTACATGCAGACGTTTTTATAATTATATAATATATAAATATATAATTGATTTGATAATTATTTACTTTAGGAATCATGCTTTATTATGATTACTAAAGTACAAATTTGGTTGGATTTTATATTTTATAATTTATTCAGTCAATTTTTTTTTATTCTGTCTTTTTATTTTGCTTATTCAGCCAACTAACATTGATTTATTAATTATGCAGGCATAAAGGTTAAGATCAACTAAGGCAGGAGACTTTTCTCAAGTCCTCAGTCAGGACCTTTTGAGGATATTTAATTTCAACTTGCCGCTCCTTCTGCTTTGCTCCACTCGTCTGCTTTAGTCATTTTTAAACCACACAGCTACTGAACAATATGCCATCTTCGTCAATTATAAAAGGATTGGACTGAATATGAGTGAAACGGCCACCAAAGTCTAAAGGACATTTTTGCAGGATTATCATAATATAAAACTGCAAGAGGTCTAAGTCTATGTTGGGCTTTTTAATAACTTGCACCTTATTTAAATTTGTATCTGTCTGCTCTGACTGAAGAAATTTTAACTATTAATTTTCATAAGCTATTTCAAAAACATGAGTAGTGTCTGCTATTAAGGCAGCTACAGAGGAAACTTTGTCTTCTCCACAAGGCTCAGTCACACTTCTCTGAAAACCTAATAATAATTGAGTTACCTTCTACTAAATCTTGCAATACTTGAGCTAAGACACTTTGAGAAAAATCACCTGGTGTGAATATTCAGTGCGACATGTGTCTTTAGCACAGCCATTAGTGCCTGATTTTCTAAGGAAAGACTTAAAATACGGAAGAATTGCACTAAATTTGTTTTTTAAATAAGTTCATAGATTTCTAATAGTGTTTCAGAGGTTTTAAAAGATATGCTGGAAGGACAAATTATTTCCTATATTAATTAACTGATCCTTTGAAGACTGTTTTAATGGTAACAAACCAGCCAAAACAGGAGAAATATATAAGGGAAGCAAATATAATTACACACCACTGTATATTTAACTTCCTTTTTACAAAAAAATGATAGCTTTAACCATGAATATCTAGGTTTAAGAACGATCATGTCCTCCTTAAAGGTCCTATATCATGCAAAATGAACTTTTTGGAGCTTTCAACCATGTTGCAATGCAATTTTCTCATAAAAAACCGCCAGAGTGGTTTTGGGCTAATGAAGGCATTTCTCAGTAATCCTCCTGAATCCTGCAACCTGAGCAGATAATTGTGGCTTATAACATTACTTTTTATAAGCTGGTTTGCTGCAGTCAGACCGGGGCTCGTCATAAAATTGGCAGCACTCACAGGGGGGAGGCCGGATTTTAGTGAAACAGAGCGTCTTACTTCCGGGTCGAAGAATAACTCCAGGATATAAGTTATATTTCAGGGCAAATTAATACTATATAACGCCATCTGTAACATTTTATCATGTATGTGCCTATCCCTGACGTTGAAAGCTGTATAATATAATATATAATATGATATAGGACTTTTAAAACCTTTTCAACAGAAGGTCACCTGTTACAAATTCAGTTACAGTAATTCAGTTAAAGATCGGAAATTTAAATACAAACTTAATTAAACGTCCAGCAGGTAACAGCGTCGCGTCAGCACATTATTGGCAACTCATATTGTTTACACTGCATTTTAAAAGGGATCTGTGTGGCGGTCACAGGTTATGCTGCTGCTTTGCTTCCTTTCACAGAATATATTAAGATATTTAGAAATCGGCACAAGCTTGTTACTGGTGTCCTGTATTAAGTATAAGAGGTCTATGTCTGTGTTCATAACTTAAAGTGTATTAAATATACTGCAAAAAAAAGAAACAATCATAACCAATAAATCAAAATACAACACTAAGTGGCAGAAATCACCTGCTTACCTATATTGTATACTTCAGGTAAAATTCCCAGATATCTTGGGCTACTATTTGATGTCCAACAGATAATCTTTAATTAACTGCAGATTTTAAGAGATAGAGCCAGTCAAGATAGCTCATACCCCAACGTCCCCATTCATGCAAAATGAAAGGCCTTCATAGGGAAGGAATTTGGGTACATCCTCCCTCCTGAAAAGCTTGCTATGCTACTGGGCATAGCTATTATGAAACTACAGGAAACAAGCTGCAATCTGTGAAGCAGCTGATATCAGCTATACGAACAGATAGCTAAGTATATAATATAACCTAACATCTAATTCTCTAAATTTAATTAGCTACATTTTGTTGCCATTTATCACATATATGTTTGCCTATTAGTCATGCATTAAGAATCTATTAAGGATTAAATAATTAATTCCTAAATTGGGGTGACGGCATAGGGAGCAAATGAATCCAAAGTGTTTTGCAAATAAAAGTATATGAAAAAAGCAATGACAACGAACTTAAATGTAGGTTGAAGTGTTGTGGGGGGGGAGGCTGGCATCCTTTAAGACATTTTAAGGTCTAAAATCGAGATAATTAAAAGTTTAAGACCTTGCCGAAACCCTGTCCCAGTTAACACACCTTGAAAATCCAACACCCGTGGCTATTTCTGACAGAACTCCTTTCAGTTATCACAGAGCAATTTCAATAGAGGAAATCAGGTAAAATTAGAAATAAGCGGGGCCGTACCATTTTGAGTGAGTTTAGTGGAGCAGGTGAGCGTTGCGATCTGGAAACTGTCTTTAGTCACCGGAATAACCCCTGAATGGTGGAACTGCTTCCCCGTTTGCTTCTCAGTTTGCTCCACCTCGGCCCAGGTGGCCGGCAGGGTGAGATAAACCTTGGCATCTTCTGCCTTTTTCACGTCAACCTAAAAAATTCACAACAGAGGGAATGAATAATGAACCACATTGATCGCTGAAGATGTAATCTCATGTTTATTGACTTAAGAGAGGCCCGCGCATAATCAACTTGCCAGCAGTCAGCTATTCATAACACCCCTTTGCATAACTAGGATAATCATGGTTATCTTTACACACAGTGTATTTATGACACAAATACTTCAGGGTTATCCTGGAGTACCACCTTATAGACGATAAGCTCATGCCTGCCATCTTTCAGCGTGGTCCCATCGCCTCTCATTAGCTTGACGAACGCCATGCCAAAGGGCTTCTCTGATTTGTCCCTGGCTGAAGGATACACAGTAACGTAAGACAGGAAAGAGCACATCTATCTCCAGATATACTTAACATGGTGCCAGGATCTGCCATAAGAAAAAGAAGTAACTCACAGTCCTGGGAGGATCTGTGACGGAACATCACCCTCAGATGGCAGCGGCACACGTCTTCAATAGGAATAGTCACCTTGCAGCAACATGAGGGAAAACAGGTGAAAATAATTTTCAAAAAGGTGTCAGATTAGTATGGGAGGTAAATTAAACACATGTTTTCTCTCAAGAATTATTTGGTTATTCCGAGATATAAAAAAAGTAAACAAAATACAGAGGCTACAATCCTAGCCATACTTGTTGGCACTTGTGTTAAAGACTCGGAAAAATCCCTAAAATAAAATAATCTTTTGTGCCAGTAACAAAAAAAAATTATTTCATATTTCTTTTATCCAGGGTCGGAGAGGGGGAGATTCCAATGTAAGAAATCATTGTTTCCTTGGCACAATTAATGGTAGCCCTAAAAATTCCTGTAAACAGCAAAATTAGTTTATATATATATATATATATATATATATATATATATATATATATATATATATATATATATATATATATATATATATATATATAATTTATACTTCAAACTTATCTGTGGTCCTTACATATACCAATAAGAAATCTACCGTTTCTTCTTTTCCTTGTGTATAAACATAACATCAAAGTGAGGCCGGGGTAAGACTTAACAAGAAATGTATAACAAAATCTCAGAAAATGATTATACTTTAAAAAAATATATTATATATATATTATATATTATATAAAATATATTCATATGGGTCAGATGAACAACCATACAGATAAGGCAAGTATAAAAGATGTATGGCAGAGTAATGTTCAAAGTTCTGTAATCGCAATAACAGCATCTGTGCATTAAAAAGCCCAATAATGAATGCAGATGCTATAGTTCTATAAAAATACCAACTGGCAACACAACAAAGCAAAAGCCAAGCCGCCAGGAGTACTATGATGCTTTTGGCCATTTTGCACATATTCTACTAGTGCCATAGTCCAAATTGGACTATGGCGCTTTCTCTCAACCTTTGCTGACACGCTATATGGACCGCAGCAACACAGACGACTTTACTTACATGTTGGGATAATGCAGTACAGCCAGTAAAAACAACCAGAAACTAGGGAGGGAATATTTGTTCATCAACACGACGGATATGCACACAGCCTACACCACCCACTCAGCTCCGATTCACATTGCTATTATTTGCAGTTGTAGTGTTGGTTAGCAATGTTAGCCGGTTTGTCTGCCTTAGCTCACCTGTTATGAAGTTCTTTCTGCAGACTGCATCGTTTCAATCGCTTCTTTTGATAGCTTGCAATCCAAACACTTATTTAATTTGCCTTAAAAAGTGGGTGAGTCGATGGAATTTTAACTTTCCTGTTCTGTTGGGGTTTTTTTAGCGATTTGTGCAGCCAAAAAGGCACAACATATGATCGCATCCGTTTCCGGTGAGCGACATAGAAATAATTATTCTAGACTTTATGAAACACTTTATGAAACGAAAACTAAGCACATTTTCTCAATAAATTTAGTTAGTTTTGGTTAGTTATGTGAACACTCCTTACAGTAGTTTGTTTTAATTTTGCTGCAAATTGTCATTTTTATTTCAGTTAACGAACATGTGTTTTTACTCCTAGTTTTCGTTATTTCGTTTGGTTTCCTTAACAACCTTAGTTGCAACAGAGCGTGATGTCATGATGGTGTGTGAAATGTGCGCTGAGCCCCGGCTGGCAACAGTTTTTAAAATGCAAGTAAACATGGGGAGACATCAGAGATAATTGGCAAACTGGTGAATTGCAGAATTACATTCTGGGAGCTTCTGGCCTTTAGAGCTAAAAAGCAGATTGCAAGACAGTTCACAAAGGGTGTAGGAAAGGCACTCTTTGGAGCAGCTCGCAAAAAGACTTGAGGAGCAAGGCTTCAATCAACATAAAAACAAGTTATGTCCAAGCTATTCTCTGTTTGCCACTGAGTCTTTCGTCTCATGGTTTATATGCAGCCCTGCAAGTCAAAAGCCCCGACACCACCCCTATATCACTCTTTATCCAACAATGACGTAATCTTCTGTAAAGGACACCTGATTGCGCCGCATTGCCGCCACAAGCTAAGCACTTATGAATAACCAAAAGGCTCACTGATCACGGCTTTGTCTTTTGAAACAAGTTTATGACTACATAGCAGCTGGCTGTTTCGATTCAATTAAATTATGTGGGCTATGGGCGGAAAAGGAACTAGCTGTTAGGCTTTCAATGAATCTGAAGAGGCCAACTGGTTTCTCCAGTCATGCTAAGAGTCTAATGCTAACAGCTCATTATCCAGGGACAGAGACTACATTTTACAGTAGCATATTCTGGGTGACACCATCAGTTGTTGGCAGGCACCACTAATCCACCTTGTTTGCTTTTGCCACTCTTAAAATCTCCATCTGACCGTTACAGTTAGAAAGCCGAGCAGAAAGACATTGGATTTGGGCATAGGATTCTTGTCAATTATGATTAGTGGAAGATACGATTTCAACTTTCTTTCTTCTCTCTCTGTTCTTTGATTTAACTTTGGATGAAGTGAATGAAGTGATGTGGAAAAAAATTGTTCCTGTCCCACTAACATAGACTTTAAGGTTTGCTTACTAGGCACTAACACTGGGACTTTCAAGTGGAACCATAGCTTTGGTGGGATGAGACCAAGATTAGGTTTTTCAGCAACAATATGATTGGGTTTGGTGTGAAATGAAGGTCAGGTGTGGTGGAAAAGTATATAAAGTCCATAGTTGAGTATGGGGGAGAATGTATGTAATGTGGACCTATTTCTTCTTTAAAGGCCCTGGAACAGTTGTTAGAATGCAGAGCATCAGAAACTTTTAAAAATATCTGGACATAAATAAAAAGAAAATCTAGTTTAAATCTAGATTAAAACAGCAAAAGTTTACTGGACAGAAAATCAACATTCTTCCCATGCCCTTTCCCCCCAAAAAAGCTTTGAGAGCAAAGGAGAAGAACATAAGAGAGGATCCACGACCAAAGAGGTAGGGTCACCAATTTCTCTCTGCATGCTTCATTCTTTAGATGTCATAGCTGAGTGCTAAGTGCTAACCTATTGACCAAAGCGTGTTTCACAATGTATTGCCAGCATGGTGACCGCAAAAGGTACAATCTGTGATTCCCATGTTAGTTCTTACCATTTGATCTAATGTACCTAAATTAAGGGCTAAATTTCTCCCCCCAGAATTTTTATGCCAGGGTTTATTGGATAAAAAAAATGAACTTTGAAGGTCTAATAGGAGTTCAGATAAATCTAGACGGCATTTAATCAGTGGTTATTCTGTATGATGAGTGTAGATCTGTGTGTGAGAGATGAGCTTACCTTTACGGTTTCATTCCAGCAAGGCTGTTTCACCTGATAGTAAATGACAGACTTGTATTCTGTTATGCCATCATAGCCGGCCCCAGGAAATATCGCTTTCTGCAGAAAATTGAATAGGATTTACATGACGTGCATGGAGCTTTCTCTGTGCTGTGTTTTATATATGCTTTGAGCAAAAAAAAATAATAATTTACAACAGCAATATAAGCACATACTGTGCAGAAAAAAAATATGAATCATAGCCAGGGTCATAAACCTGTTGGGGGAAAATATTAGCAAAGAAAAAAAGTGGGTACTATCAGTTCATTCAGGCTGAAATATCAGGTAATTCATTTCACTTCCCATCTTCCAGTGAAATACAAACATGCTATCACTAAAGCGAGTGAGGATATCTGAGGTTGGATGCCCGAGTCATTAATTTTGTAGCCATATGGTGATATAAACAAAATAAACGAACCTTCTCACTTAATGATGCATCCACATAAAACATCAACCAGCAGACATACTAACTGTTAACTACTAGATATTACAGGAACTCATACAGAGTCACAGCAAAAAAGATACAATTATAGAGAAACAACTTAACAAAAAATAATATTGGACACCAATTTATTCTACAATGAAAAACACTGATACAGTAGCTTGAATGATTATTCCTACTACTGAACATTTTCTCATTTTACAGCAACAAACCTCTGAGTGTTTTGCTGGGATTTATGTGATGGACAGAGAAAAAGTGGGGCATCATTGGAAAAGACTGCACCACCTCTGAATTAATACATCGTAGAACCACCTTTTGTAGGCGTCCAAAAATTCTAATACGAAAACAAATATTTCAAAACCTCGGTCAGACTGGAAGGAACACCAGCTTTTCAATTCTTATTTCGATTTAGGTTTGAACGTTGCTTAAGCAACATGAATATGCTGCACCACTCCTCCAGTCTTTTTCCACTTCTAACAGGATTTTCCGTGGGATTATTCAGAATTTAGCTCCAGCTTCCCTGTATCTGCACAGCATGCTGATGCCACCACTATGTTTCTCCACAAAGATGCTTTTTTTAAGGTTGAGGTGCAGTGTTTGTTTTCTGCAACACAGATTTTTAAGAAAACGTTCTGAAAATTCACAAATCACTCGAATTTATTGTTGCTAAAGTTCGTTCTCCATGCTCAGAATTACAAACTATGCATTTTTTTTTCCCAATGCCACTTCTGAATTTGTGCTTTGGTTTTGCTAATTAATAAATCTATTTAAGGTGATAGAGGGTTTGTTACTTCCTAACGGTGCTGGAGGGATGATATGTCCTTGTTCATCACAAAAAGGCTTCCTTTTAAAATTAAAACAGAAAAGTACTTGTCATGTTGACGCAGATGTTTTACCTCCATCGCATTGCCTTCATCATCGTGCACGCTGAGAATAACCTCCACGTTTTTCGGGGTCTTCTTTTTACCTCGGTCAAACTCTCCCTGAAGCAAGGTTACGTAAATATCATTCCTAACATTTCCTGGAGAAAGAACAAGAGATCATTAGGTGGACGGGCCAAGCATTCACAACACGCCCACTCCTTCAAATGAGCATGATCGGAGTGAGTGTAGAGCATCACGCCGCAACAAAGACTTTAAACCACCTGGGAGGATGATTTCTGGGAAGCCCATTTTCCTGACAATCGCCGTGCTGCGGTCTACAAAGTGGGGGAAGTCCTTTCTGACTTGAGCGAGGTCTCCCGGGAGGAGCTTCAGGGTCACAAACAACCCTGCCGGGCAGACATGTAAAGAAATTCAATGAGGCAGACACTAAAAGGGTAGGTTTTGGAGATCCCTCACAGAGATTTTAAGTTTACTCCAAAACAAAAGGGTTCATTTAAAGTGAACCTGGAAAAAGAAGATAAAATAAAAAAAAGTCACAGGGGAGAACGCTCGTCTGTGCACGCCTCGCCTCACCCTGGCCTTTATGATTGACCTCCCGCGTGGCAATGACTTTGTTGAAGACAGCCGTGAGTGGCTCATTCTCTCCTATGACTCGGGACGGGATGAGCGGAGACATGATGAGCTGCCTCTGGCGGATGTAGGTTTCCATGGCTATCCTGGGGGAGACATTTTGGTATGAGGAAAATAACCCCAAGAAACAAATCAGCTGCCACGGTCTCCGACAGGTGTCAAAGAAATGGAAGGTGTAGCTTTACCGACAATTAGAGGCTCTCTTTTTAAAGACAAGTGTGCCATTATCCTTCCAAACATGACACGAACCTCAGCTGAATACAAGAGAGAAATGCTAAACACCTCAAAATCTTCAGATAGCTGTGAAACTGCGTATGGGTCAAATGAACAATATAGTTATGACAACAATTCATCTCATGATAAAAAAAAAATATAAAAAATTACTGGAATTACCTTCACGATAATTACAGCTACTGCAACATTCCTTCATCTATATAAAAATGCAACATTCAAACACAAACATTTAAATGTGATCCATTGCCATACCAGCTACTCGTACCTATATATTTTTTTGAGTGAGAACCTTAAATGGTTGGTTCTGGATCTCTAAAGTGAAGTTCAAGCTCAAAATGTCACAGCGATTCATAGCAACACTATTTTATTAAAGGGGGGGGGGGGGGGGGGGTATAAGCAAAATTGACTTTTTGACGTGTAACACCCTGATATCATGTTATTTCCTCATTAAAAACATGTCCAAAGTGTTGCTTTGACTCATCTCGGCTGGTACTTTTTGGGGGTGCTGAAACACCAGCTCCCAGCTATCTCCCCCTTTTCCACCATCTCTTCCTACCTGGCGTAGCTTACTCAGCAACCAAGCCGCTGCGCCTGAAGCCCTCCCCTTCCCCTCTCCACTCATCTCCGGCAGAGTAGCAGCTACTATAGTTAGCTTTGGCTAATTGTAAGGCTAAGAGTTTGGACTTGATCTTTGGAAACAATCCTAGATGGGGAAAAATCCATTATCTTTGCGCAAATCATTTAACAGAGGACTGCTTTCTCAACAAAAGCCTTTATGATAGTGGATTAATGAGCAGAATGGCCCTAAAGGCAAGGCTACTCCATTGCAACCTGTACAGGTAAGAACTCTGCATTACTTAGCAAGAACTTAGCATTACTACAGTAACTCTGACCTTAAAACGTAACTTTATATTTCTGTGATTTTATGGTTGCAATGCAAAATGTAGCTACTCATTTGTGTGATTGTATGGTTGCATTTTAAAATGTAGCTTCATAGTTGTTTGAATTTATGATTTCAGTGCAAAAAATTGCTTCATTTTTCTCTACACTTGTGATGCAAGTCTTAGCATCATATCTCCATGTTTTTATGGTTTCAATGCAAAATGTAGCTTCATAGTGATTAATATTTGTAGAAGGGTGTCAAGGAAGTTAAATATTACAAAGCCGGCACATCTTGTAAAAGCGTCTTAATTCTCTCTGGTTCTTCAAAAAAAACACCTTACAGGGCCGGATATCGGATCATTTGCATGTCATCTTACAATCTCAAGTGTTGCCATTGCTCCCCACTGATTTTTTCCCTAAATTCTAAAATGCAAAACACTGAAAACGTGTGTAAACTATCGAAGTCCGACTCTACCGCATTCTGCTGTGATAATGGCCGGTGTATGACGTTCTGCAGGGGGGCAGTTTCACAAAGGGTAGAAGGGCTAATGCTGCATTTTAGTTAACCTTTCCGAATCGGAAAGTTGGAAATCTCGCAGTTGTCTCGTGTCATTTCACAGTGACACGCCCCCTTTAGGTTGGAATATACGAGCTCCAACTCGGAACTCTGAGAGTAGACCGAGTAGGAAGTACTGATCGGAGAACAAAGATGGCCGCCCCTGTAGTTGAGATATATTATCTTTGTATTCGCACTGTTGGTCATTTTAATGTAAATTTTAAATGCTCTTACACACGTGACTACATTTCTGCTTTAATCCGGTCGCCAGTTTATACATTGCATGGCCTTGCTGTGCGTGCATTACAATATACATCTTTGTTTTTCATGCTGTCTGCTGAAGATGCTATGCCGCTAACAACAATAGCAATAACTAGCCCGCCCCGCGACAGCTGCTGCCCTCGAAGCGCCCATGTTCTTTCCGACTCGGAGTGTGGCGAGACAAACTGTAATGCTTTAAGTCGGGAATGACGTCACGTTTCCCGTGTACAGCAACTCGGACGCCCGAGTTTCCGAGACAAATGGAATGCAGCATAAGAGGGGCTGAGGCGAATATCAAGGCGTCAAATACGGAAGTGGTGAGAAGGCAAATTTCTTTATGTTGGATTTTGATATATACGGGATTTTCAGAATGATTTAGGGTAAAATTTTAATTTGAGTGTGCTTTAGAATGGTATATAGAAGCATAATACCCCCCCACCCAACCCTTAGAAGGTTACATTCACATAGACTATTTATTTACAGTGATTATCATTTACCCAGGAAATGGAACTTGGTTTCGGTGCACCACCAATAGACTTCCAAAAAGAAACATGCACTGACATGCACTGAGTTTTTTCAGTCAACTATAACCAATAAAAGCTGTCGAAAAGGAAAAAGAAACATACATTTGCAAAATGAATAAACATGTGTTAAAACCACTACAATTGTTTCCCTTTTTATTGCTGTTTTAGCTTGCTGTTACTCTGAGCAGAAAGGTTCCCTTCTCACTGCATGCTTTAAACAGGACGATTATTGGTTGGGTACCACCTCCAACCTCTATTTCCCGAATCATGTTTTTCTAATGGGAGTTATCGGTGAAATTTCGCTTTGGTTGTGGTTGCTAGCAGGATATGACCATAACCAAGACATTTTCATGTTTATTGAAAATGCAGTGATTTCCCCTGATCTGTATTCAAATGCAAACTCTGAATACATACATCTGAATGTAATCCACTGTCACACCAGCCAATCCTGGTTATCAAGTTGGATTTGGCTCTTTAAAATTAGCAATGTAATCAGTGTCATTTTGAAGCTTAGGGGTAAGTCATAAAATGTTGGATATTTGACTTACTCCAGTTATGAAAATGAAATGTTTTATGAACTGTGAAATGAAGTGGCCACACATTCGCTCATCATCATCGATGCTCATGAACAACATCAAAGAATGATCCAATGACATATTCAGAGCTCACTTCAATGTGGTTTACTGGATAATGAGTCTGTTGTCATTCGTGTCAATGTATTGTGTCTTTTCTACATTTTAGTTTGTATGTCAAACAAATACATGTCATACAACTAATTTTAGGCTATGCTCACTCTGCTCTGATTATGACAAAGACAAAGGCAAAAACAAGCAGTTATCCATACACAGGGGAAAAGGCAAAAGCACCGTAGTGAATTAGCGCAATGAAAACGGGAAAGCAAAAGCATGTAGGCTGAGGCTTTACGTGCTAAGAGGTTTTTGTGTTCAGCAAGAGCTGTCAGATTCAAGTTAGATAAAAACCTGTGACATTACAGACCTTTCCTCATTATTGTACAATGTCCCTTTACATTATCTTTTTTTAAACTGTGTGCATAAATATTTAGCGAGTGACTATTTTACCTCTTCATTATGTCTAAGCGTATTTTGCAGGCTACACTGAATGCAAAACTATTTGTGTATCGAGGAAGATGCGACATGGAATAAGCAACACTTTATATCAAGTGTTTGTACTTGTTCTTTTTTTTTTCTTGCATCTCGCATTTTATTTGTGTACAAATGATATGCAAAATGTTTCTGCAATGATAAAGCGGTCAAAATGTGGGATTTTACATACAAAGAAAATCCCCCAAAACTAGAAAAATATAGAAGGCTGTAGGTTTTGTATAAATGGAGCCTTTGTATTCTTAAAAATGAGGCTATTAAGCTGTGACATTAAAAAAAGGGTTCAGTTTGAAATGTTCGAGAAACTTGTACAAATTATTAGTAGAAGAAACTACTATTAATGTCTAAATTGAGATGCCCCAAAATTTCAGAAATGCAAGAAATTATAATCCCTAGAAGCAACAGATGTTCAATGTGCTGACACATGCCCAAGGTAAGGACTACTAGAACAAAACAACCACCTATCACAAAACAACTTTAAAATTGGGAAAAGGCACATCTGATTTTTTGTTTTTTTTTCCAAGTTTGCTTCGACTGGCCACAAGAAAAATTTGCAGTTTTCCTTCAATGGCAATATGTAGTTGTTGAATATTGGCAGGAACTAGAACACCCTGTCGTATACACCGATCCAGAGAATCCCAAAGTTGCTCAATGGGTGACATGTCCGGTGAGTATGCTGGCAGTTCAGGAAGTGGGATGTTTTCAGCTTCCAGGCATAGTGTACAGATCCTTGCAACATGGGGTTGTAGAATATCGTGCTGCAACATTAGGCAATGGTCATGGATAAATGGCACAGCAATGGCCCTTAGGATCTCGTCACGGTCACGATCTCTGTGCATTCAAAATTATGCTTCAATAAAATGCTCCTGTGTTCATGGTCCATAACATACGCCTGCCCATACCATAACTACACCGCCGACATGGGCCACTCGAATCCACAATGTTGACGTCAACCAACCGCTCACCCACAAGACGGCACATGTGCTTTCTGCCAGCTGCCCTAAACCGTAAAATCCAGGATTCATCTGTAAAGAGAACATTTCTCCAATGTACTAGACGCCATTTTGTAACTAAGACAACACATCAACTCATATGGAGCACCACTCGTGCTGGCGGCTGCCAGTCTTCCTGTATCCTGTCCTGGACGGGTTGTACTGAAAATTAAACTTTCCCTCATGTACGACTATAAAGGTATTCAATCATTCATTCATTAACGTACTTGACCACTTGGCCCGCATGTACAGGTCTCAAAGATGACAAATGATGACATGCCTCCTACTCTATCTGATGTGAACCCTTTGGAGATGGGTTTGTGAAGTTCTTTAGTGGCAAAAGATTTAAAGACAGTAATAAAGCAAACCTCTTAGAGCAGGACTGCTGTGGGCGGACAATGCTGCACAAAAAAACGACTATGGAGGAGAGCCTAATGGCAGTCTGTGGAGAAGACGAGTGGCTACATTGGATACTTAACATTTTTCGATCTTCAAAATGTTCATTAGTTAACACAGGTGTTCATTTGTTCGATTTTCTCTGGTTTATTTACCCAGATGGAATTTCTTAAGTCTCCTATTTATTTGCAAAAACATTAAGCATCATGAAAGTTCCCCAATAATTCTGCACTCACATATATTCCCACTGAGAATGTTAACAGTCACATTTCATTGCTAAGCATTCCGTCTTCAACTGCATTAATGCTTGGCAATGAATTAAAACTTCCCTAATGATTGTGCACATACTGCATTTTAAACTAATGCTGTGCTGCTGATATGGTGCCTTGCAAACGTATTCACACCCCATCTTCACATTTTGTCACATTATTACCACATTTTCTAATTATTTTATTGTGATTTTATATCTCAGACTACCACATAGTGGTGCGTATTTGTGACCTGGATGGAAAACAGTTTTCAAGGTATGTGGCAAATAAAAATCTGTGCTATCAATTTCTGTCCAGCCCCCCTGGGTCAATACTTTGTAAAATCTTAATTCCTTTGGGGTATGTCTTTACCAGTTTTCTGACTTTCAAAACTGAAACACTTTTTCAGTCTTTGTCAAATTGCTAAAGCTAAGGCAGACTTCCTGAAGACTTGCCAAAGATTCTTTGTTGGATTTTTGCCAGGAATTATGGAATTATCTATCCTAACTCATAAACATGCTTTGGAGTAACAACAGATTCCAGTGTAGCTCAGAGTACGTTTACAGGTGGCTTTTTTTCCCCCATCAACTCTGACCTGCTTGCATGTCCCTGGTGAATAAAAGAATCTCCAACGCATCATGCTCCAACCACTATATTATACTGTGGGGATTCATTTTTTTAAGATGATGTTTTAATGAGGGTTTGGCGGCATGTAGATCACAAAGTTCAGTTTTGGTGTCTTTTCTCTGGAGCTGCTCCTTCCACAAGTAAAACTCTATGACAAGCTCTTGTGGCAAATTTTAAATGCCACTGACTTGTTATGACTATCATTCATGGCCTTCTTGTTGTCAGGCTTATACAGAGCAGACTTTAGGGGCGATCACCTAGTAGATGTCACATAATAAGGTTCTCAGTCATGGCTTATTAAGGCTCTTCTTGCTTGGCCGGTCACTTTAGGTTTTACTATATTCTTTAGATTTGCTGATGCTCTTTGTGATGCTCATAGCTTATTGTATTATCTAAGCCTTCTTAAAACTCACCAGAACTTATTCCAGCAATACAAAGCAAAGATATTTGCTTTATATAGCTGCATTTATATTGAAATTAAAAAAAACAAAAAGGTGGACTCTATGGCAATTGGTTGAACTGGATTAATTTTTTTTAAGGGTAGCTGAGTAGCAAAGTAGAAAGTCCTATCACACAACAATGCACTGCTTTGTGTTTGTCTATCACATAAAATTGCACTGAAATGCATTGGAGTATGTTATTCAATGCTGCAAATTTTAAGAATTCAAAGGCTGTGAATACTTTTTCAAATCCCTGAATGTATGAAATAAGTTTCCTTTTAAAGCTTTTTTTCTCTTCTCTTTGGCTGGACGACTCATAACAAAATAGGGAAGTTAAAGCACATACAGAATATACAGGATGGGCATAAATACGAAATAGAGCTCAATTGTGGCTCATTTGTAACATTTTCACAGAAAACTGGCCGGAGAGATAAACGGGCAGCAAAGCTCTGTTTTTACTGCTCGGTAATGACTTCTCTTGTTTTGGGAGTGTTTTTTGGTTTTTCAGTATGCTTTAAACAGCTAAATAAAGCAGATATCAGAGCTTCTTCTTATCCTAATCTTCTGCTTTTTTAATATTTCATTTAGCATTACCTTTTGTAATATAATTTTAGAACCAACCAATTTGCTATTAGGACCGCAAAATAAGTCACTGGGTGTTAATGAAAGGAAATTCATTTGTCACGGCAGGAAAAGATTAACAAAGAATTATGCGGGTTAATTCATCCTATGTGTAGGACAGAACGCAGGTAAGATTTACTAACATCCCTATTTGCATACATCCCTCCAAAGACCACTTCAGTTCAACAGAAAAACGACACACACGGAATTATTTAAAACAATTAACCAACCATTTGATAGATCTTGAGTTATGCTCCATTCTAATAAAACATGTTTGTTTATCTGGTGGTTCTCAGGAGAATGCAGCCCATTTACTAAGCAGTGAAGAGAAACAACCCGTGGAAATTTAGGTTTAAATAACAAGAACCAGCCGGGGTATGTTTGAAACTCTTCCATCTAAGATCTCTGTGAAAACACCATCCTGATCCCTCCTGCTGTGCACGAGCCATGAAAGTGTGGTCTAGAAGCCTGCCTTTGAGAAGCACTAACGCTCAGGAGGGCTTTTTTTTTAATTTTTTTATTTCTTTTTTATGTGTCCTTCAAAACAGCAAATGCAAAGCCAAACAGCATGATCGGGAAAGAAAAACACGGGAACGCAGGAAGAACACGAGTCGAACTTTTATATACTAGTTCATCTCACTTGGGTGGCATCACAGAAATGAAGCGTGACAACATGAGAAGACTCACTGTTGAAATGGGATGAAATGCTGTTTGTCCTCATCATCTATTTTGCCATGGGCGATATCTGTGATGTCCATCACTGCAACGATAAACACAATGGAAGGATCACAGCTGGGTTTAGACAGGTTCCAAGTAAAAAAATAAATTAAATAAACAAACAAAAAGGCAAAACTGTACTTTCCTACTTATAATAGCTCTAAAGTATTTTTCCACCATAACTGTGGGAACACTTTTCCTGAATTTTTACAAAGGGAACTTTCCCATCATACCCTGCCAGACACATTTACAGGCATCCATGGCAGAGATGTGTAACATGCTTCAAAACTGGTTCATCTTTCATTGCACCTGTAGAATCTCACACTGAAAATAGTTGGAGAATTCAAGCTTTATTTTTAGCAAAACATTTTCACTCTAAGGAAACGCACGTTGTGACAGGAAATTACTGTTAAATCACCGGTGACACGACATACATCCAACAACCCCTTTGAAATAAATGTAACGGAGACATCATTAATAAAGCACTTTCCTAAGTGTCTATACTCTTTTTTTCAATTTCATGAAATTCTGTTTTTCTGGGTTACAAACATTAAGTGATTGAACTACAAAGAATGGGGAAACAAAGAGAATGTGCTATTTAAGTAAAGCAGATATGTGTTGATCTTTACAAGCAAGGAAAACACCATTTTAAAAAAACACCCAAACTTGGTGGGGTAATTAAGAAAAATAAGTTTATATAATTGGAGCTGTGCGAGACAGAGTTAACAGATAAGAAGGATATTCAACGGTTAAAAAAATAGGTGTAAAGCTTCCTGTATCGTATTAAAAAGTGACATCTTTGTGACACAAAGTCTCCACTACAAAATTAGAGATCATCTTTGTGTCAACTGGTTAGATGGGACACCCCAGTAAAAAGCCTTTTCTTTCCTACCATCACAAACACAAATGCCGACTTTAAAAAATGGCAGAGGATCTTTGATGCTGTGGGCCCCTTTCTATCCCAAACACCCTTATAAACTTGATAGACCAAATGGCATCCTCAAAAATGGACTGTGCCTTTAAGCTAAATATTGGTAATTACTCATTCTTTCAAGACCTAATGATCCAAATCGTACAACCAAATCAACATAGAACCAGTTCAGACACAAAATCAGCCACCTTCGACAGCTATCTAGGTCCTCACACCTAGAGCAGTGCTGTGTAAACTTTTTGTCATGTGGACCAAAATTAGAAGGTCACAATTAGTCGCAGGCTAAAGAAATATACATTTTGAAAATTCATTAACAATTAATTATCAAGATCCTTTTTAAGTTTGCCATTAATAAACTTATCATGGAAGATTTTAATTAAGCAAATACTGTATGTTGGAAAAGAGCGTGTAAACCCTTTTATACACAAAACTTAAGGGTTTAGCATAGTTACCATTATAAAAGAAAGGCATCCAGATTGCTACTTCTTCTGGGCTCAATTAAACAAATTCAGTCTGTTGTCAGCAATAGGAACAGGATTTAGTCACTCTTTCCAACAACTAGCTTCATATATATATATAACCTTTATTTAACCAGATAAAAACCCATTGAGATCAAAACCTCTTTCACAAGGGTGACCTGGCCAAGAAAGGCAGCAGCACACGCCATGACAATCAGTACTAACAGACAACAACAAACAAGCAGCAAAAAACATAAAAAATTAAAATATTAAAATACTAAAAAGCGAGTGAATAAGAAAATACTAAAGTGCAAGTAAATGTGCAAATAAAAGTCCAGAGGATATAGATACAGTAACAAGTTAAAAACATAGGCACTGTTCAAAAGTTTTCCTTTGACGTTTCATTCACAGTGGAGCAAAAAAGTATGTGGCAGCCACTGATTGTGGTAGTTCTCCCACTTAAGATGAGTGATCTCATCATGGGTACACTTCAACTATAAGAGACAGAATGTAAAAAAAGTGTAGAAAATCCCATTGCTTGATTTTTTATTAGTACAATGGAGCAGAAAATAATAATTTGGTCAATAACAAAGGCTTGCCTCAATACTTTGAAATGTAACCTGGGTTGGCAATGACAGAAGTCAAATGTTTCCAGTAGATCTTTACAAGGTTTGTACACAATGTAGCTGGTATTTTGGCCCATTCTTCCATGCAGATCTTCTCTAGAGCTGTGATGTTTTGGGGCTGACGCTTGGCAACACTGACTTTCAACTCCTTTCAAAGATTCACTATTGGATTTAAGTGTGGAGACTGGCTAGGCCACTCCAGAAACTTTAAGTACTTTTTACGTAGCCATTTCTTTTAGCCGGTTTGTTTGAGATCAGGGTCATGCTTTAAGATCCAGCCATCTTTCATCTTCACTGCTCTCACAGATTGAGTGAAGTTTTTGTCTAAAATCTCAAGCAACATGGCCTCATTCTTCCTTTGCTTAACATGGATGAATCGTCCTGTCCCCTTTGCAAAAAAGCAACCCAAATGCATATTGTTTCAAGCCCTTTATTCACAGTTTGTATGGCGTTCTTGATTGGCAACTCAGCATTCTTCTGCTATTATATACAGAGTGTGGCGTTGATCCAAAAGAGTTTTATTTTGGTCTTATCTGACCCTTTCAAAAACGAATTACACTTGATTTCCCTCTGGGATCAATAAAGTATTTTTGAATTGAATTGAATGAAATTCTTCCAATCCTCCTCTGAATCACCCAGATGGTCTCTGGCAAACTTCAGACTAGCATGCAAGCTTAAGCAGGGTGATCTTTTGAGTGCTGCAAGATTTTATTCCGTGACAACGTAGTGTGTTACTAATAATAGCCTCTGCTACTGTGGTCCCAGCTCTCTTTAGGTCACTGAAAAGTTTGCCTGCCCCAAATAGTTCTGGGCTGTTTCCTCACTGTTTTGTAGATCATGTGTACCCCAAAACCTGAGACCTTACATGGAGTACTAGGTTGAAGGAGACTGTCAGTGATATCATATTTATTCCATTTTCTAATAATGACTCCAACACATCTCTTATCACCAAGCTGCTCATCTATCGTAGATTGGTTCATCCCAGTCTTGTGCAGGTGTACAGTCTTGTCTCTGGTGTCCTTGGACAGCTCTCTGGTCTTGGTTATGGTGGAGTTTGAAGTCTGATTATTTGAAGGTGTAGACAGCTGTCTTTTATAACGATAACTACTTCAAACAGATGCCATTAATACAAATAATGAGTGAAAGATAGAAGAGCTTCTTAAAGAAGTAGTAGCAGGTCTGTGAGGGCTAGAACTCTTGCTCGTTTGTAGGTGTTCAATACTCATTTTCTGCAACATTTTAGAAATACATTATTTTAAAATCAGACAATGCGATCTCCTGGATTTTATTTTACAATCTCTCTCACAGTTGAAGTGTACCTACGATGAGAATTACAGACATCTCGAACAACTTCCACAATTGGTGACTGCCAAATACTTTTTGCCCCACTGTAGCAAAGTTCAATAAATTAACCAAAAGAAGATTTAGGTGCACCACAGTTAGTTTAGTTCAAAGTCAGTTAGGTAAACATCTCTGGATTATGTGTTATTGTTAATGCTTGGAAAGATGAATACTTTGTGCTGCATCTAATGTTTTCCATTGTAAGAAGATTCTAATATATCATGAATAATTTTACTCTAATAAAAATAAAATGGCTAATCTACACAAATCACAAAGAAGAATGGCTCTCCTTAAAAGTAACATAGGAAGACTAGGTGATGCAATTTTGACAAAATGAGGTTGTAGATTATATACTACAAGGCTGCCTGTAACTGTACAGCTTATAACTTTGCTAAAAAACAAAGGACTTCTACCGCCACTGTATAAATGTACTCAAATGAAAGGTTTTTAATATGAGATAATGCTACTGCAAGAACAGAAAAGGTGAACAATGCTGATTTACTTGGCATTGCAGTGAAACAGATTGAGGGGTTCTTGAGCCTTTGAGCTGATAAACTCCTCTAAATTCCAGCCGGTTCTGTTGCCAGTGAGGCTGCGTTTGTTTTGAATTTTTTTTTCTGGCTATGATTAACACTCAGATTTTTATTCCATTTGCTTAAGAGCCAGAGAAAACCATTTCTCAATTAACTCACTAACCATCTGGGCAAAACCTTAAAACCAGTTTCCAACCAACTCTCTCGTTAGGACGGAGCTAAAGCATTTTTCTGGGTCAGGAAACAGGTGTTCCTGTTTGCTTCCATCTTTGATTTTTACATCTTTAACAGAAACCGCAGAGCAGCTGTATGACAACAAAAATGGCTTCAATTACTGATAATTACAAACACATAGAAGAAGGTGCTAAAAGGTTCTCACCGGCCACACCGAACGGCCTCCTCAAGCCACCTGTTTGCTTTTTGCCTTCTTTGAGCTCCATGCTGCCCACTCGGATTATCTGACACACCAGAAAGAGACGCTGCCTCATCAGATCGCTGCTGCTCAGGTCCTTGACACGAGAAAGACAAACAAAGCTGATCTGTGATGACGTGAGGTACATTAGACACAAAAAGGCAGTGACCTTCTCCTATCATCTGGAGTTTATTATGAGCAAATCACATGATCAGAGATGCAGACAAGATGGTAAAGGTTACAGGACAAAAGCATGTTGTAAATGTTGGGGGGAAAACATCATAGCTGAAACGAGTATTTTTGTGTTCCAGAATCTTGACCAGTGTTATTTAGACCAGTGTAAATTAGAATATCATTGAACATTTTATTTATTTCAGTAATTTAATACATAGAGTTAAGTACCATCAGACTTATTACATACAGAGTGTTATACCTCAAGTTTTCATTTGTAATTTAGACAAGTTTGGCTTACAGCTAACTCAAATTTAAAATTCTGTTAATTAAAAATGTCCATGTATTGGCACAAAGGAACATGTGAATACATGGTACCATCTGGAAAAATAAGTGCTGTCCAGTAGACAGCCACTGGCATCTTCCACAAGAAGGGCGCCTCGCTGAAAGATAGTGTTAATGACCTGGCTATTCTCATAGTGTTGAACTTAGCAATATTAGGGAAAGTTGAAAGGAAGGAAAACAAAAAGTAAAATAATTTGCCTCTCGTGCAACGGATCTAGACTTTGTAACATGAACCGCAGCTGCTGCCTTCTATCTTGAGAAACAGCAGAACCAGAGACAAAGTTGGAAGAGTCTGAACTTTTTTCTGTGTGGTCCAAAATAATCTCTTTAAATGAAAGTGAATTCTGCATTAAATCTTGAAATCACAATTCGAAAGTATTGAGGGAGAGCGGAGAAGAATCCCAGCTGCTTGATGTCAAATGTGAAGCGTTCCACAGTTGGTGATCATTTGAGAAGCCATGCAATCTCCTAATGCTGGTCCATTAGGTTTAATCATCTCTAACATTAGAACTGTAATTTACTGAGAAACTTTAGAGCACTTAAAGCTGCTATACCGATTTTTTTTTAAAACAAGCTAGCTTAAAACATAAAAAGTCACCTAGCACTC
Source organism: Apricaphanius iberus (assembly GCA_028564705.1). NCBI lineage: Eukaryota > Metazoa > Chordata > Actinopteri > Cyprinodontiformes > Aphaniidae > Apricaphanius > Apricaphanius iberus. The sequence goes on along the minus strand of JAPXFQ010001358.1, from coordinate 860,580 downwards.
ACCCTTCCCATTAGCCATCAACCCTAGGTCAAGCCCCCCTGATTTGGGAACACATTGCCACAGCAGACAAGAGAACACAACACACCAGTTGCAGTTTGCTCACTCATCTTTTGTTGTCTATGTCTTCAAATGGCAGTTTTCTTACTGGGACACTTATAGTTTGTTCTGAAGTCAAAGTGGTAGCAGCCAGCTGTTTCTCATTTCCTAACTTTATTGAGCAGAGGTGGGGTTTGTTGTAGAATGCGGCACAATGTAATGAGTGGAGAAGCTACATGAATATGGAAGTGCACTCGTCCAGTGAGTCAGACGACCAGATGGTCCAATCGTTGGATTCGAACCAAGCCATGTTATTGGCTGAGGTTTTTAAACAAATGTGGCAGAACCACAGTATTATTTTTTCCGTTTTTTCGTTTAATCTCGACAAAATCTTTCTAGCTATGCTGTGATAAAACAATGTTAAGATGCATGAAAACATGTTTTAACCTAACTTTTTTGGAAATTCAATATAGCTGCTTTAATGCCTCCTGCTGACAGATGTGAGGAAAATCGATTTAATTTCATGGCTAAAAGTGGCTCATCCATGTGCTGCCAAAAGTACCGATGCCTGCTTTAATAACCACAGCATCACAGTGCCAGACTGGCCAGACCTAAACCCAGTATAGAATCTATACGTTATTGTCAAGAGGAATATGAGAGACAGCAGAGTAGACCCAACATTTCAGAGGACCTGAAGTTGCTATTGAAACAGCCTGGGCTTCCAGAACACCTCAGCAGAACCACAGGCTGATCTCCTCCATTCCACACCGTGCTCATGCTTTATTTTTGCAACATAAACCCCAACCAAGAACTGAGAGCAAATCCTCTTCAGTAAATGGACATAGTCATCAGTAGGCAGACATATAATCAACAATCTTTATTTTATTCTCATGTTCTATTCCAATTTTCTGAGAAAAGTAATCTTGAGTTTTCATTAGCTGTAAGCTGAAGTAAATGCTTTAAAGATACCAATTTATGTCTGATGAGCCTATAAGATTTTCACTTTTTAATTTCTATCAGGTAAAAAAAAAAAGAGTGTAATATTCAATTGATTATAAGGGCTTGATCCTGCTGCAAAATGCCATTTCACTCTAGCACTATTAATTGTTTTCATGAAACTGCTGCCTTTATTCAATAAAACAAACAGCAGCAGCATAACTCATTGACCTAGCCACCAAGACAGTAAGCAATTTACAGCAACTGTCGCTAAATTAGGAGCTATCCAGAAAATAAATAGCCTTTCTTTCACAGGTTTCAGGTAATGTTCAGACTGTTTAAACTTTGAAAACCCAGGGAACACAGTCAGCAGATTGAGACTCAGTTACCGTGAATAAGGCTGGCAGGTTGTTGAGTTTTTCAATTTCCTTAGGCATTCCAGTACTGTCCCAGCGCACCAGGAAGTTCTCGCTGCATGAATTCAAATAGGAATCACAGTTAGACATCACATTATCTGAGCCATTGGAAGAAACAGAAAAATGGAAGCAGCCCATGCAGCAATCCTTCATAATTTCTTTGCCCATCACCTGATAAGAAAAAGTGTGTCCCATAAATCTTAAAGTACGTGCGCTCTTTGATTAGTAACCGTGTCATCTTGGGGGTTCCCAACAGAGCTTTCTGAAAACCTTGACTCTTAAAAATGAATGCCTTGAGCCTATTGTCTTAATTGCCTCCTAATGCTCCCACAGTCAAGCCATGTTTATATTGCTGCTTGTATTTTTAGTTTTACTAAATTAAAATTCATAAATTTCCATGCTGTTTATAATCAGTGCTGTCACTTCCCGGGAGCGGGCACGGCAGCAGCTTAGCGGCAAATCAAAGCTGCCCTCCATTTCTAAAAAACACACATAATATGCTCCTTGAGGTCTCGGCGACCTATCTATGACGTGCAGGGCCGCATTAAGGAGAATGTGGACCTCTGGGCTGGAGCCAGCTTTGGTGCCCCGTGGATGCAAATTACAGTACATCCAAAGTTAAGCTGAAACTAGATTTGAACAAACACTGTATGAAAAGAAGCCATTTCTTAGCCTCGTTAAAATATTGTCTGTTAAATTACATTGATTATTTAGATTTCTCCAAGATAAGAATAACGAGGAATATATTTAGATTAATTTCTTCATAATCAGAAGTTTACATACTAAGGATATATATGTAATCACTCAACAAAAAAAAGTAAAAATATCATAGTAACTTTGCCAAGCCTGTATGCAGCCACATAATGCTGCCAGAGAGAAATGAGCCTAAAATACATAAAGATGCATGTGTCAACATTGGTTTTAGATACTGTTCTGTATTGGCAAAAATATCCCAAAATATAAAGTTTTACAGAAGTCTTATTTCTTGCTTCTTCCTCTTCTTTAGAAACTTTTAAACTAAGTTTCATTAACTTAAAAAACAGGAAAACTTAATAATTTTCAGGACCCCCCTTTCAAACTAATCGGCCCTAAAATACTGCCCCCTTGAGCTCTTGCTGAACACGGGCTCTGGTGGTGAACCACATCACCTCTAAAGCCTGGCCTATTTGCACCTTTGTAATGCATTTATACCGCGTGAAAGCAACAAAGACAGGCAATGTTGATTCATAATATGCTTCCCAAGGAGCGTCTTTTTTGTCTCTGAGCTGAAAAGAAAACCCCATTTCACCCTGAAAATCTGAAATGCTCACTGAATAATACATAATAATAATACATCTTTAAAAAATTAGGCCTTCATCCCCCATCCGAAAAAAAAGAGAGACTGTAGTGGGTTTTTCTTTTGTGTCTTTTCCTAAGAATTTATGTGGTACCTTCAGAAAGCCCGTAATATGCTTTTAAGCTCCTAAACAACACATTTCCTGGTATTATCCACCCTACGCATATTTATTTAATGCACTCCTGAAGCTGCTACATCAAATACGGAGTTACATGACAGTAATGAACAACCTTTATAGGTTTTTATAATTCATAGCTGAAAGAAATTCTTCATTTATCGTGTTGTAACTTTTGCTGAGAAGTGAAAGCGCAGGAAAAGCGGTATTGTGTGGCTTTATAAAACTAGACACCATTTTACAGTCGATTTACAACAGATAATAGGCAACATAAATTAATATCGCACGAGTGATATATTTATGCTCACTAACCTGATAAATTCAGACTGGTCGGGATCGTAGAGAGACATGAGCAGCTCAGCATCTTCCCCGATGTTGCACACAAAGTTCTTCAGGTTCATGAGGAGACTGTAGGTGTGCACCGAGCTGAAGAGCGTCTGCCGCCTCATCTCCAGGTTTTGCAGTCTCGTCTGTGTGTGAACGAGTAAGGGAAGGGGCGTCAAATCTCAAGTGAAGCCGGCACCAGTGGTGGGTCAAATTGACCGAGAGCATCAAGAGCACGTGGGAGGCTCGCCTTCTCTTCCAGTATTCTGTCGTCCACGCTGCGGGATGCCGTCTCGTGGGCCCGAAACAGGCTGACCGTACTGGTCTGGTCGGGATCCAGCATGTTTCCTGCTTCATCTCGAACCACCAGGTCCAACCCTAAAATCCTGTCCAGCACAGAGGTTCTGTCAGCATCAGCGGATTTAAATAAGAGTTGTGACTTCAGCATATAGATTGTTGGAAACTTTTATTGACACCCCTGGTACAGATGTGGGAAATCCCTTACAATACAAATAACTTCCTTATAGACTTGCAAATATATTTTGGGTCATAATCCTGTTGAAAAACCCAGTAACAACTACATCCAAACTTTGACTGGGCCATTAGCGCAGAGAGTGCAGAGACCACGAGGTCCCACGGTGAGGCATCTTTCCATTATTACGGCCCTCACCTTTGGAACAGGCTGCCGGAGGACCTCAGGGCGACAGAGAACGTTCATTTTTTTCAGAACAGGCTCAAGACTCGCCTTTTTAGTCTGGCTTTAAAATGATTACTATTTATTCAGCCTGTTTAGCTGAATGGCTTGCTTCATTTATTTATTACTTTATTTTTTATTTAAAAAAATATTTAAATTATAGTTACGTTTTAATACACAATTTATGTTTTACAGTTTTACTTTCTCCATTATCACATTTTATTAGTTATTTTATTATCCATACTAGCGTTTGTCATTTTACATTTTACGTATTTTAATCCTTCCAGTGTTTCCTCTGTGGAGCCCTCTGCCTCGGGTGGGCGGCGGCAGCCGGGGCGCTCCTTGGGTAGTGCCTTGGCATTTTGGGGGTTTCCGCCCTCCCTCCCTGGGTGCCCTGGGTTGGTGCCTCAGCTGCTGCCATGGATCTGCTTCAGTCAAGGCAGATGGCCCCCCTGAGGGCGTGTTGTTCCCATCTGACCTCTACCTATGGTCTTACGTGTTTTGGGAAGGTATCTGTGTGTACGTGTGTTTGTTTGTGGATGTATGCCAGTGTGTGTCTATGTGTGTTTGGAAAGTGGGGTTTGGGAATGGGGAATAATTGTCATTTTGTTTTTACAATTGTAGGGAAGGGATGGAGGTTATGTAGGGTCATTTTAATCTGTAAAGCACTTTGAGCTGCATTTTTTTTTAAAGAAAAGCACTTTATAAATAAAGTTTGATTTGATTTGATTAACTTTGATTGAAGTTATTCCATTTTTGCTCTGGTTGAATGTTTTTTGTTCTTTTCTTCAAGGGTTGCCCTGTAAAAAGCAGCAACCATCTTCCCATCTACTTTGACAAAATTTCCATACAACTGAAGAAATGCTGTCCCACAGCATGATAATGTCACCATTATGTGTAGTTATGGGGGTGGTATTTTTTAGGTTAACATTTTGGGGCAGATTTATAAACTGTTGGCGCTTGTTAGAAATGGGGGGGGGGGGACCAGCAGCAAGACACAGGCAATTCATTTCACGCTTTTCCCCCTGATGAATTTGCAATGTTTGCATTTCTGTCAGAAGACGTAAGATTTTGGGAGAATACAGAAATAAGTAACCGTCCCAGGCGCAGTATAATTTATGAAATATCATACTGTTTGCTCCTATTTTTACCCCCTCTAAAAGGCATGTTTTAACTTTGAGCCACCACATTCAACATAAGTTTATTACGAGTGTTGGGAATAACTGGGTTTAAGTATAACATTGTTACTGTGTTATTTTTTAGGTAACAGAATAATCTAATTAATTACTTTTCCCATCGTTGCAACACAGTTACTGGGGATGTAAAGTGGTGCGTTACTACAATGTGGCTGAATGAAGCGCAATGGTTGTCCGGCTTTCTGACAGCCACATTCGGCTGCAGGGAGAGAACAGGTGTCTTCAGGTGATGAAGCCGTTGCAAAACACAATGATGATCGGCTGGGCAGGAGGATACCATGAGTGCTCTCACTGTATCACTGCATGCTGTAAGCAAGACAGCGTTTTCAAACTGGAAATACCAATTCTACTTCACACTTCAGCCTTGGCAAGCTTGTTTTCCCTCCAAAGACGAAGACTATCTGACAAAATATTATTACAACCAGTGGTTTAGTCATCAGATGAGGGCAGTATTTTAGTATATAGTTGTATTGTTTATTTTTTGCTGAGAACAAAACATGTTAATGTACATACTTAGGAGTTGGATGGTGCTCGGTTTACTGCGCCATATTACAGATACAGAGAATCGCACTACTTAATGGACAGATTTTGCTTTGTCTCATTTTTCTCACATTTGTCCGGCTTAGCTTTGCACTTCAATGAAAAGTGTGTGATTATTTATTTCCAGCATTTATTTTTTACATATTTTTATTTTGATGCATATAGCTGCAATCTTATTAAGTTCAAATGAATACTAAATGTTCTAAAATATTGCACATGGTGTATTTTTTATTCTTCATTCAGCTATTCTACAAATCTTTGACGTTAAATACATTATAGAACCCAGTTTCGTTATAGAATATAAAAATAGTTACCTTGCTGATTAACTAATTCCGATTACAGTGTGGTAACTGAGTTACTAACTCAATTACTTTTTGGAAAAAGTAATTTGTAACTAAAACTAATTACATTTTTAATGTAAGATTTCCAACACTGCTTATTACAGACAAGCTAAAAAACAGAATTCATACACATTGTTAACCTAATAGAAATTAACACTCTAATAGCCATAAACCTGACTGTTATTATCACTAAATCCCCACCTGCTGTTTGTTTATTTATTTGGAGTGTAATAATCATGTACAATAACACAATGACAATTAAGCGACGTATATAAATTATTATTTTTTTAAATCATACATTTCCAGATTACATTATTAAATTTTTTACGGTAACTTGACATTTATTAGAGGCCATGATAAAATGTGGCGCATTTCAATGACATTAGTAGAATGCTGCAGCTTTAATAAGTCTGACTCTGGAATATTGTGCCGGCATGGAGCAGAGAGCAGCGCATTTAAAGTGCATACATTAAGTTTATTACTGACAAACGACAAATATAATTCACTGACATTCTAGCCTAATAGTAATTAACTCTGTAATGGTCATAGACTGACACATATATCGATTTTTTCCATTAATTTTTTTTTTTTAACCAAAGAAACATCATGTATCCCATGCGCCTCTTCCCTCTTTCTCTGGCACAGCACGAGGCAGAAAGGCTGTCGCACACACAGCATCTGCCAAAAAGTCCTCATTCGAATAGTGCTCCTTGCGCTTTTTAACATTTGCACCCACAGTCTTAGCAGATCACCCGCAAATGAAGAAAATGCCCATCAGGTAAAGTTTTTTTGTCCTTTTCATATGGAATATTGATCAATCAGGCCCTTAGTCTTAGTTTTCCACAACACAAAACATTGTGTTTGTGTCTTCTGACCAGAGCGCACCTTCTTCAACCTTTGCTGTGTCCACTGGATAGGTTTTGGCAAACTGATAACAGGATTCCTTCTTATGACTTTCTTCCAACAGTAACTCTTTATGCTGCTCTTCCATGCTTGCCAGTTGGTGGAGATCACGGCTAATAGTTTTCCTGTCAACAGATTCTTCTGCCTGTGCTGTGGATCTCTGTGGATCTCTGCCTGAGTCATATGTTTTATGCTTTAGGTGATCTTTCTTTTCCAAGATTGCCTCTCTGGTCTGTTTCCTATATTCCTTCATCCTCATGATGATTCCATAATGTAAGCTAACAAGCATCTGAGGCCTGCATGGAAACATAATTAGCATGAGATTAAAACTATTGGTGGATAGACTGTATTCAGCAGTTGCTTTGTTACTGCGGTCCGCCTAGCGTCATGTAAGCAAAGGATTAGAGAAAGCGCAATTGTGAAGAATGATCAATAGCATTATAGTACTTAAGGTAGCTTGGCTTTTGTTTTGTTTTGTCGCCACTCTGTTTTCACAGATTTGTAGCACCTGCAGTATTTGTTTGGCTTTTTAATGCACAGGTGCCATATATCTTTTACACTTGCCTTATTTGTATGGTTGTTAATCTGGCCCATGTCAATACAGTTTTTTAAAAAAGCCAAATGATTTTCTGAGATTTTACTATACATTTTTTTTTTCTTGCCCCGGTATACAACTTGTTTAACGAAAAGACTAAAACTAAAACTGCAGTAACAAAAACTAAACTGAAACTAAGCATTTAAAAAAAACTAAAACTAAACTACCTGAAAAATGGTAAAAACTAACTAAAACTAAATAGAATTTGAAACATTAAGTCAAAACTAAATAAAAACTAAAACTAATTAACATTTTAAAACCATTATAACTCTGGTATTCAGTAATTAGGGGACTCCGAAAGGAAATTTGCTGCATTGGACTTTGTTTAAGAGCGACATAATATAGAATCTCCATTAAAACACTGCAATGTTTAAGATTTTTCAGAGCAAGATGATGGAGCTGCTTAACAAAGATACATTTATTTTAAGCCTTTTTTCTTTACCAAAAGTGCGACAAAAATGTCTGTGTCACCATATAACTTCACAAGTCTTCCAGGAGAAGTTATTTCTTTTCGGTCCATTGAAAGAGCAGGAGCCGTACCGGTTTCCATAATCAATCTTTGCTGTGACTTTCTTCCTGAGCTCCACAAGGTCATCCTTGGGCAGAGTTCCTGACACTATCTGAGATCGATATTCAATGAGGCTGTAGGCCATCTGCTGCACACTCCTGAACAGGGTTATCTTGTTTGCCTGTCGGAAAAAACATGTAGGCGCTCTGTTATAAATAAACTTCTGTTAAGAGGAGAGAACGGCAGTGAAATGTATCCTTTTCTTGTATAAAGAAAACAGGAAAAAATTGTATTTTAGGAGTGAGAGAACAGTGAGTACTAATAAAAGAGTGATCAACACGTACCACGTAGAGTTTTTGCCATATCTGCACCCATTCCCTGAGGGTGGCCCCTATCTCCTGCACCAAGGGTACATCTGCTGGAATAATTATTTCCTGTTGGCTAGGAGCCAGAGAAAAAAAAAAAAAGAATGTTATAAGATATAAGAAGGGAAGCTCGACACTCACAGTTCGTGCCTGATAATCTGGAATTACTCAAGTGTTTTTTTTTACATTGTAAACAGTTGGACGGTCAGACTGCACAGTCGAGAGGAGCATTACTGAATTCTTACTTAGGATAATTACAAGTGTAGTGCTTATGCTACTGGCAAACAGAAACGCAACACGGACAACTGAAAGCAAAGTGGATTATCATCAAAATGAGGTGCTTGCTGATTTGTGATCTCACCCTATTCCCTCGACTGTGGCCTCTTTTAAGTGGATGTAGGAAGCCGGGAAAGTGCCCTGAGGAAGTAATCAGGAAGTAACAGTATATACATACACATCACAGCCTGAATTACAGCACAATATAGCTCTAGTGATGTCCATACCTTCTGGTATTTCTTTCTGAGAGTGTAGCCCCTATACCAGCCTGGGGATAGAAATTGACAAGATGAACAAAATGAAATCACAGAAGACATGAGTGAGGTGCCACATGGTGTAAAGGCAAGAGTGCAAAGCACAGAATTTTGTTCTTAGATCATGTGTCTGCATGTTTTGGAGTAATGAAGAGGGATATGTCGTGGCCCGCCACTCACCTTCCAACTTCTCGAGTATGTGCACCGTGTCGCCCACCTGTAGACGAAGCTCCTGCTCACCACAGGGGTCATAATTGTAGATCGCTAAGAAGAAAAGAATTAGATTGTTTTATTATTGTGAAAAAAATAGGAAATACTGCTTATAAAAATACTGTTTTAGCTGATCATTTTTTGCTTCTTTTTTTTTTCTCAACTCCAAAGAAAAATTTAACCCCTCTCAATGAATTCCAGCACGGTGAAGGAGAAAAGTTCTGCAGGAGTGGTCTGGAGTTTCTCACCAGCAAATCAAGCCAATTCATCCCTTTTGTTGCTCTACAAAGAATCCCATGGATTTAATTTATTCCTCATCTAGCTGCTGCATCTTAACTGCAGCGTGAGTTTTAAAAAAGCCATGCAAGCTTGAGTGACTCAGATGTCTGAGGCCTTTTCACTGTTTTAAAAATGAATCTGATGCCTCGAGGTGGGGTTTGGCGTTTCACCGCCATAAACTACACCAGGGTACTACACTCAAAGGTGTAAACAGGTGTAAGGCAGGTAGAGTCGGGAAAAAAGTATTTAGTCAGCCAACAATCGTGCAAGTTCTCCCACTTCAAAAGATGAGACAGGGCTGTAACTTTCATCATAGGTATACCTCAACTATGTGAGACAAAATTAGGAAAAGAATTCAACAAATCACATGATCGGATATTTAAAAATAAGTATTTGGTCACTTTTAAAAACAATATTTCTGGCTGTCGCAGACCTGTAACTTGTCGTCCACTTGTTACCTGTATTGATGGCACCTGTTTAAACATGCTATCAATATAAAAGATACCTGTATACAACCTCTGACATTCACACTCCAAACTCCCCTATGGCCAAGACCAAAGAGCTGTTAAAAGACACCAGAACTCTGCAGTAGGTAAGCAGCTCTGTGTGAAGAAATCAAGAGATCTGCATGGAGGAATGGGCCAAAATACCAATAAGTGTGTTTTAAAACCTTAGAGGACTTAAAGAAAATGTTTGAACTATATCATTGCCAACAAAGGGTATATAACAAATTATTGAGATTCATTTTTGTTAATGGCCAAATACTTATTTTCCAACATAATATCCAAAAAAAAATTTTAAATCAGACCAGGCTGTTTTCTTTTCAATTTATTTCTCATAGTTGAGATATACCTGTGAAGAAAATTGCGGCCTTTTTAAGTGGGATAAATTGCACATGTTGTGGCTGACTAAATACTTTTACCCCACCGTATTGGGGTTTTAGTGTGGTAACTTTGAATAAAAAAACAGATTAATTGGATTGGATTTAATTGGATTGGACAAAAAACTGTTTACCTATACTGTATAGCATAATCTTTTTTCTTTTATTTAAAAAAGAAAAGCCACATCATTACCTACTGCTGCTAAAATTGTGTTGCATACTGAGCATTGCAGTTGTCTTTGTCACATACACTCTGTTCAAAACGTGAAAATAATTACAAAATACAAGTAGTGTACTCAGACTTCATTCTGACACAAAATTTAGTATCCGTTTCCTAATCATATGATGTGTTTGCCCTTTTCGTTTATAACTATTGACCAATGATAAGGATTATTATATATATATATTATATCTTATGGTCTGATTCTTATTTTGAAGCGAGAAAGGAAGTCGTCTTTGAGTTGTTCTCCTGTAAGACAGAGTCGACGAATAAACATTTTCGACTGGCTAACTGTGAGCCGCTAATGACGCTATAGCAAGTGTCTGCCATACCTGAACTTGATGATTGTACCCTGAACAGAGATTCTTTAACAGTGTGAGATTTGAGAAACCCGGATATGTCATTTTAAGGTTGAAAATATTTTTAAAACGTTGTATTGCATTGGAACCCCCTTACAATGAAACAAGGACATTGAATTGAATTTGAGTAAAAATAACTGGTAAGTATCATAGGCTGGTAAAACCTGATTTTTAGTATTCTACTCTAATTATACATGACTTAAAATAACGTTTTAAATCTCTAAAACCCGTCATTTCTTTGTGAAAACCCAAGAAGTACACATTAAAATATATTATCAAAAAACTACTTGTAAAATCTTATCTTGCCAGCCCATTATCATGTATCTTATCTCATAAGCAGAGTTTATCGTTACTCCAGCTTCATATAGCACATTTGCAATTTTCAACAAAAAAAACACTTGCTGATTTTAGATAAGTACATCTAGGGAGAGATTCTGTCAATTTCTCACAGCTCTCAAAATCAGATTTCTAGACTGCAGGACAACAAACTATGCCAGTTTTAAAAGTGTACTTTCGTTTCAAAAGCTAGGTATACTCCTACACCAGTAAGCAGCCAATCCTCACACAGGCATGGCGTTTGACAAATGGTGTCACTGATTTTGTTCCTGCCAAATGGCAAACCTGCAAACGCCATCCCTCCTCCCACATTCCTAGTCTTACCAACTAGCGTTGCTGAAGGCAACACCTTTTTTCTTTCTCTCCTTTTTACCTCTAACTTGCACATTTATGGCATGGAGTACTCACACAAACATGCACATGGAAAACCAAACCGAGGTGGTCATTGCGAAAGAAAAACCCTTTCAACAGAATTACTTCAGCTTGGGGTCTTTGTCTTGACTTGAGGGAGTCGCAGTCGCGCACACAGCCACTTATTCTCGCAAAGAGGCACAGAAACTATGAGTGGAGCCGTGCCCCGACTTGCACGGTGATAATGCTTGTTACCAGAGGCCAGATTTCTCTGCACGCTTCAACTGGCTCAGCTCATCACACCTCAGTCTGAATGCGAACATTTGACAGAGCAGTGAATGTGTGTCCGCGTCCTCTCAGTGACTTCCTTCTCAGAGTAAGATTTCCATACACCAGCTTGCCTTAAAGTACACATTCATTTAGAACCATCGCCATAAAACCTCAGCTTTTAGAGTTGCTTTTAAGAATGCGTTTGGGTCACTACAACATCTTAAGTTTGTTCCCATTTCTGTTGTGATGGATATTACATTACTCTGACCTAATTACAATAATCTGTGATGCCTGCAATATTCAGCATGCATGTCCGCGAGTATAATCATGCTGTAATTGTGAGATCCCTTATTGAGTCATCAAGGGATAGAGAAGAAAAAAAAAACAAATCTTGCATATCAAATTAAATGAATAACCTTTTTTTTTTATCTTCATTTATAATTTAAAGAGATGACTGTCGGAGATGATTCCCTCACAACGCAGACAATCGTATGAATCAACGGGCAATTACAGTGAAGAGATGACATCTGCCTCCAGCAATGCCAGGAGAGACAATGGTCCATTCACCGACTTGACACAGCGTCTGGGACCTGGCAACGGCATGGCAGCGAGCCCATGGTGGGAGTCCAGCAGAGCATGATGGGATGCCACGCTGTTTAAACAGAAGAGATCGCAGCTCATCTGTGCAGCTCTGGATGGTGACAGTCTTCCGTTCAAAACTTCAAATACAGAGCCCATAGTCCCTCCTGTACACACTAATAAAGCCTTACTGGCGCGAGTTCAGCTTTATGTGCATACTGATTTTACATCAAAGACAATCTGATTCACTCCAAATCAGCATTGAAGTAGATTAGACGACAATTAAGGAACACCATGGCTGAACAGTTTGAGCAGCAGCCGGCAGCCAATCAGCGTTAACAATATGACCAGAATCTATTGTTCTCATCACCACAGAGAAAGCACAAAAAATAAAAAATAAATCATACAACCGGCATTCCATGAAAGGAACTTTATAAAACTTTATCTAAAATGGTGTACGCTACCACAAGTTTACAAGTAATCCTTGAAAATACGATTGTGCTTTACAACGCTTGGAATACAAGTACAGCTTTCAGCACACGAGCTGGAAAAAAGGAATAAAAACTTCTAATGAGGAAGGCATGTGTTGCTGTGACAAAAATAACAGCCACTGTTTTTATTTGCGGGCAGGCAAATTGAGTTTCTACAAAGCAAAATGTTCAGATTTACATAGAAAAAAGGTATTTTTTTTTAGGCTGTTGAAAATTGGCAGGATATTACTTCACACTAAGAGGAATATCAGCAAGAAGGAAAAAAAGTAAACACCTTCTTAAGTAATGTATCAAACACAGCACACAAAAAAAGGGGGTCTTGTACAAAGTAAGCGTTAGAAAAAATATTGGGATGAAACAGCTGTTTGTTGGTGCAGAACAACATTTCGTCTGCACCAACCAGGATTTTACTGGCTGGTAAGAAGGACTATTATCTGCAAGTTTCGATTATAGTTAGTTTTCTTTGTAATCTCTACAAAACGTATTTTAATTAATTTATGGTATCTTTGTTTAAATTAAACACTAAAATGTAATATGAAATGACCAGAAAGGGTAGCAGATATACTCAGTTATTTGCAATCAGATTTTGTGACTGATTTCCAATCTCCTTTTTCCAATATATCTCTCCCTGTTTCCTAAAGCTCTGACTTCCAGACACAGGTTCTTAGTCAAAATCGATGTTTTTTATAAGTTAAAATATGAAAAGGTATTTTTTTTAAAAGCACTGATTTTTTTTTTTCACCTTCTTTCAATGAGGGGTGATAAAAAAAAAAACGTTTATTACGTTTAATACATGTAATAGAGAGCAAAGACAGCAAAAAAGGGTTTACTGAAATTTTAAGCAAAGACAGAATGGATAAGTCTTTAACATATTAAATTAGCAGTGTGCGCAAAGCTGTCATAAATAAGACAGCAGACTATGCTGTATGTTTTAGAAGATTAAGATTGGTACCTTAAATTTGAAATTTATAAAAGGCTGCCCGTTGAAAGTTGAAAGCTAAAAGCTAAAAGACCAAAGGGCTAAACAGAGCAGCTGTGCAGTACCTAGTACTTCCTGTTATTTGTACAAAGTCTTACTCACTCTCTTGATCTCTTGCAGCTGGAAAGAACTGATGTGTCATAGAAAACACAATTCCCTTTTTAATTCCTTCTAACATATCTGTGTTTAAACACACCTCAGAGTGAAAATGGTAAATTCTGCTTCCTGCACCAACAACTTCCACACCAACGACGCTGACTGTGTGACCTTCCACCTACAGTGGGACAAAAAAAATATTTCACAGCCATACTGCTGTCTTATAAAGCAAAGGAAAAATCAATTCTTAAAGAAATTCGAAGAATCTAAAAAAGTCCAAAAAGCGGTTTAACATAGTTTGCCCTTTTTTACAGCTAAAATATGGAGGTCCAGACAACCATTTTAAGGGTTAGGTTTGAAAGAATTAACAAAGGGTCACCGCTAAACTTACTCACCCAGTGTTGCATCACTGAAACCATATAATTAAGGCAACAGCTCAAAAAAAAATAATAACTCTGACCCATATCAATATCAAATTGGAACAATTTGGATCAGAGAACATTGAATCGTAATAATGAATTCTAACTCTTAAGAATCAGAATTGAATCACTTCTTGAAATGTTAATATATACCCAGCTCTGGGCAGCCACCAACTGTACAAGTTGTCCCACTTACAAAGATGAGAGTTCTGGGATTTTCATCCTAGGTCATTTTCAATCATGAGAGAAAAATCCTGAAAATCACATTATTTGATTTTCAAAAGAAAGTATTAGCATACTGGTGCAGAAAATACGTATTTAGCACCTACACACAAGCACGGGCCCTTCTATCCTCTACTTGTTACCTGTATTAATGCCACCTGTTTGAACTTATCCAAATAAAAGACACACCATTAAACATACTCTAACCTCCACCATGGCCAAGACCAGAGAGCTGTCTAAGGACACCAGGAACAAGATTGTACACCTACACAAGACTGGGTCAAGCCAATCTACAATAGACATTAGACTGATGAGAGTTCATCTGTTGGAACAACAAATAGAAAATGGAATAAATAGTGATCTCCCTTGACCTGGAGCTCCATACAAGATCTTACGCTGTGGGGTGCGTATGATCTTAAGAACGGTGAGGAAACAGCCCAGAACTACACAGGGGAAACTGGCCAAGGACCTTAAGAGAGCTGAGACCTCAGTAACAAAGGTTACCATTTATAACACACTACGTCATCGTGGATTAACATCCTCTCCCCTTTGAGAGGACCCCCGACTTAAACCAGCACATGTTAAAGACCATCTAAACTTTACCAGAGATCGTGTAGATCAGGGTTATCAAATTCATTTCCATTTTGGGTCACATCAAGCTTATGAATATCCTTAAAGGGACAGTTGTGGCAGAAAGTATTGATAAAACTATAACAAACCGTTAACATATGAGTACATAAAGATGTGATTTAGGCCTGTTCAAACACCAATTTATTTGACTAATAAAATTGTATTGAGGTGCACATATATGGAACTTAAAGGTTCTATCTATAGATTCCTCTAGAGTTTAGAGGGCCAGAAAAATGGCTGTGATGAGTTTGCCTTGAGTTTGACACGTGTAATATAGATGACCCAGAGGATTGGAAGAATGTAATGTGGTTAGATGAGACCAAAATACAATTATTTGGTTTAAACACCACTTGCCGTGTTTGAAGAAGAAAAAATGCTGAATTGCATCCCAAGAAAACCTATTGTGAAGCATGGGGGTGGAAACATCATGCTTTGTGGGTGCCTTTCTGCAAAGCAGACAGGACGACTGACACGTATTATGTAAAGGATGAATGGGGCCATGTACGTACTGTGAGATTTTAGAAAAAAATGTCCATCCATCATTAAAGTGATAGTCTGGACTTTGTAAGACAAAAGAGATAGGAACATGATTTTTTTTTTTTAAAAAGACCCAAGGTCCCTCCCCCTCCCTTTCTGATTGGTCTTGAAGCAGCGCCTACTTTTCCGTGCACGCGCCAGGTCAATGGGACAAGAGGGGCGGAGGAGAGAGAGAAAACAACCAGAGTGTCAACAACCAGAGTGTCAACAACGGAGTTAGCGGAGGAGAGGATGCTTTTCTGGTTTGAAATCGGTATCTTCTGCTCTTGCGCTGAGTGTTGATCCATGGCTGCGCTTGGTACTAATGGCGGAGGCTTGATTCGGAGGGTCCGTGTAAACAGAAAACTGAGCATGTGCGCAGTTACAAGCACACAGCGTTCATGATGACTGACAGCCCTTGGCATCACTTGATTGGTTCAAGTGGACGGCACCGTGGCTTTTGAGCCATAGATGAAATACGGGAAGGCGGGACTTACCCATAATGTTATAATTCATAAAATGATTTATTTTATATATATATTTAGGGCCAGGAGGTTAAATTAATACAATTATTAAAAATTGTAATTTATTTAGAGATCCAGACTATCACTTTAAGATGAAGGGAGATGAAACGTGGCTGGATCTTCCATCATGACAATGATCCCAAATGCATCACCACGAAGAACGAAGAACTGGCTACATAAAAAGCCTTTTAAAAGTCTAGAGTGGCCTAGCAAGTTTCAGGACTTCTATCCGATAGAGAATCTGTGGAGAAAGTTGAAAGTCAGTGTTGCCCAGTGACAGCCGAACGACAGCAAAAGAATGGAAACATGGGCCAAAATATTAGCTATAGTGTGTGCACTGGGTTTCAGTGAGGACCTTTGTGAACTTTTGTTATTGACCAATTACTTATTTTCTGCACCATTATACAAATACTTTTTTTTTTACGTATAATGTGATTTCCTGGATTTGTTTTTCCTTCTGTATCTCACAAGTGAAGTGTTACAGCTCTCTTTAATCTTTCTAAATTGGACGATTGCACAATCTGTGGCTGCCAAATACTTTTTGTCCTACTATACATATGGTGCATTCGCTGAGTTGAATACCATATTGAAGCCGATAAAGCTAAACATAATCTAAATCCTGTCAACACTAAACAAAATGGATAAAAAAATAATATATTGCTGCACTTACGAACAAAAACAACAGTTTGTTTTTTGTTTTAATGCAGTTAGCCATACATTAAAAAAAAGACTTTTCTGTATCAGATGTGCTAATCACATGCCAGAGCGAATCAAGGGAAAATATCTGATATTGATAAATCCTCACTGACTGTTGTAATCAAACACACTTTTAATAAATACGTTATGACACACATCAGAATTCTCTTCTTCTCTCCGGCACTGTTTGATTCCTTGCAAGAGCACTTTTAATACAGGAAATTATTCAGCTAAGGAAGAGAGAGTTTACTGTAACAGTGGGATAGTGGCAGATGGCGGTGGAAGAAAAAAAAAATACAACTATAATATAACTAGATTACTCCAATCACATTTACAGCCAATCAAAACTTTTTATTGCTCAGCAGGGTACCTAAGTAATCCAAATTTAAGCGTCACTGAGAACCAGAAAACCAAGTAGAAAGACTTTTGATGCTACAGTCTGTTACTGTGCCAAATCAACTGTGCTAATCTGAAACTGGTGAAAGCATGTATTCGCTGTTTTTCCTCAGATAGAAAGCCTCATTTTTGCTTTTTGTAATATCTGCTTAAAAATTATGTTAGAGAACAACAAGAGGCCTAAAATAGCCCACTTTAATGGATACAAAGGTATGCCTGCTGCTCATGTTACTACACAGTAACATTTATGCTTTACCAAGGGCTATGTAAACAGGTGATATATAGCAGTTTAACAAGATATTCCAAGGTTTTAACCAGTTATGCTTTCAAACCTGCTATAAAACAAATCTAAGTCCTTCTGTTTGGAAATGTAACAATGTGCTGTCCCTCTTCCACCCTTTGCTATCCAATGTTGGTCAGCTAACTAAAAAAAGGATACTTCACGTCTCTCTGGTTAACAAGTAAAGACAATTCAAGTTTTCTAAAGTGCTGGGAGTCAAGGTGTGAAAACAAATAATTCTCCTTTTCCACTACAGTCGGATAAGCTCGGACCAGAACGGTCTGGTTACCATTTCCATCTCAGGAACGCAGCAGTGGGGGAGATAGGGGCGGGCTCAGCGTCGTTGCTCATCATTTTCTGAGCCGGTATCTACCCCACTCTCTATCCTGTTGCTTGTCGGCCTTTCACAGAATATTCCGTCCATTTCTGCAGATGTGGTCCTTCACGCCCCCATATTCACATTTTATTTTTGTAGTTTTCCCAAGAACGGTTTTTAACTCGCTGGAAGCCATGCGTTGCCACTCTGTTACATCACTTCACACG
Source organism: Apricaphanius iberus (assembly GCA_028564705.1). Classification (NCBI taxonomy): domain Eukaryota; kingdom Metazoa; phylum Chordata; class Actinopteri; order Cyprinodontiformes; family Aphaniidae; genus Apricaphanius; species Apricaphanius iberus. The sequence continues at coordinate 842,469 of JAPXFQ010001358.1, read as the reverse complement.
CATTCTCCATAGGTACAAGTGAGAGTGACATCACTTTACCAGTGATGTCCCAAACAAAGGTAGTGGGAATGTACTCAATACGGGCTAACTCAACCTGGTCCGGTCCGAGACGACCATATTGGAAAAAGGGGGCAAGAGGTACAGGGGCACAGTGGACCCCAGAATATTCACGGTTTACTATTCAAGGATTCATCCATTAACAGATTTTTCTGTGGAGTGTGACTTTAACTTATTAGCTAAAAACGTGCCTATTCAAAGTTTTTTTTGTTTTTTGTAGTGCTTAAAAGGCACAGTGTGTAATTTTCGGCCAGTATGGGGCAGTGCATACCTAAATTATCTCAAGCAGTATCTGTGTTATCTGCGGTATCTGCTGTATCTGTGTCTTTGACTAAGAAACTCAACAACGGAGGTCCAACTAGTGCTGTTTTCAAACACTCAATTCCCTGAGAATTATCTATTTGCAGCAACATGACGAGTACATCAGTCTCTCTTTCATCGCTTGGAACTAGCAAAGAGGTAAAAATGTATTTATGGCGAAACTTTTTTGCATTTTGAGGAGAAATCAATGTTTTAATAGCGGGCGTGTTCCGTGCACTTTGTCTGTTCTGGCTTTTGTAGAAGTAAAGAAGTAATCCAATATGGCTTTCCCCTGAAAAGAGGACCCGCGCCTATGTATTCATATGTATATCATATTTTACCATATCGCCAATATTTTGCAATTAATGTGCTTTACGTAATTATTATTACATATTATTTTAATGGCTATTTTAAAAGATGTACTGCAAAAACTACACACTGTCACTTTAAGTGACAAAAACAAGCCATTAAAAGCATTTTTGGAGGACGCAGCGAGTATTGGCATATTTTATCTATTCACGGACATCTGTATTCCCTGACCCCAGTGAATACTGGGGCTCCACTGTATTACTGTTTAAAACTCACTAAGCTAAAACAAACTGAGTGCTGGTTTGTTCCCTAAAAACGTAACCTGACAAATTGCCCAACTAATCTTGGTTTGTTTTTTGGTCGGTTGATTTGTAACAGGGATATATAATAACATTTAAGATATTTGCACAAATGCTTCCTTCCAGTAACCTGAAAAAATTTAATTTGAGATCTTTCTCTCATTAGACTGAGAACTTGTAAACTGATTTCCTGTGGGATCAAATGCTAGTTTTGTTTTCGTTGTTGTAAAACATTACCATATTTATTAGAAGCATCCAATGAAAAATATATACAAATTTTGCAAATATCATGAAATTTACATCAGCTGGGGAAAAATAACAATTTAGCACATATACCTTTCACGGGCATCGTCTGATTATACTTAAAGAATTTTTTAGAATTTGTCACGTGGGTATAATAACTTAAAGTTATCGCATTCTGTATTGGGATATTATCAACATCATAATCATGTACTGAATAACTGACCCTATTTACAGGTATTCCGTTACTGCATACCTCAGAAAAGAGCAGTGATATTAGCAGCCACTAAAGCAGAGAGAGGTACAATTTCCCATGAGGTAAACACGACTTCGTACGTGAGCCAATTCTGCTCAGGCAGGATGTCTCAAAAAATAAATAAAGGGCTCAATTGAAAAGCCTTGTGCCTCACACTTACTGTCTAGACAGCCAAAGATGATCTGTGGATCCTAAAACTCTTCTCTAGCTAATAAGACCTTATAGGGCTACCAATAAATCAGGGAGTTTGCTCTAAAGTTCAGACCTAATAGTGCAAAAAGGAACAAAATTAGATCAGAGTGAAGCTCCATCTCTTAATTCAGCTTTAGGAGAAAACAAAAAAAAACAGCTGCAACATTTAGCCGAGAGTAGATTATGTAAGGCTCGTCTAAATTAGGGGGGAGAGAAGAGAAAAGAGAGTACAGTGCAGTTTTCTGAATATTAAAACACTTTGTATGATTTTAGGCTGTAGCCATCATGACTGGCCCTCTGTCTTTGTTACCTATTAACGCTGGGAACAAGGGAAGCAGTTATCTCTGCATCACCACCTGACACCGCAAAAGGAGCCTTCAGATTTAATCACTGTGATTCATGGAGGAGATGGAAATCTGACTGCGACAAGATTCATTTTCTTATGCTAAAGACGAACGGAACGTCTGAAAGCAAACTATTTTACGTACTTGACATACTTTCAATATGTTAAAGTAAAAGTGTGGCTCAAAATATTTCTCAGTGGACTAAAGTAAGTACAACCCTGATTCAGTCTTTATGACGTTAACGGCTGTTCCCTGCAGAAATCTCAGCACAGTAACCAGAACACAGTGGACGTGCACATAGGAAGGTGTAAGGTATCATTATCACGGTGAAGAATAGAATAATATGTATGTTCACGCCACAGGAGTCATCAATATGTCTGTTTGATCACAACTAAGATGCCAATTATATTTACTTAAAGAGGTCCTTCGTTGGGGGTAGTCGAGTAATATATCTATGGTGCACTTTTGCTAGGATGGGTAAAATCACTACCTCTAAACTTGAACAATGTAAAAAAAAAAAAGGGGGCTCCTGAAAAATAATTTGTGAAAGGATCTTCATTTTGTGAGAAAATAATCTGTTGAAGAGTTATTCAGCGCTAACCTTGAGTTTGGGTATAATTATTTTTTTTTTGTTTGACAAGCAAAATAGGATTTTTCAATAAGAAACGCTATCATCTACTCAGAAATTGTTATTGTTTAAAGTAAACAGCTCATTAGACTCACATAGTTGTATTTAAAAAAAAAACTTACTTTGTCAAAAGCCTTTTTTCTAAGAATCCTTAAAATAATCCTTCCTTAACAGTTGCTGTTGGTTACAAGACTACCTACGAATATCCAGAATTCATTCACCAATAAGGAAACTGGGCTGCAAGACTGAGATACAGTCAAGTTTAGTATACTTGTTATTTATGTAATGATATGAAGGAGCTTCTTCTAATTACTTTTCTCAGTCAGAAGTTTACATACACTAAAGTAGTTTCCAGAGTTGTTGTCACACTGTAGTTTTGTTTGTTGCGTTTACCCAGAATGCATGCACTGACGTAATCTTCATGCTTTCTGATCGGCCCAAGCCTGCTTGGCAATCACATATACAATCAAACTGCACCAGAGATCACTTCAGCCGAGCTGAGACATAGGGTTTCTAGGTGGACCAGAATTCGCCTTTTTGGTCCATATCAGAATTCGATTGCATATTGACACCTCCCCAAACGAACTGGACTTTATTGCCAACCAATTAAGAGTTTGAATACAGCTGACTAAACAGGGCTGGTGCGAATTAACCCTTATGGTGCGTTCACAACAACGCTCACAAAGTGACAAGTTTGACGCCAATACATTTTTAGGCTAAAGCTTGCCAAGTGTGTGGGCGTGCTTGTTTCTGCCGGATGTTTTAAACAATAGCGGATCGTCTTTGGCTTAACAATGATGACGTAGGGTAAGGTCACTACATTTTGACGCTCTGATAGGTTGACGCACTGCGTCAAGAGCGTTGAGAGCGTCAAAAGCTCAGCTAGGTGAACTTCTACGTTCCTGGCTTTTGCCTCTTTAAAGCTTGAAACGCAGGGAATGTTTCGAAAACTGACTTGACCAATGCATACAAAGTGCCGCAGAAACTCTGACGCCCCTCTGACAGCCTCAACCATAGACTTTACATGTTATCTTGCTGCTCTTGATGCTGATGTTAGGGGCGGTGTGAACGCACCATTAGATTATAATGCCTTTAAACTATTTGGGAAAGCCCAGACACTGATGACATGACATTACAGGGTAATTCACAATATCTAACGTTAATGGAGTCACACAGGGGGACATCTTTTGCAGGCTATACTTCAAACCCAGATGACAACGTGAGAAAACGCACAAGATAGCAAGAGGATAAATACAGATCTTTACAAGGATTTCCAGATATCCAAAGGTGCAACCTTCATCTGTTACGACAATGCCAATGCCCTGATCTCAGTCCCATTAAAAAAAAAGGTTCTTAGCAGAGCCGAGAAGGTATGTGCGTGACAAGGAGGTCAAGAAAGCTGACTCAGTTATGTCAGTCAGGAGAAGGAGGCCATAATTTAGCAAAGCAAACTAGTGTAAGAAGCCTGTGGAGGGATAGACAAATACACAGAGATTAGAATCCCTACTAGATACTAAGACCCTGTCCACACGTAGCTGGGTATCTCACAAAACAAAGATATTTTTTCTACGGTTTGGCCTGTCATCTACACGAAAACACAGATTTTCGGCACCAAAAACGAATCTTTATAAAAACGCCGGCCAAAGTGGAGATTTTCATTTTCTCCGTTTTCAGTATCTGGGTGTGTCACTATCCGTGACAAAAAATGCTCAAACATCACATGTGCGACCTGTGTTTACTCTCAAAAACAGCATGCCCTCAGAGCTGTGTTGGTATCACCCATTGTTAAAGCGCGTTTTGTTTGCTTTTATAAGCTGCATGACTGCTGCGTCTTGAAGTTAGAGGATAGAAAGTTAGTCTGAGTGGATAGGATTTGGGAGAACTACTGCCCCCTACAGGTTTGCCGTGGCTATGAATGTGCTGAAAAACACATATCCGGTTATGTATGGTTGGAGTTTTTTTGGGGTTTTTTAAGGACCGGAGGAAGATCTTTGTTTTTTAAAAACCCCGGCTACATGTAGACATGGCCTAAGAAAACTGAAACTTCTGAATTTCAAGACGGGTTTAACACAATCTCTAAAAAACATACACTGCGGTAAAAAGTATTTGGCAGTCCCTAATTTTTCAAGTTGTCCCAATTAGAAAGATCAGAAATGTCAAATTTTTATCATAGGTACACTTCAACAGTGAGTGACAACATGTTAAAAAATAAAATATAAAAAAAAAAACGGAAATCACATTGTATATTTTTTGTTGTATATTAAAGTGTAGAAAATAAGTATTTTGCACCTGCAAACAAGCAAGAATTCTGACTCTCACAGACCTGTTACGTCTTTAAGAAGCTCTTCTATCCTCCAACTGTTACCTGTGTTAATGGCACCTACTTGTACTTGTTATTCGTAGTAAAGACACCTGTCCACATCTTAAAACAATCAGACTCCATCCTCCACCATGCCCAAGACCAAAGAGCTGTCCCAGGACACCAGTGACAAGATTGCACACCTGCAAAAGACTGGGGGGAACCAATATACAATAAGGAAGCTATCAGCATGGTGAGCAAGAAAATCAACTGATGGAGCAATTATCAGAACTGGTAATCTCTCATGACCTGGGACTCCATGCAAGATTTCACCTCATGGGGTAAACATGATCTTGACAACGGTGAGTCCAGAAATACACGGGGGAAGTGGTCAATAACCTGAAGAGAGATGGACCCACAGTAAGGTTACTATTAGTAACACACTATGTTGTCATGGATTAACATCCTGGAACTTTTGAAAGGTCCCCTTGCTTAAGCCAGCACATGTCTAGGCCCATCTAAAGTTTATCACAGACAATTGGGAAGATCCAGAGCAGCACTGGGAGAATGTAATGTGTTCAGATGAGAACAAGATATAATAATTTAGTATAAACACCACATGGCATTTTTTGAGAGAGTACTTTTTAAAGGCCACTCACCGTGTTTGAAGGGGGAATGCTGAGTTACATCCCACGAACAACATACCCGCTGTAAAGCATGGGGGGTGGAAAAATTTTTCTTAGGCGCTGCAAACGGGATAGAATGACTGTATTGCATTAAGGAAAGGATCAACGGGACCATGTATCATGAGATTTCAGGCAAAAGCTTCCAAAAAAGTATACAGCTTCTTCATGCACAAATAAAAAAATAACTTCTTTAAAATCGTACACTGTGATTTCCTGGATTTTTTATTTCTTTTTTGTTACATTCTGTCTCTCACAGTTGAAGTATACCCATGATGAAAACTACAGACCTCTCAAATACTTTTTTACCCCACTGTATCACTCTCTATTCTGGCGTTTAAACAGAAATATTTTTAGTAATCTGATCTAAAACAGGAAATGATGAGATGGATTTACTGTCAAACAGCATGAATATCATCTATTTCTATATACAGCATGTGTACATTTTGGGTTTCATCTATAGCTATGCTCATATTGGCAGACAGGCAGAGGTACTTTATATCGGATACACACATCACTTTGACTGGCGACCAGAATCATTCAATTTTCAGCTCGACCTGCTTTCACGGATGACCAGCAGATCATTAAGCTAAAAGAAATCTAATTTAGTGATCAGCATAGTACACACATCCTTCTCACAGTGACCAAAAAAGACACACTTACATACAATCACCTCTATGGTGAGTACTTTTTTTGCAGAATTAGGAAGGAATTCTAGAAAGTTGGTCAAACTTAGGCCAAAACAAAGTACAAAGTGAGCAGGAAGCCAGCAACATCCTACTTATTGCTAATAATATCCATTTTCATTTTTTTAAAGGAAATATAAAATACTGAGGAAAAGCTTGAACTTTAACATTTTCAGTAATAAATTTATATGAGCTTATTTCATGCCACACTTGGAACCAGTTGAAAGCTACGAGAAAAGCTGCACCAAGTTTCAGAGTTTCCAGTTTTTTGCTCTTGAGCTGGATTGCAGTTTTGTCCATTCACCTGGAGCGCTCCATTTTTAGATTTCAAGATAGGAAAGCCATGTAACTCAGCAAGTTTGAAGGAAATCTAGAAAAATAAAAAATGCCGTGAACTTTTGATGGAGAGCTCAACGAGAAATACAAACAAATTTTTCATGTTCTACAAAGGTAGCAGGGGAGAGAGGTTTAGCATCTCTGAGAACGCCAGTAAAAACTGTAGCCAACTTCATACCATGAAGCAAGATTCAAAGGGAAAGTAATCCCAAATCAGAGTCAGACAAGCAAGACTGTAAATTTGGAGACCTTTGTTCTGAAGGTTTTAGGTTAATACTTGGCTGTTGCATTCTTTCATTTAGGAGGCATGACTCGATATAATAAAGGTAAGAAGGTTAAGATAATGGGTAATAACTAAAAATGGACAATTATATTTCTCCTTCTTGCCAAAAATAATCGTGATCTTTTCCTAACACTGGCAAAAGTAGAGATAATTCTCATTATTCTGAGACACATAAAAGGATTGCAGGTTTTGTAACTTTGTATTTCAAAACATCTAGAATAAACGGTTCTCAAAGTGTGGTACAAATACAGTTGTGGTGCATGGGCTGATAATTACAGATGCCCTGAAGACATTTTAGCACAGCAAAAACTTAAGTCCTGGACTCGGACTCAAGTCCCGAGTTGAGTCACTTTTCAGGGACTTGTGACTTGACTTGAGCAGCATGCTGGTGACTTGTACTTGGACTTGCAACATCAGGGATTGAACTGGAACGTGGACATAATAAATTGCTGTTGCTGCAATTAGCATGTAGCCGATGCTAATATTAGCTTGTTATATAAACTCCAATTACTGGTCAAATGTAATAATTTATCAAAACCTTGAGTGTAGAGGAGAAACATAATTCATTTATGTTTTTTTCATTTAGTTAAAAAAGCATTTTATTGCTTTGCACATGCTAATATGTTAGATGGGTGCTAGCACTGGGGCATTACGTACAATTTCTTTTAAAATGTACGTGTACCATGTATGGTTGCCATTGTTTTTGTCTTAAAATCTACACCGTGCTCTCTTATTTTTGATTTGCCCTCAGGTGATAAATAAACTTGACTTGAACTTTGCCAGTAGTATGTTCGGAAATGATATTGTACACAACTTAGAGGGAAAAGCAGAGCAAACAAATTGTTGTTTTTTTTGACATGACAGTTTCGTTGTTTTAGGTTTTTTTCCGTTTGTTTTTTAAATTATTTTAACATGTCTTGATAACATGTCTAGAGTGATACTTGGAAGACTGCAACATGCAAAACTGAGTCACATAACAGGGCAGGCTGTAATTAGGAAGTCTGGAAAACATTTGCAAAATGTTTGACACAGATATATGCAATTGGTTATACAGTTACAAGATGTTTGCATAACCGGGTGTGCCCCGCTTGTAATAGTTAATGCAGTTACAAACACCTAGCCTCGGGCAGATATCAACCACAACAATGGAGGCCTGGTGAAAATGAAAAAATAAAAAAATAAAATCATTTGTTTTCCACGGCAACAGATTTATTTGTTTTTCAGACAAAGTCAACTAAGGCGGCATCAGCTGAGGCGATTCATCCGAAAAGCCCCTTCTGGATGCACCATCTCGTTCCAAGACCTGCCGGTCACAGCCCTTTATCTCAGCTTTGCTCCTCCTCCTCTGGATGTAAAATTAGGAAGCAATCCCATTATGAATTTGTCACAGATTAGTTATAAAAGATAAGCCATCTATTATCAACATCTCCCTGTTAGCAAGCACGATCTGAATGATAGTGTCAGAAAACACGAAACAAAATAAAATAACATCTTTTTCCACTTAAAGATGCTGCTGCTGCTTGTGTTCGAGCGCTGTCGAGGTTCACTAATAGGATTAAAAATGTAAGCCCCCGTACAGGGTCCGATGGCATTTTGAAGATTAAGAACAATGTCAGTGACTCCTGCCCTGTTTCCCGGGGAAAATGGCCGCACACTCGGGCACGCTGGCAGTTTCTGAACACCCACGGACGATCATAAAAGATTTCCTTGAACATCACCTGTTTGCACAAGGTCGTAGATAACCAGGAGTTATGACTGCTATTATGGGATGAAATATTTTCAGTGACAACAGCGACTTGAGCTCGGAACACTTTGCTCAAACCTTTTATGCCGTCAAGAGCAGAGATTAGTCGGGTCAGAGTACAAATTTATACCTGCTGCAAAGCTTATCTAAACTAGATGCTGTCACATTTTCCTAGACCAGGAAATGTCGATTTAAAAAATATATATCTCTACTGGTATTTGTACCTTCAAGCTAAGATTTATTTATTCACAACCTACTAAAACCAATAACCAGCCTACCTGTGCTGGCCATAAAACAATAACAGTTAATCTGATAGAGAGCCCTTCTGCAGTTCCTCCGACTATACATGTGCAGACAAGTTTCAAGGATTGCAAGCTTTTAAAACAACATCCAAAGTTAGAGATCCCATCCAGCTCTGATAATTCCTTTTTACTAAAGTACAAATAGAGCAGAACAAAATGGAACCAAACAGAAAATAATCTACCATCTAAACCATCATTGTTTGAGGAGAAAAGCAAAGGCTCTCCGGCTGAGAGGTTTCCTGGTAGGTCTATTGGCAAGAAAACTATTAATGGCGCATTCCGCAAATCTGGCCTAAGTGAAAAGGTGAAGTGGCCGATCAAGCAAAAACTTTGTTTTTTTTGTTTTTTTTTGCAAAACTAACACTGTAGATAAATGCATAACACATCTTTCCAGTGAAACATTGTGGTGGCAGCATCATGCTGTGGGAATGTTTTGCTCTAAAAAATAAAGGTGGTGAAAGTTGAGAGTTAAAAAAAAAACACAACGCTATCCCAAAACATACATTGAAAGCTACAATGAAATGGCTTATATGTTCAAATTCCAGATCTAAACCCAGTTCAGAATCTGTGGCAAGACTTATAATATATATGTGACAGTATGGAGGTCCTGTCACTATAGCTCCGTTTGATTATGTGCACTGGCTGCTTGGCCACAGGGATATCCCTTTGGCTGACTGGTTAGCGCGCATGACTCTCACCGGGGAGTCGTGGGTCGATACCCGCCCGGGCCCTCGTTGTGTACCTTGCCACATATAACAACGTCTTATACAGATGTTCACCATGGATGGGGTTTTTCTCTGAATGAGCTCGAGCACTTTCAGCTGAGAAAATTCTAGATCTTGATGAACAAATCTAGGGACGGCAGCAATATATGGATTGGCAAAGTATGGACTCAATACGAATGCCCATCAGCCTGTCACCCAGATTTTTCTTTGCAAAACATGATTTTTTCGCCCTACAAATTCACATTTATGACCTACTTTGTGTATGTTTATATATATATATATATATATATATATATATATATATATATACACACACACAGTACAGACCAAAAAGTTTGGACACACCTTCCCATTCAATGAGTTTTCTTTATTTTCATGACTACCTTGTAGATTCTCAATTAAGGGCATCAAAACTATGAATGCACACATGATGTATGCAATTACCGTATGTACTTAAACAAAAAGGGTGAAATAACTAAATACATGTGTTATATTTTAGATTCCTCAAAGTAGCCACCCTTTGCTCTGATTACTGCTTTGCATTCTCTTGAGCCTCAAGAGGTAGTCACCAGAAATGGTTTTCCATCAGTCTTGAAGGAGTTCCCAGAGATGCTTAGTACTTGTTGGCCCTTTTGCCTTCACTCTGCGGTTCAGCTCACCCCCAAATCATCTCGATTGGGTTCAGGTCGGGTAATTTCACACTATAAAATAATTTATATAAAATTTAATAAAAGTACTACATAATTCCGTATGTGCTCATTCATAGTTTTGATGCTTTCAGTGTGAATACACACACATAAAAAAGTTGTACTCACACAGTTGCATACAACAAGCAGGAGCTAAGAAAGTTTGACTCACATGTAGAGACATGATGGGTATCTTCCCCCCACCACACACACACTTTTGTGGAGCAAACCTGTACCAACACTTCAAAGCAATTCATAGGAAAAGAAAAGTGCAGATTTTTACCTAGTGGGCATGAATAGCTTCCTGATATCTTGCACATTTGTGGAGGCTGTAAGTATCAGACACAAATGTGCAGACTATGAGAGCCACACCTTGTTGCAAAACTCTGCTGAAACTACTTTTTTTTCCTTATAGGTTGCACAAACCTTTGCTACATTGTATAGTTCACACACACACAAAAAATGTTGCAGTAAAGCCATGACCTGTGTACTGAGTGTACATACATTGCAGTTCAGATCGCTTTAAGGTGCTTTCCCTACAGGAGACCTGGGGGGGGGGGGGGGGGGGGGATAAAATACCTTAAGCCAAAACGAAGAAGAATCATTTAATGCTCATAGTTACTTCCAAAGACTCTTCAGTGAGATTAGGCTCAGGAATGACTGGTATGCTCTATGAACTGCTGGCTCTTCTCCATGTTTCCACAACACCTATTGCGGATCATTGTGCAGCCGTGGGATTACTTTTTATTTTTACGAAAAATAGTCAAAGTTAGAACCAGGAAGGTGGGTTTTTCTTGAAAGAAAACAATTAAAAGAAAAAGATGGACGTCAGATTTAATTCCTCATACGCGGGGGATGGGGGGGGGGGGGTATGAAGTGAAAACATATATAGTTTCCTAACTTTTCCTGCGTTCCCGTTTGTTTTGAAGTTGGAGGAGCTCAGTCGGCTGAGCGCAACACACACGCCAAAGTTAAATACAAGCCACTTACCGACGCCGTACTTCTCTTTCTTTGTGGGAATCCAGCGAGTCATAGCGGGGAGTAGGGGGGAGAATGTAGAAAATAAAAATAAAATAGACCGAATAAATAAATTACTATGTACACTTGCTCAACGAGGACGGGCGGTGCACTCCAGCTCGTCCCGAAGCTTTACAGTTCCGCCATCATGACTCGTGAACGGGGAGGGGAGAGGAGGGCACACAGAGCCGGCGGGGAGAGGGGGGATGCAGGCGGGATTCACACACACAGACACCCGCTCTATACCAGGCAGCTCGGCTCCAGACATCATTCTGTCTATTACTCGAACTGTTGCTCATAAATCCCCCAAATGAGTTCAAATGAGCCATTTTGGAGTTAGGCAACTGCGACTTGTTTTGCTTCGAACAGCCTACTGTTTCTCTTTGTGTCGGATGTTTTTTGTTGTAAACTGAATCCAATTTTGTAATGGTTATCTCGATCCCTAGCAGTCATTCTGAGTTTATTAAAGTGGTGTTTTTAAAAAATCCACTGAGAAAAAGTTATTAAAGGGGCAGATACATATCCAACCAATCATGGCAGATTCCTGCTTGTCCTCCCTTTATGCTGTATGGCTGTGCCTCACTGCCCAGGGTGCCACAACCATGAACATAACCCTGATCAAGTTTTCTAACGCTTATTTACATATCCTGGAATGGGAAATTGATATATTATTGTTGTACAGTGATTTAGGGCTGTTTTCTTTTAAGTACTAAATCACATAAAACAAAGTATGCGCGGCATATTCTTTGATTGAGGTTACAGTTTTAAATACAACACATGTAGACCTTCCATTGCAACAAATTGTGTGTTTTTTTTACATTTATCTGATTATTTTTACGCTAATATAAAATGTGCAAAAGTATGTGCTATTGGTTAATGCCTTTATAGACTAAAAATGCTGGTAACTCTTAGTTATGGTTAAAAAAAATAGCTAAATGGAAAACACTCATCTTTTTGATGATCAACTCTGGGTTTCTAAATATTTTTCATTTTGTTTTGTTTTCCTGTTAATTTTTTGAAGTCTGTGAGCTGACAGCATTTGCATAGAAACATTGTTTCTTATGCTTGTCTCAAGGAACAGAAACCATTTCAAACAAAAAGCATTGTTTTTTATTAAGACACAAATAAATGTAAAACATTTATATAAAACATGACAGTGTTGCTTTCATAGATAGAATATTTACAGTTGAGAACTGTTTGATTGTTAGTTTGTTTTTGTGCTAATTAAAAGTAATTAACGGTGATGTTAAACAAAATAAGTCAATCAGTCATTCAAAGTTTTTTTTACAGATAAATAAACTGAAAAACAAACATTTAACCACAAGAGACAGACAATGAAATGTTTTAATTACGATTTGAATTATGAAATCAAGTAAACAAATAGAACAAGTAATGCACTCTCGAGCAATAGTTTAAGACCACTTGATGTAAATGGAAAAATTATACTTTGCATAGTTGGCTTTTAATAAGGTTCCAAGAAGAGCTTCAATATACAAGAAGAAGAAATGGAAGTGAGAAAATATATCTGAACATGCTGTTCATTGAACACAACTTTTAAACTGAAACAGGCTGTTTTACAGCCGTTCAAAAATTTGGGAACGCACCTCAAAAAACAACAACAACTTAAGCCCCACCAAATCAGAAATCAAAGTTCCAAACATGAACTCTGTAATGAGTAGCTCCGCCGTTATTCCTGATCACTTTCCTTAAAGTTGGATGGGAACGTTTCTCAAAGTGGTGAAGATGGACCCATGAAGGGCATCGACCGTCTGGAGCAATTGTGCATTTGGGTAAACTTCCCCAAAATCTATCCCCAAAGGTTATCATTTGGACTTGGATCAGGTGAGAACACAGGGTGGTCCAATAGAGTAAAGTTATTCTCCTGGAAGAAGCCCCTTGTCCTGCATGCACCGTGTGCTGTGCTATTGTCCTGTTGGAAAACCCAGACGTTACCGCACAGATGAGGGCCCTCAGTCATGAGGGATGCTCTCTGCAACATTGGGACATATCCACACTGAAAAAAAACTTGCTGGGTGAACATAATGAAATTATGTAAATAATTTTTACCCAACTGATTTGGGTCGATTTAGCAATATATCATTTTGTTGAGTGAACTAAATGTAAACATGTAGGGTCAACTTAATGCATTAGGGTTGCTATAAGGCTACAAAAATGAAAATCAGGGGATGGGACTTGAACTCAACCACAGCTAACCACTTTCCTACTCAATAACTTAGAAAACTTGTGTATGAAAACATATATGACTTCATTTCCAGTATTAACTAAACATTATTATAATGTTTCAGTGATAAGATTCCATCACTTTTTTCATGGTTAAAACGGGAACTGGTATGGGTCTTTATTATATTATAATCATTTTTACTTAACTCTGGAAATACAGTCATATGTGTTATTGTATGTATAACGTTTCTGAGATCCTGTGCAGCAAGGTGGTTAGTGCAGGTGCTCAGGAAACAGAGGCCCTTTTCTGATTCCGAGTCGCATCCCCTGCTTTTCATTTTTGAGCCTTATAGCAACCCAAATGTATTAAATTGACCCAATTAAGTTCACTCAACAAAATCTTTATTGATAAATCGACCCAAATCAGTTGGCTGGAAATTACTTACATTATTTTATTATGTTACCCAGCAAATTTTTTTAATTTTTTTTTTAAGTGAAGTGGCCATTTGATGCCCCTGCACCTTTTGAAGCTCCATTGTTAACTAAAAGGAAAAAACTTCTCAGACCATCATGGGAAACATCTCAGGTGGGATCTTGTTTTCATCTCAGTTACCTCGAAAACTATCAGGACCATCATTTTGTTCAGTTTTTGGGACCCTTAGATCTCGGATGCTGTTTGATGGATGTGGGGCAGCAGTCGGCACCAGTAACAGCCTTAATTTGGGTCGAGATTTTAAAGACATGTGGTCTTAAACTTTTGATCAGCTGTATGAAAGCCTGTTTCAGTTTAAGCATTTTTAAAATAAACTGCATGCTCAGAAAATGTTTTTTCTACCTTCCATATGTTCTAATTTAATATAAATGCTTTTGGAAACTTGTTACAGTAAGATAGAATAATGCAAAATAAAAAAAATGCAACCTTTTTTTACCATTTTTTCAGTGTTCTTAAACTTTTAATGAGACTATAGTTGTTCATAAAACTATGATGGATTAAAACTGTGTGAAATAAATCAATTATAGAGAATGAAGAACAGTGGAAATGTGTTGAAACTAATCCGAACACATCAAATTACACAACACAATGATGACTTTGATGCACTTGTGAACAGGCGCCGCTCCGAAATTCAAAGTTGGCCTCCGAGAAGTCTCAGATTTTAAAAGAGCATCCCTTCACCAATCCAGTTTCCTACAGTAACAACTCAATCGTCCCACTCCTTTTGAAAGGTAGATATGGATTCCATAGGTAGGGCTGACGACTAACAGCAAAGGGTGAAATAATAATTCAGCCAAAGGATGCTTTTGCTCTGCTGCTAAAAAGTATTTGGTGTGATATTTTTAATGTACTAATTTTTTCCTGAACTCCTTGACTTTCTGTTTTCAACGCCTGCTGACACATTCTAAAAAATAAAAAATATATTATTTCTTAGAGTGCAGTGCTACATCCGAAGTTTTTAGCCTCTGTAAAATGAGACAGATAAGGGTTTTTTTTCTCAGGGTGCCCCAGACTCTGGAAACATTGCTTTAAAAAAATAATACCTAAAACATATATTTTGAAATCTGTTTTTCATTTTTTTCTCTAAGTCCTTTATTTATTTTTGGGTTTTGGGCTTTTATATTGGTTTATTTTGAAAAATTGTGTGTTTTTATATCTTAAAGGGTCTATATAAAAAAAAAACTTTGGTTATGCTTAATTTGTCAAAAATTATGGAAATAGAATCATTAGACAACAGCATTCTGACAGATACATCTCTTTTTATATCGTATGAAAATGTACCTGCAGCAGACAGCTCTCTGGTTAATGTGTTGACATACAGTGCTGTGCAAACGTTTTAGGCAGATGTGGAAAAATTTTGTAAACACATAATGCTTTCAGGAATATAAATTACTATTTATTTTTGATCAGTTTACAGAATGCAAAATTGAGCAAACTAAAGAACATTCTAAATCAAATCCAAATTTGGTGATACTACATTTTCCTTCATGTCAGCATCAATTCTTATACAGTAGGTGCACAAGTCAGTGACTTTAAGATTATAGTCAGGTATATGATCAACCAATTATATCAAATAGGTGCCAATGATCATCAATATCACACACTGTAAACCTGGGGCTGTATTCACAAAGACTCTTATCTTTTGCTAGGTGTTACTCCTAACTCGCGCTAAAAGGTCTTACGTAGGAGTTGTCGTCTAAAACCTATTCACAAACGCATTAAGAGCTACTTTTACGCAGGACAAATCCCTAAAAGAAAGTTAAGAGTGATGTCCCGTTGCTATGGAAACCGTCATTTCCTATGCATGAGTAAATACACGGACAGCAGTGTGATTGGTTGTTGAATGACGTGTGTGAAAACAAGAAATTGAACATTTCAACGTCGATAAAAGCGTAATTATGAACAGCGCAAATAGCAGAAATAATGCATGATGACATCTTTGTGTCCGCCACGAGACTGACACTTCATACAACTTACACACAATAGCCTACTTACAGAGAGGGTGAAGTTTAAAAACGAAAAAACGTGAAATACATCATATTACCCTGCCTAACGCCAGCTGATAGCTGGGATAAGCTCCAGCCACCCCCCTCCACGCGACCCTGAATTGGATGAAAGCGTTATAGATAATGGATGGATGAATGCATCATATTAAGGGAGTGATTGCATGTAGGCTGTAAACAATTGGGCTGTCCAATGAGCACATCAGCCACATCTTAAATAGACCCCCCCACACACACACACTACCGTGAAAAGCACCTCGTGAACTGAAAATAAGTGGCGAGAAAAGGACAAGGAAACCTAACTGGTCGCAGGACCAATTATTACTACTGGCACAGTTGGTACTGGAGAGGAGGATGGTCCTCAAAGGGCAATTTGGAGCCGGGAGTTACTCCTAAATTCGGCAGTTAGGACCTACTTTTAGCCCTAAGATTCTTTGTGAATACGGCCCCTGAAAAGTACTATGAACTCAAAAGGTGTGTAATCATTGAAATCAAAAGTAGCAGCCAAGTCAAGCCAACTTAAAACTTATAACCACATTCAACTGTTACTGTAGTTATATGTTAAATGGAATTAAAAATTCTGAGTAAATGGAATCTTCATATTCAAAGTTATGAGTAAAGAGGCATGATAACATCATGTTGTCAGGTTATGTGACTGTGTTCATTGCAAGAGGAGGAGGAGTAACTGAGTGAGAAGGGTTGTTTGCAACCATGAAGCAGGTGGTAGCAGTTCATCAGATAAAAACTGGGTTGCCAGTTAAACCTTCTGCTCTATTTGTTTCAGGTGATGTCAGAAATGTCAGAAAACAGTGGAACGCAGGTACAACATCTTCTGTTCGCAATAGTCTGACCAGAAGCGGTCTTCATGGAAGAGTTGCAGCCAAAATGACATACTTCCAATGTGAAAAACAGGCAAAGTGACCTAAGTATGCATAAAAACATAAGAACTAGAGTGCAGAAAATGGAAGCAGGTGCTCTGGACTGAAGAGTGAAAATATGAAGTATTTGACGGTTCATCGAAGGGATGGAGAGAGGCACAATAACGAGTTCCTGCAGAAAAGAGTGAAGCATGGTGGAGGTTGAACATCCAGAGTTGCATTTCTGCAAATGGAGTTGGATATTTGGTCAGGATTAATGATGTTTTCAAAGCTGAGAAATACAGATACTTATCCATCTTGCAATACTATCATGGAGGCATATGATTGGCAGAAATTTAGTCTGCAGCATGTATTTGTTCATGTCAAACTTTAGAGCCTGTATATACCATTTAAATGCTACATCTCATTTGGTAAATTGGGCAAAAAGGTAATGTATGAATTTATGCAGTATTAGATCATCCATGGTTTAAAGAATCCACCTGAAGCACATGTAATTTCTGCCTTTGAAGTCAAGGGCTAAAGCGTCATGTTAAATGGTGACCTCAGGTCCCTGGTTTATTCATCTCAGTTACACCATGTAGCTTTGGCGATCTGCTTCCGTCGCTACGTAATTGTTGGAGATCTTTTACTGATCCTGTTCCAAACTATTGTCCCTGAATTTACCCAAACGCTTTCTCATTAGTTCCTAAATGAGCTTAATTTGACTCAATCACAGTAGAATTGAAACTGCCGCCTCTTGTTTTGCTTGAAGGAATCTCTCTTTTAGTGCAAATAGTTCATTTTTTTGTAGGAAAGTGCGCACAACTTGACATTCAGAGGAAGGGGGGTTGTAATTAATCGAAACTGAGATATAAATCACTGATGCGTCATAAATTAATGATTACTCGGTTATTGTTTTTAATTAAAGCTGGATGATTTTCATCGCAGCAACTCACACTGGCTGCTAACCAATAAGTACCTTCTGCGTACTCTGAGTGAGCATGAATGGACCAGACATTCTCACACAAGCTTCATTTGCTTTAACTGCACATACTATTTCATACAAGCACCACAATTAATTGATGCATCTGGTGGCTTGTCCATCAACGAGATGAGACTTCCCAGCACGGGGAAGTAATTTACAGCTGTTTGCTCAGAGATTCGGTAGTCCGCTCAGCCTTTTGTTTGCCCGTCATGTGTGTTTATATTTGTGCAGCCACCGGTCAACCAAATGGTGCTGTCTGTAGTGCTTAACTGTTAAAGGCTTTTGTCATTCGGGGAGGCTGCCAATCATTTATCCCTCGCCGTCTATTGTGGAAATGGCTGCTTCAGAACAGCTCCTGGTGATTTACCACTGACACAATCTGATTTGAAGCTTTTATTGAAGGATTTTTAGTTTTGCAAATTCAGAGCAGTGCTTTTGAAAAATGTACCCTAGATGCCACTCTACTATATAAGCAAAGACAATCTGATTACTTAGAGCCGAGCCACCCGAGAGCACATAAACTAAAACAGGACAGATTATTAAATGTGTTACTTTAAAGAAGCGGAGAAAAATATGCATAATTAAGACATTGTAGATATGTAAAGCTTAAAAAATAGTTGAATGTTTTAGATAGGTCTTGGAACCTTTTACACCTCCACCATTCAGAGTTGGATTGAGTGACAAATAGGTCTGTCAATATGGACAAATGTGGCTTATGCTTCAGCTTTTACACTTGTCTGAATCTAAATTGATCCTAATATTTTTTTAAGTCATTTTCTCACGTTCTTTTTTTTTTCATATGATTTTTTGAAGGTTTTATGAATCTCACACTGCGTTTTAATCAGCCTCCCTTCCACTCAGAATATCAAGTCCAGCTTTGATTAGTCTAAACATTTGGAAGACGAGAGGATCAAATGCAGGCCAGGTTCCATTACAACAGTGAAACAGCTCTTTAATGTTGCACTTCAAATACCAACTTCAGGTTTGTGTACCAATGCCGACACTGTCTACAACACTGCAACCCCTTCCCCTTCGGCTGGAATTTAAGTCCTAAGCCACTTCTGTACTAATGCCCTTTTTTCTCCACACAAATTAATATAAAGTCACCCAGAAACCATTTGGTTGTTATTTTTTTTATCTGCCATGTGGTTTTATGCATTAGCCTTAAGTAATAGGGACTATACATATACTTTGCTGCTATATGTCGTATTTTCGTTGGTTATGACTTGAGCTTTTCACAAGATTACTGTGACCTATTTCTGGCTGAGCTGTAGGTGCTTGCAGAGAATTTGGATTTATAACGTGGTGGTGGGGTGGGGGGGGGGTTCTTCTTATCTGCTCATGCCAATTCCACCTTTGATTTTTTTAAATAATAAGTTTAGCAAAACCAGCTGTATCAAAGAGAAAGAACTGTTTTTAGGCTTTCAAAATGTGGGGAGAAAACATTTCAAAAAGGACTGCAACATTGCCATCACCTGCCTGCCTTGCGTTACTGCATGCTCTGGACCGTTCATTCCGGATGAAATCGACACACTGTGCTGTCCTAACATGCAGAACTCTGCATTTAACCTGGAGATGAATGCACCACAAGCTGCTCTCATCTTCAACATTAGCTCACCCTGTGAAATGTCTCAGAAGCCTCCACCTCATGCTGTGCCATGATTAAATAATAACGTTGTTTTTTTTTATCTTAAAAAAAGAGGTCTGCATATCTAAATTTATAATCCAGTCATGGGCAAGACATGTGTGCGGTAAATGGAAACAGGTGTACATGTCGACGGAGTCTTGGTGAGCGTTGGCTCAGACGCTGCAGATTAAAACGCAACCATGGAAGTACTGTCGTCCTCACATGGGGATATACTGCCTGTTTACTTTGCCTACGGCCTTCTCAGCGTGTTGCCAAACAGATGAATGAACATTCAGAATGACAGACACTCTAATAAATATGCTCCCCACCTAACACTCTCTCTCCCACCTTCCACAGCTAATTTTCTTCTGCTCGTGTGCATCCATGCTTGAGTCTCCGTGCTTGCATGTTTTATTCACACTATTCACTGCATAAAGATGAAGCACAGAGAGCGTCCATATGTATGAAGATTTGCGTGTATATATAAAGCTTGACCCGACTTGCCTGCATCAGTGGGAGACATAACTAAACTTAATCAAGTGTGATATCTTTTAAGGTGTGCAAAACTACAATGCCTCAGAGGAAAGGGATGGGATCAGAGGGTGATCTGAATATACAGGTGGACAGCCCACATTGGGAGGGAGAGAGAGTGGGGGTTCTTTTCCTGAAACACTAGGAAACAAAGGCCTAATGGATTTATGGGTCCACAGCCAGAACCGCATGACGGCAGAAGCAAATAGGGGTCGAGCATCCACCTTCCTGTCTGGCTGCAGGTCCAGGTAATTGTTGGGTCTAGCAGCCCTTTGAGGATAGGTCAGTGCACTGTCTGAGCACAAGTACTCAGCATCCAGTGGCTGAGGTTAGGTCTGAAGCTGGCTTTCATTGAAGGAAGCCATATTAACATTTAACAACTTTCATGGCAGGGAATTATTTCATATTTTTTAGATCAAGTGCCTTGCAAAAATATTCATAAGGAAACTTTTAAATACATCGTCATGTTGAAGTCATACACTTCTTTGTAATTTATCAGGATTTTTGTTTAACTTTGATTTTGTTGAGTGTTTTCCATTTTTAATTTTAGTCAACACTAAGCACAAAACAACTAAATTCGGACCAACACAACCAAAGCAGGCAGTTAAAAAAGCCATCCACTAAGCAGGGGGGAAAAATGAACCGGTTATCCAGATTTATGTGGCAGCCATAAATCGAAATAGATAGACCAACACAACATTTTGGAAAACTGTCAGATGGAAACAAATGTCCTTGAAACGTTATTTTTTACAAATATGTAAAATATAAAGCATACTGCGTACTCAGCCTCCTCTACTATGTGATATTTATTCTACTTAGAAATAACTACATCAAATCAAAACACCAGTGTGTAATTTAATCTCATTAAATTCAGTATTTTTTGTGTAGGCCTCAGAAGTCTAATAGAGAGCTTTAGCAAACAAACGTCTTCATTAAGATAAAAAAAAAAATACTCTGGCTCCAGAGAGACTTTTAACGTTCAAACAGCAAACCTGTAACTTTTTTTTCCCTGCATGGATATGGAGGCTGATTTGCATAATTTGGAAAAGGAACAGAGATGAATGCAGGGCAATCTGGGTGGGGAAAAAAACCCTGTTAGAAGCTGTAAATTTCTTGAGACCAGGGACGAGCTTCCCGTTTTAGCTATTTACATTCTTGCTGTTATTTGGCATTCCTCTTGCATTCACCATTTTATTTATCTTCATGTAAGGTGTGCTGTTTTATTGTTCTTTTTTGCCCAAATAAAAAATGCCCAACTTTTACATTATTTTACTTTAAATACCCTACTCATTTGCACATTTCTTTTACTCTGAGTATACTATTTTACATTACTGTAGCTACTTTATCAATTTTCTTTTGTTGTAAAACTGTTCTCACTGTACATGTTCCTATTCTTATTTTTTATAACTTTTACCTTCGAGTAAATATGGATACATTTATTTATTCTTTAACTTGCTCCCACAACACCTGTATTTCCCCTCTGTGGGACATTAAAGGACATTTCTATTATATTCCACAAAACCCTAAACTTATCAAACTATTTCAACCCTCTAAAGCAGCGAATAAACTAAAACATGCATGGCAGTGTGCCTTGAGGACCAGGGTCGGGAAACACTGTTCTATGGAATGGTTTAGCTCAAAGCAATACTTAAAAGTTAACTTGCTCTCCATCCAGTCTGGCACAGATTGAGTTATTTTACCAAACAATTCAGTCCCCAGATGTATAAAGATGAGAGAGACACCCCCCTCAAGATTAACCAGTGTAATTAAATGAAAAGTCGTTTTTAAAATCAAAACTTTTGGATGCAAAGAGGCTGAAAAGAACAGCACAACACACATTTCACATTGTTATTCATAAAAATGTCTTAGATATGTGTATTATCTGCCTTCTGCTTTCCCTGTGCTTAGTTCCCGATAAAATACACTGAAGATTGAGTTCATAATCTGATCAATGACAAAGTCAAGAGGTATGAATACTTTTGAGAGGCACTGCTACTCTATAAGGTCATGTTTTTTTCAATTTAAAATACTATGAGATAATGCCAGTCAGAAATATTGTGCTATATTTTGCAGAGCAAATTTTTTTGGTCACCTACTTTAAAGCAAAACTAAAATTACTTTGGAAGCACCCTATTGAATACAGGCAATCTCTCTCTCTCTCTCTCTTACACACACACAAACACACTCAAGTTTGCTCTGCTTAATTCACGTCTTATATCCAGATTGCTTCACAAGACAAGATTGTACCCTGAGGCCATATGTCTCAGTGCGGTGAGGACATGAAGCCATCTGACATTTGAAGATGTAATCTTTATGTACATCAAGAAAGAAATTTCTGGTTTTAAAATTGAAGTGAAATGTCTTTGGATGAAATAGTCCTTGTGTGATATCCTCCAGGAGGTTGGAAAATCTCTCTCTGGGAGGCTTTTTAATTAGGTGATTGCCTCGGATCGGCAGAGGGAGCCCCAGCTCTTATCTAGATTTTTCTTCGGGCAGACTGAGTGTAGCTGTGTGATATCTGAAACGACAGACTGCAGTGTGACACCAGTCACTGTCTGGACAGGAGCCGGAGAAGGCTTTGTGTGGCCACCAGGAATTTAAAAGCCATTATCCTAATGAAAATTGTTTTTAATGGGATAAAAGGTCATCAATTTAAAAGGAATAAAAAAAAAAATTACATTCAGCTTTTAGTAACATATATTTCAAAGCTATGTTGTTTCAGTTCCATATTTTACTGAATGGTAAGCGTTAATGGTTGTGTATGCTAATCGTAGGAGCTGCTGCAATGTATTTTAATATTTTTGTGATTAGAAAATGCAAAGAAGTCCAGAATTGGAAAATAGAAGAAAAAATATTCACATTTTTAAATAGCTTTTTTATCTAAAAAGTTACATATGCATTTGTATTTTTTTTTCCATTTGCTGTGAAGATATTAAAGAACTACCTTTCACCCATGTTTCCGCCAGCTCTGTACATCAACAGAGCATTTTAACCCATCCTTTGCAAAAATAACGAAGGCACAGTCAAAGGATGGAAAGCATCAGCCGATTTGGATGTTGTCAATCCATTAAATGGCCATTATTAGCGGTTATCACTCCTATTAAATGACGTCAGACTGTGCCCTCTCTACCTACTAGTAGGTTATCAACCATTCGTATCGGTGATAACAGCCAACTGTCTTCACGTGTCAAAAATTCTTCGTCAGAGTAGCATATCGTAACTGGAGTTATCTAACCAATCTTAACCAACCCACAAGTTTTATGTCCTAACCTTAAGGTCACAGAAGGACAAATATACTTTCTTTTAAATGCCTAAACCTAATTTGAAGAGGTTTTAAACTCTAAACGGAAAAGTACGTTTCAGTAGGTAGGGGGTTAGGAGATATTAAACTCAACCTGGACAACAACATCTGATAGTTTACAGAGTCGAAAACCTTCTGCAGATCTAAAAATACAGCTGCCACACAGGGACTCTTGTCCACCAATATCTTCAAGTTCTCCAGTAACACACGCGGGGCAGTATCTGTGGAGTGAAGGCCCCGAAAGCCAAACTGCAATGCATGTAATGACGGTTGGGTGTTTTCTAGGTGTGCAGTGAGGATTTTAACCACCCAATTCTCAGCTATTTTAGATATATCTGGGACTATGCTTATGGGGTGATGACTAGCCATGTCAGTCTCCACATCTGGTGTTGTAACTACAGCAATTTTCCTATCTGCTGGAACAATTGAATGTTCAAATTACATATTTAAAACATGAGTTGTTAGGCGTACAAGCAAGTCCATATGTTCCTTTTGGAAATTTGTGTTTACACCAAATGCATCAAGTGCTTTAGATTTTTTTCAACCTGTAATTAGTTGAGTAACTTCAGTGTCTGAAATATGAGTGATGGTGAACAAATTTTGATCAGCATCACTCATATTATCAGAGCACACGACTGTGTTAAAAATCTGACTGATCTCCTTAACAGATGAGATAACGAAAGTGTTTAAGTTACTGGCTGTACAGTAGATATAGGCTCTCTAACAATGGAGTTATTTACATTAAGTTCAATTGTATTATTGTTTTTGTTTGAATGACGGCCAAGCAATTTATTAAGGTGTTGCCAGATAATTATTTCCCATTACCTTTGGCTTTTTCAATTATATTTACTTAAAAAAATGTTTTGGCCTTTCTTAAACCTATTGTTACTTTGTTCCACATTGAAGAAAATCTTTGTCTATCCAGTTAGACCTGTTTTCAAGAACTGTTTTAGTAATTAATCTCTTGTTTTCATTAGATTCTTGCACTCTTTGTTTAACCAGGGCAGATTAAATGTTTCCTCAATTTTTTTGTCGACCTCTAGTAGAGTACGTTGCTATAACATCCTTGACAGTGTCAGTGAAATGACTGCCACAGAATTATGGATCATCACTACACAATAAAGGCTCCAAGTTAACTGATGCTAATGCTTCTGCTACATTTTATCGCTGACTTCTTGCTATGAATTCATAATAGGCCCAATAATTAATACTGGGCTGATATTAACAGCCAGTGTTCACATCCCTGTGCTTCTCTAGCTTATTAATGAAGCCAATTTTCAACAACTCATGCCGTACAAAGTGCTTTACAAAGAAAGAAAAAAGTTAATCCCAGAAAGTTTCACAACATTCATTGTAGTTCTTGTTTTCTATTTTGTGTTAGCAGGCTGTACAATCATTTCATCTCCATTTTTCACCAGAAACCAATATTGCTCTTGTTGACGCCTCCTACTCCTTTAAACTCTTTTAGGTCTCCCCCTCCCTTTGACATGGTGTGCCCCCAAAGGAAACAAAGATTCCTAGGATTCATGTAGCAGTCGGTTCACAGCCCAAATGCGGAAGATGAAATGCGGATGGAAACTCAATGTGTAAAAGATGAAGCGTGATAAAAATAATACAGCAGTGCTTTGATATGCTATATTTGCAGAGGATCTGTGCCTCACAGTTCCCCCAGATGTGCTAAGACACACTAACAGAGCTGTGGAGGCGAGGCAAGTGGGAGAAGGGTTTACTGTGTCTTTGTAAGAAGCATTATCACTATCACTGCAGCTTTTTGTAATCCATTGAGAAAGCATTTACAGTATTGTTGTCTCTTTTAGTGATGAATTGGAGAGCATAGGATCTTTACAAAGTACAATGTCTAACAAATAATTTTAGTTGGGCTGGATAAATTCTGTAGCAAAGGGACGGTGATAGAAGGTAGAGGACTGCAAATCCAGCAGGGAAATTTACTATGGAGTGTTTTAGCCTCTAATTAAATGTTAATATCCTTTGTTTAAATTAAAAGATAGCATCATGTGTATTTCATGGGATGAAACATGGCCACAATCAGTGTATTTCAAAAGTATTTACACCCCTTGAACTTCTCTGTCATGTTTGTATTTAGTCTGTTGATCCACATGCAGAATGCCACTAGGAAGACCAGCAGAAAGTGTTGTAAAAAGTTTATTGCAAACAGTAAATGAGATAATGTAAGGTCACAACACGGGAACCAGAAACTGAATACTCCCAACGGGTATGGAGACACAGCAGAGAAAATGATCCAGAGGCGAGAGTTGTTCAGGTAATATTTCACTAGTAGGATTTCTCGGATGAGGCTTACTTGGTGGTTGATGGTGTTAACGCCAGGGACAGAACATTTGGGAGTCTGGGTCCGTTGGAGGGGGGCGTGGTGTACCTAGTGGAGTAAGGATGGAGTGAGAAGGGTGGGCAGGCAGAGCAAAGGAGCATAAAGGAACTTGGAGCACTGAGAACGTCAGACATGGAATGACATAAGAACTCATTGAAGAGCTGGAGATCCAGGTGAGATTAATGAGTTTACTGGAGAGAAACCTTGGGAGGAGCAGTTTAAGTGTCCTGCAAGTTTAAATGTCTTCAACTGTAATTTTAAGTCATGTACCAACAGAAAATAGAGCATAATTGTGTAGTGGGAAGTGAGAGGGAAAAAGCTTCGATGGCCAGTTTCAGCGTAAGGAAGGTTTGTTAGCACGAAGAAAGGTTGGTTGGGCACGGGTCCCAGACTGTATCAGGACTTTGGGCAGAACGGGGAGATCTCCATCAGCTCGAACGGATTGAACCAGAGAGAGGAAACGCAGGTGGCTGCGCATCTTTTTTGAACTTTCGCAGGGGGGGGGGGGTGGCTCAGCTGTTCGTTTGTCAACTCAGAGATGTAGAAATTCCAGGATGGGCTGGTGAGTCAGTCCGGTGGCCACCCAAGGTGTCAGGATTTCCCGAACGTCAGCCCTCCAGGAGTGAGGTCAGAGCGAGAGACAGACGGTTGTTGATCATCCAAGTACATGTGTATCGCACTGTTTTTTCTTCTGGGGTTTGGTGTTCCTGCATTGGGCGAAAGGCAGGGGAGGACCAGCACAATTGGGGAATGGTGGCGTCATCTATAATTATGACCCTTTTATACTTTCATATATTCATGGGTCAGACCCAACAGTTAGGTATGGGAATTACAGACCCATCCTGGGAATATTTTTGTGTGGTGGAAGACTTTAAGGATGTACTCAATGGATCACCACGTTCTCCATGGTGAAAGCAGGGTATGAAGACTCAAGGGAAGTTGAGTCTGTCATAATGGCAGTGGTTGCGATGGTAGTCAAAAAAAAAAAAAAATATTCCATTGTGGCACGGAACAGGGGCTGCATGAGAGCTCTAGACAATTTGATGATGTAGTGGTTCTCTTTACAGAACAGCTGCTTTCATTCTGGATCCTTTAATCATTGAGGTAACCTCTGAAAGCAGATGGTTGCACTAACTTTTATTTAGGGTTACTGGAGTAAAAGGAACTGAATGCCTGTTTGTGCAACACTTTTTCAGTTTTTAATTGGAATAAGTACTGAAAGCCACAAAACTTTCTCCTTCCAATTTTCATGTATGCTCTACTTTGCATTGGTCTAGCTATAAAGTCGAGACAACATATACAGAAGTTTTAGTCTTATGATGTGACAAAATAGGACCGTTTTGAACATTATGACCAAAAGACACTATATGTGTTCATGTTCCTCAGATCTTTAGACAAATCAACCAGAGGCCAAAACCAATGCTCATGTATATGTGTTTATCAAAATCAAGGTGAACAGAAAGTAAAATGGTCCAAATGTAAATTCAGACTTGGACCAAGTTTACATGGGAAATATCAAGTAATCTTAATGTTTAATAAGTGGGATATAAAAATATCTGCAGATGCCTCAGAGATGCCCTTGTCTCCAACACCACTATCGAAGAATACATAGTCTGTTCTCTGTCAAGGTTTTAGTGCAGGCAGATATGTCTGTATTCCTCTCTCCTCATTCACATCTCTCTCTTTTCCTAATGAAATAATGGCATTCCTCTTCTTTTTTTTTTCTCTCTCCTTCTTGCCACTCTGCTTAAATCGACACTTGGCTAGATTCTCCAGTGCAGCAGAAGCTGAGTCATAAAGGTTTCAGTGGCCTGATTTATGGACAGTGATGTGGATGAGGGGTTTTCAGGTGGGTGGGGGGATTGAAGCAGCAGGATGGGGAAAAAAACCCACTGGCGTCAGCTCGCCGATCACAAAGACATACGTCAGCACAGAAACCATCTGCTGACTTCAGAAGAAGGCGGAAGAAATGCAACTGTAAATTGAAACATGATAAAACGATAATTGTGCAAGTTACCAGAAATCTGTTGCTTTCCCTGGTTTCATGTTTAACACCGGAAGTTAGCCTCTGGTAAACCTGTGTTTTTTTTTTGGTTTTTTTAATGTAGTGATTGACTTGCTGACTATGCTAGTCTGCTCTGGCACTCCCGCCCCCCTCCCACCCCATTTCAGCTGTGGGCCAATAAATCAACATGGATACAAGCTTATGCCCACCATTTACATTACTTTTTTCCCCCTCCATTAACCTCCATTAACATTCTGCTGAAAATGAAGCGTGTTGTTTAAACCTCTGAATAAATATGGGGGGAAAAAAGCTTGTAAAATCGTTTTCCTTGTTTGTGAGTCACACAGCTTTGGGTATTCAGTTTAATTTAGCGGTTTTGTATTTTCTGTGTGTGGTAAAGATTATTTGAATTGACTCTTCATTCCAGCCGCTTGTTCATATAAGTGGGAAATAAAAGGCGTGGAGGCAGCTTCAGGTTGACAAGGCTACAAGGCTTTATTGGGGTAAAATGCAGCACATTTTGAGACTCACGGCACTCGGTGGGGATTTGAGGAAAGGCATTCTTAAACTCCGTGTTGCACCTAAAGACAGCTGGATAAGCACATTTTGGTGACGGCTAAAGCACCTTCTAATAGGATCTCACACGGCAGAGTCTACTCCTCACATCTCCTTTCTTTATTAATTGTGTTCTGTTGCCATGTAAACGTGTATACATGCTGTTAGTGGTTCAAGTAAAACAAACAAAAGCCTCAATGATCTAAACTCTTGAGTTCAGGAGGTTTGTATTTTTTCTATTTCGATGAGGCATCTCTGCATATTAAGCACCAGAAAACGGATTAATGAGTCTAAACTTTCTTATCGGTTGTTTTTGCAGTTTTCTCTTCGGTTCCCGCCTTTTCTACTGCTTCTTTTTCACCTTCCTCCTCCTCCTTTACACCCCCTTCATCTCCTTCTTTTTGCTCGCTGTCATCTTGCTCTTGAGCTCTGCTTTCTTCTCCTTCTTCCTTCTCATCTTTTTCATCACCCTCCTCTTCATGATCCTCTGTGAGGAAACAGTTGAGCACAATAAAAATGTTATATTAATTTTCAGTTAGGTAAAATGGCAATACTAACCTCCTTCTTCTGCTTCCTCTTCTTTATCTATTGCTTCCTCTCCTTCTTCTTCTTCCTCCTCCTTCTCATCTGCAACTTCTTCCTCTTCTCCCTCCTCCTTCTCCTCCTCTTCCTCTTGTTCTCCCTCCTCCTTCTCCTCTTCCTCTTGAGGAGGGCTGGCCTCCGCCTGCTTGGCTTGGCTTGCGGTTATTGTGTCCTCTGTGCAGAACGATGGTGAGTACAATCGGGAGCTCAGCAGGTACGGAGCTGCCGAGCTCAACAGAGACTGTGTGGAGACTTGCAGTCTTCCATAAGAAGGAGCAGGGCCCATTGCCTGAGAATAAACGCTGCAGGATCCTGGTTTTGGCACGCTCATGCGATTCTCCTCTCCTTCAAGAAGCTTCCTAGCAGGACGAGACAGAAAGTTGGGGAAAAAAAGAAAGCATTAGGTCTCACATTTACAGTGCAGTGCAAAAACCTCACCCTGCAATGGGTGTGACTTGAGCCATTACCTGTATGCTGCAATCTCAATGTCCAATGCCATCTTTACGTTCAAGAGATCTTGATAATCTTTTAGGTAGCGAGCCATGTCATTCTTGTTTGCCCTCAATTCCTCCTCCAATTGACTTATTGTGTCCTGCAAAATGAGAAGGCACAGCAACATTCTAGTTTGAGTTTAACTGAGTTCTAAAATCGGTTTACCCTTTGCTCTAGTCCTCTACTTTCTGTGCTTATGATGTTTACCTGCAATTCAGAGATCTCTCCACTCTGTTTCTCCTCCACCTCTTGCAGCTGGTTTTCCAGAGCTTGGATCATCTCGCGGCAGGCATCAATCTCCAGGGTTCTGTCTTTGAGCAGTCGCCGGTGCTCTCCGACTTCGTCCTTGGCGCTGCGTGCGCTCTCTGTGCTACGCGTAGAGCCTACAGTCATCACGCTCATCTTGTTGCAGAACCAGTCTTCTGCCGCTTGCAGGTTGCATTGTGCCATGGTCTCGTACTGGCTTCGAATGTCACGCAGAGCGGCGGAGAGGTCTGGCTTCGAGACTTCCATCTCCACCGATACCTCGACGCTGTACTGAATCTGGGCCTGCAGCTCGGCGATCTCACTTTCGCAGAGGCGCTTCAGGAAGGCCAGCTCGTCCAAAAGGGTGCCGACCCTTTTATCGAGCTCGGCCTGGTCCAGTGCGGCTTCATCTGCTCCCTTCCTGGCATCCATGAGCCGTCCCTCTGCGTACTCTCTGCCGAGGACTTCGTCCTCATAGCGCTTCTGCAGGTTCTTCAGCACATCCTCCATCTCATCCCTGTGGTCCTGGGCCGCTTGCTTCTCATGGCGGGCCTCTTCAACGGCAGCACGAAGCTTGCGGATCTCATGCTCGTACAGGGCCCGAAGATTGGAAGGCTCAGCCTGCCTCTGCCTAAGCAGCAGCAGCTCTGTCTCCAGCAGCTTGTTCTGCTGCTCCAGCTCATGGACCCTCTCAATAAAGCTTGCAAAGCGATCATTGAGGTCCTGAAGCTCAGCCTTCTCCTGGGTCCTCAACTGTTTGAACTCGGAGCTCACCTGGACGGCTTGCTCAAGTCGGAGCTCAGTGGCAGCTGCACCAGGAAGGATTGGGGAGTAGCTGGAAGGAGCTCTGGTTGATGTTGGATAACTTCTGCGTGAAGATACATAGGACGGTACTGGGGCTGAATATGTGGAGTAAGCAGACCTGGATCCAATTCCTCCTCCAGATCCATATCCTGCATTGCGCAAAACCACTCTCCTCTTGTAAGTCGAAGGGAGATAAGGGTCAAAGCCGGTTGAAGTCATGATTTCGAAGATATGCTGCCAGGGAATGTTGCGGTGTGGTCTGCTCACTGAATCTGCATTACTCTGGCTTTTATAGAGCCCGTAATGACTGTGACGTAAGCTTTTTTTTTTTTTTTTCTTCCACAATGCTGACAGAAAGAATTGATTATGGTCCTTGCCAGCAAGCAGAGATGGGGAGGGTTGTGAGTAGATGAGGTGGGATAAGTAACAATGAAGCAAAATGGGTTGCAACAGACAGGGTCATCCAGGACATTAACAGGCTACTGTTACTCCTGAAAACTGCAGAGGAAGCTACAGCTTTACTGCATAAATCCTTTGGAAGATTTCATATTATCTAGCATCTACATAATAGACTTTTGCATCATTTTATATTTCAGTAAGGAAAGGAAAAGCTTAGGGATCAAACAACTGGGTTGAAAGAAAGAAAGAAAGAAAGAAAAGAAAGAAAGAAAGAAAGAAAGAAAGAAAGAAAGAAAGAAAGAAAGAAAGAAAGAAAGAAAGAAAGAAAGAAAGAAAGAAAGAAAGGATGTACACGATCTCCCTCTAGCGACTAAAAAATGTCGGGTTAAAACATCCCTCCATTATCTATCTATCCAGAAAGCCTGGTACATATCACATGGATTAAAACTGTAAATATCTTGATAAAGTAAAGCTGTGTCATAAATGCACCTATGTATTCCAATGACGACAAGTGCCTGAAGACCTCCGATTTCAGAATTCAGTTCAACAACACTTTATGAACTCCAAAGGATTTTAAAGAATTATATTAAATAATTTTATTTTTCATTACTAGTCTACTTTCGTCTGAATTATTTTCTCCAGTTGCATAAACACTAAATCACTCTACAATCATTTGGGTTACTTATGAATTCCACTTATGGAAATTCATCAGTCGTCCGGGACATACAGCCTCTTTTGCAGAAAGCTAGAGAGCTAAAAAAAATTACAGACTTTTTGCGTCAGGGTGAATTAGTTTTTTTTTTTTTCTGATTCACTTCATTACAACTGGTTATTTCTATTAATATTTTGTGATAAGTCTTAAAATGCGTTTTCAGAAATTCCTTAATCGTAAATAAAGAAAACATTTAATTTGTTTAAAAGCACGTTTTGTGGCAAAGAATTGAGTGGGTGTGCTTCTTAGCAGTCAGCCGCGGGAGGACCTAGGGAGATGTGATCTCAAAGTCGAATGGGAGGTGTTGCCATGATGTTTTTGTTGGTTCTGTTTTCCTAGCCAGAGGTAAGAGGCAATATAATCATTTTTGGGCATGTTACAAAGAAATTGTAATATAGTTCACATTACTAGTTACAATGTCAAAAATGTAATGTTTGCATTACATATTACTGCCTTTAAAATGTAACTGAGTTACACAACTATAAGTTACTTTTGGTAAAATATCTTAAATATCTAACACGACTTCTAACCACCGTATGTTATCAATGTACATTTTACACAAGTGTCAAACCACAAATACTGTTATTTTAACACTATTTTATGGAAATTAAGTCTCAAGTTCCTTTGCATGCCTACTATTTCATGGTAATGTTTGTTAAATCTAATCAAAAGAAAGTGCTGAAGTGCTCATTATAAAGATGGTTGACAAAGATGAGACTCCGATGTCTGAAGTATTACAACAGATGGTTAGGAAAACAGTGTGAATAATGCTGCTGTTTAAATGTACAGTCGATCTTTTCCTCAGCCGTCCTGATTCTCTGATGTTTTAGTTTTGAGCAACAGGACGTGGATGGTGGATCTTGTTCTACCGTATCCAACTTGGTTTGGTCTGTTGCATTAGTTGGCCAGAAAAACAACAACATTTAAAATGCATTTGTAACCTGAGTTACTGAAATTGTAGCTAGTAATACATTGCTGTATATTTTGGAAGTAATGCATTACATTACTCAGATAGTGAAAAAAGTAATATTCCTGTAACTCATTACTTTTGTAATGTATTACTCCCAACTCTTAATATAATATAATATAATATATTTGATTTATACTTGCAAATTAAATTGCAGAAACAAGTTTTGATGGTTTTATTTATTTTAATGTTACTGTATTCATGGTGGGCTGCAGTGGTTAGCACTGTTGCCTTGCAGCAACTAGGTTGTGGGTTGTATCCCGGGCCAGGGTCTTTCTGCACTTTGAGGAAGTGCAGAAAGACTTTTTGGATTCTTCATGTTATTCCCGTGCAAGAGTGTAATCCTCCCAGGCCTCCTCTTGAAGAACAAAAGAAAATGACAATTTAAATTAACTGGTGTCTATAAATTATCCTCAGGTATGTGTGTATGCAAGGTTGCTGTCAGCATCTGTGGTTGCACTGTGGCTATCCGTCCCACCAATTTGCCTTCCCGGAGGACAAATGGTGCGAACCCACCCTCCACATTTCTTTGTTGTTTACGACGTATTACTTGTATGGAAAAATTTCATTGGTTAGATGTATACACCCACAGCGTTTTGACCAATCATCGGGAATTTTACTAAGTGGCGGGTAACAAATGACTTTTTGCTATTAACGTCCATCGTCTGTAGTTGACAGCAACAAAGGATGAAGACTGAAGTTAATTTATTTCTTCATTTCTAAGCTGTAACCTTTTCCGCATCAGGTTTTAATGTCTCCGTGATTTAGCAGGAAGGTACAAAAGGTTTCCCCGCGATGGCCGGTAAGTTACAGAGGGTAAGAGATGAAGGCTGCAGTGTGAAACATGAGCTAATGTTAGCTTTGCTTCTGCACAATTAGCGAGCTGGGGACAAACTTAGAGCTTTACATTATGCGAATTATAATTGTAGCCTAAACTAAAAGGCACAAATCGAGTCTACGGGGTTGTGGATCCGCTTAAATAAGATCCCGTGTTGGTTTTAGGCTAATCAGGCTAGTTGAAGGAGCAGTTCGGTAAAGTTAGCTTACTTGGTTCAGTGATACTGCTCGTCCTTTTGTTTAAGCGTTTTTAGTGTGTACCCTTGGAACTGTTATAATCAAGTAAACCGGACGAATAACCGAGTTTATGGCTGTTTTATGAGGCACCCGTTTATTTTTGCACGGTAGCAGCGGTCGTGGGGCGCCAGTCCATCACCGTGCAACACAGAAACCAGTTTGACCCAACAGCCATGTTTCTGGACTATCGCAGGAGACTAAAGAACCCAGAGAGAACACACGAATGCACGGGATTCAAACCAAGGGATCTCTTACTGCAGAGCAAATGTGCAAGCAACTGCGCTACTATGCAGTATCAAACATAAATACAATTATTCATACTACTGAACAGTTCTATCCGCAGAAGAAACCCCCGATGTATTCCTAATTGCTGCTCCCGTTTAACGTTAGAAACCAATAATTGGTCATGTTATCGGTGGTTTCATCAGCCAGGTAGATTTCCAGAAGCATTGCTTTAAAAAATAAGTGTCCAATTTCAACTCCAGCTGTTGATTTCAGGTTAATCTGAATAATTTTGAGATTGTCCTGCTTTATTATCTCAGTGACTTCATACTATGCAAATAGCAGTAAACCAGAACCATAGCATGATGCTACCACCACCATGCTTCACTGTATGTTTCTACAAAACCTTTTCTACTAAACTCAATTCCTCTCAAGCTTGAAGGATTGTTTTTTTAATTGTATTTTTATATTAGCCGTACATTCTTTCTCAGCACTGCCTCACTCTTCGACAAATGTTTAACTCGCTTCACCGTACACAGTGACGTTGAAGTTCCAACATCTTCCAGTGTATGATTTTTTTCTTATTTTTTTATCTTCACTTTCTTTTAGAAACGTTTGGTTCCACCATTATTGCTCCTGACACCAAGCTTTATTAATAACTACAAATAAATCCTTTTTTGTCTGAGATGGACCCATAAAATCATTATGCTATCCCGTCTAAATGTCTTAAAATAGCCCTACACCTTTCAACTGCTGATACAATACATTTTAGAAGTAATTACTGTTTTAATGTGGCTTTACGTTTTGAAGGCTAATACTGTTCATATTTAGATGCTAAAAATCATTCACTTTCTTAAATTATGTTCTAACACATGTTACCTGGCAGCTAATTTCTGTCAAGTATTATATACTGGTAATAATATTACACAACTACATGCAGATTATCTTGCCCTACTCAGCAAGGTATTATGATTGATTAACAATGAATTAGGGCTGCAGATATCCATTGTTTTTGTAATCGATCAATCTAGCCCTTTTTTCGATTCGATTAATCAGATTTTTTTTTACATTTTTAAATAACCAAAACTAATCATGCATAACAAAAAATATTTTATCTCTAAAAAAAAACAGAGAACTCCGACATTTGGCTCCAAAACTAAGCCAATTTACAGTATTTATTTATCTATTTGACAAAATAACAGTCAACAGCAATAATGTAAATTAATAAACTAGTCCTATGTAGTTCATCCACTTTTTTGTGAAAAAGCTTTCGCACCTTGGCATGTAATCAATAATTCGCATTACTACACGATCCAGCATCACAAGCTTTTTTTTATGCAGCTGCTGTTCCCCATATCGGTTATGATCTTGTGATGCTCATAGGCTTTGTAGTAATAATTCTTTCTTCGCCTGGGAGAAGAATGTGCCTCTCTCCTTCCATTCTCACGAATCTAGCATTGATTGACAGGGGCTGCTATTGCTGTACCATCGACGCGCCTTGCTTGCCAAGCCTCGCGTGAATGTGCAGCGTTTGATTCCACCTTAGCTTCGTTCGTGGAACCAAATAAGCCTAGAGTGAACTGTTAGGCTTATTCAAGCAAGGATTTTCCAATGAGCCTAGTTTTTATTTTATTTTTTGAGCTTGCTTCTCGGAACAGCCCTCTAGTCATAATTATCTGAAGGTGAAAGTGTGGGTCAGATGGCTGAAATTTCCCAAACAAACATCAAAGCTGGTGTTGATAAGGTAACATTAGTATTCCTCAAAGACCCGACTTCAACCCGGTTGAACGTTTATGGATAATATCATTAAAAACCGGGTCCATGCCTGAAAACCAAACGGTTTAAGTCCAGATATTTTGAATAAGATGTTGGGTCCTTGCAAAGGGCAACTAAACAAATACCAAATATCCATTGGCGTGTATGTATATATTTGAGCCTGCACGTATAATTGTGAAGTTCTGCTAAATTAACTTCTGGCACCTTTAAAGATAAACTGAAGATGTGTGGTTTGTTGTTGTGATGGCTGAACCTACAGCCACACAGCTACAAGTCGGTAACCCCCATGCAACAACATTTCAGTTATGTTTAGTTTATCATTTTGTTTACATAATTTAAACTTTGTTGAAATTAGTAATATTTGTTAACACACATAGGTATTTGTATTCAACTTTTGTTTGTTTTGCTTTCTTTAACCTTTCCTTTTCTTGGGTTACCGGTGCTGGGGGAAATCCAAATGAGAGCTAGAGGGCAGACATGAGCAGAAGCCTGCAAGAGCCAGCACAGTGATGTGGACAGGAAATGCCATGGACTGGTTCACAGCAGCTCCCTCAGGGGGGAGATCATTAATTTGTATTTGTTTTCTAGATGGGTTTCCTGAATAGTTTCTTTACTTATTTAGGTTACTTTTCCATTTATTTTCAAGTAACTAAAAAGCTAATTGGTTTAATTTTCTTTTGTTAGCTTATTTGTTAGTATGTGTTTATTCCCTCTTGTGTTAATTGGTCTGATCAGCCAGTATTTAAGTTCCCTTTGTTTCCTGTTTGGGAGGTCAGTTTGGTTTTGTGTTCAGTTACTTTGTTTGTGCAGTTTGAAGTTACTTTAGTTAAGTTACCAATTTGACTTTGGTTTTGTTTGTTCATTTGACCTCTTTTAGGAGTTCTAATTGTTTGGACATTTCTGTGGGTAAATAAAACCCGTTCTCTTTGAAGCCACCTGTGTCCCTTGTTCCTGACCAGCTCGGTCCCTCACAGTTGTGTGTTTTATAATCATTCCAACCTAGAATACTCTTGATGAGTGTATGTAAACTTCGCACCTGGATTGTTTTATTTTCTCTATCCTGCAGAGACTGTTAGAGGTTCCCCATAAAGGCAGAAAAGCTGCTTTAACGATATTAAAATGGTAAGCTGTGCACCATATGTTTAGCCACCACCCATTGATCATGTGGTTGGTCATCGCTAATGAGTTTGTTGTTGGTTTTTTATTTTATTTTTTACAGATTCGAATTGCTGCTCTAAATGCTGCTTCGACAGCCGCCGATGAGTATCAGGACCCGCAGAGGAGCAGCAAGAGTCGGACGAAAGAGGCTCAGGTACAGACTGAAGGACGCTGAGCAGCAGTGTGCAGCCAGTCTGGATTCACACCGTTCTCCACATGGAAACGAACAACCTTATCTGACCTTTGATTTACCTGCACAGGAAGCCGAGGCTTTTGCTTTGTATCACAAAGCTTTGGATCTCCAGAAACATGACAAGTTCGAGGAGTCTGCCAAGGCCTACCATGAGCTTCTTAAAACTCCGCTGCTCAAAGAGGTATAACTCAACTCTGTGTGTTACGCAGTCCTGATGATGCTGCTAAGACATGCCATACTATACTATAGCATAGCAGAACATACTATACTATACTATACTATACTATAGCATAACATACTATACTATAGCATAACATACTGTACTATACTATAGCATAACATACTATACTATTGCATGCCATACTATACAATACTATAGCATGCCATGCCATACTATACTAGGAAAGGCTAAGGAACAAAAGTAAGTTTTGAGTCGAGACTTTAAGTCTACAAGGTTTGGCTCAGCCTACTGGAAGTGGAATACGATTCATTCGATAAAGTGCGCGACCTCCACAGCCCTTTTATCTAGCATTGGGAACTTGTAGTGGATGCTGGTCTGCTGAGCTAAGGGTCCGCGCTGAAATGTAAGGAGAGAGTAAATTGGAAAGGTATGTGGGTGCTGAAGCATTAAGGGCTTTATAAACCAACATTGAGATCTTGAATTACATTCTGAGGTGAACGGGCAGCCAGTGCAGAGTCGCCAATACTGGAGTGATATGTTGCCTGCATCTGGTGTTAAGAAGCGCGCAGCAGCATTCTGCACAAGCTGAAGTCAGGCAATCATTGATGAATTTGTCCCATATAGAACTGAATTACGGGTAATTAATCTGTGAAGTATGAATGACTGTCTGAAGGTAATTTATTTTAAGGATGGGCTTAAGCTTAGACAGGCGTCACAAATGACAAAAGCAACACTTGACTACATTGTTTAGATGTGCGTCCATTTTAAGAGTGGAATCCATTTGGACTCCAAGGTTACGGGCATTGTTTTTTTGGGGCGAGCAGGAGATAACAGAAGGTTGGCCTA
This sequence comes from Apricaphanius iberus, assembly GCA_028564705.1. Classification (NCBI taxonomy): domain Eukaryota; kingdom Metazoa; phylum Chordata; class Actinopteri; order Cyprinodontiformes; family Aphaniidae; genus Apricaphanius; species Apricaphanius iberus. The sequence continues at coordinate 804,546 of JAPXFQ010001358.1, read as the reverse complement.
GAGTAGGCATTGGTGCTAAAAACAATGACCTCAGTCTTTGATTCATTTAAGAAAAGAAAATCGGCTGTTAGCCAGTCTTTGACTATGCTCTCAATCTTAAATTTCTGTCAATGATAAAATTAGCTGTTGATTTTTGTCATATTAAAACAGTTGGGCATCTTTGTCGTAGAAACCGACTGTGGTTTATGTGATGTTCTTTTAACTGTGATTAATTATATATCGGCATCAACATCGATATCGGCCGATCATTTTGTAACATGTCGGAACCGGTTACACAACTGATGTTTATATCCATTTTGTTGCCATTTGTGTTTCAAGAACAGAACGGGAAGGGGAGGGCCTTTTGTATGATGTGTTGTTTGGTCATGTGACAACGATAACAATGTAGTGCATTGTGGCAGTGTTTTAACTGAAGCAGAGGAGGAACGCGTTTTGTTTTTAAGTGTTAAAAGGGTAGGGAAAAATACATAATATAGACATTGATTATCAGCCAAAATGGCAGTATTAATATCCTTATCAGCCAACAGTTTTGTATCGGTGCATCCCTAAAACTTGCCATCCATTTTGGATAGTTTTTTTTTTTTTTTAGTGCACAACCTATGAGCACAAGTGTTTGTAACATCAGACAGGGTAAATTCGCTGTTATAGGGATCTAAGAGAATGGCCAAGAACTTTATAGCTCTTTACACAAAGACCACTACTTCTGTTAAGGTCTTTCAGTTACAGTCCTAAAAATGTTTATTGGATTATGCTCTGCTTAACCTTTCTCGTTCCCCAATTAACAATATTTACCAATATTGTATACATCTCCATCACTTTCGACACTGTGTAGAAGCGACCAGACAGCCTTCAATGCTTTCCTGCTTCATTGGAGAAAAAACAAACAAACAACAATTCACAAATGGCAAGCAGATGGAAAAAAAGCCTAATTTAGTTGATATCTATGCCTATATGTCTAAAAATGACAAAGATCGGTTGATGCCGAAATGTCTTGCTTCCCTATGTTGGCCAAAAAGTTTCACTTTATCCCCATCTGACCAGATGTTTCACGTCTTTACCGTGTGCCCTACATGGGGTTTTGGCAAACCTTGAGTAGGCCTGCCTTTATACAACCGCCACTCTCAGGTCAGGTTCGTGGAGGGCCTTACTAGCAACGCTCCTTTTGACAGATTCTTCCATTTGAGCTGTAAATACCTGCAGCTAATCCAGAGTGACCCCAGGCCTCTTGTCTTGGTTCTCTGATTAACCTGCTCTTGTTAACGTCTCCACAACTTCGTCATTGACCCGTCTGCTGGGTTTCTTGGCCGAATGCTGTTGGTTGTTTAAATTGTTCTCATGCCAATCTTCGCAGATCTTCTGTATTTCAAATCACTGGACTCGATATACTAATTAAATCACTTTAAATGGGTCTGTTTTTATAATTAATTATGCAACAGACTAATGGGGGGTGGCGTAGAATTACATGCTCGTGGTCTGGCACATAAAGTCCCAATATAAATTTGTGGTTTCAGCACTTGGAAGTAGGAAGAGGCTTAAGAGGTAGGAGTAATTTTAAAAGGCTTTGTATGTAGTTGTAACCCAAATACTGCTTATCTAGAGGTTCTGTAGTCCGTCTAATGTAACTCTGTGGGAGAACTGCCGCTGATGCTGTGCTTCACCTTCGCCGTTGGTTGCAAGTCTTATACACTGTTTAATATTTCAGGCCATGCCTTCAGAAGATCAAAGAGTGGGACTCAAGCATCCTGGTATGATGCTGAAATATTCAACCTTTAAAAACCTGGCTACTATGGCTGCATCACGGGAAGACTTGGAGAAAGCAATGGAGTTTTATTTGGAGGTAAAAGTGCCATTACCTTTGTTAATTATCGTATTTTTATTTTGTTTAATAGAAATGTCGTTTCTACGCTTACAGTTTCATTGGATATGAGTAATATCAATAAGTTAATATTGTAAAAACAGCTCTGTGTTTGTCTCGTTTTCTTCAGGCCGTCATGCTGGACTCCACTGATGTGAACATGTGGTATAAAATCGGCCAGGTGGCCGTTCGTCTGGTGCGCATCCCTCTCGCTCGTCATGCGTTTGAGGAGGGCCTGCACTGCAACCCGGACCACTGGCCATGCCTGGACAACCTCATCACTATTCTCTATACCCTCAGTGATTATACTTGTAAGTAAAGCATACCGTCGTCCAATTCTAGAGGTGCCCAATTAGGACGTTTTGTCCCCGAGTCATTCAAGTTTAGGGACTGTTGATGCCTAGTCTGATCCTTTCAATTACTGTAATAAAAGTGAAATCAGTGTTTGACATTAAAGAGCAAGGGTTTATCTGTTTTGACCCATTCAGTTGTAGCCTTAAATAAACTCTTGTCCTGCTCTGGATGCTGATTTATTTATTTATGTTTTTCATGCTGAGCAATTTGATTTGGTACTACGGTAATGTTAGCTTGTTTGTTGTATTTTGATAGAACTCTTTAGACAGAGAGTGCTGCTTCCATGTGGTCTTTATTGGAACTGCAGTCAGCAAAATGTGCACCCATTTGACATTCGGGCCCATGTTCATTAGTCTGAGCTCTATGACGGTCAGAGGCAATTTTTGCTTTTTTCTGTAGCCTCGGCTAACTGATGGAGGAAAACCGCCTGCTCGTGAACGCGCATACGTCATTATGTCACAGGTCGCGCTCTCTCAAGCACCCCTGGCTATTCTGACCCGAATCACATCAAAATAAATTAAATTGCTGGGCGTCACGTGTTTTAGTGGTTGGAGTGTGCGTCCCTTGTGCAGAGGCTTCGGTCCTCTGCTGTCCCTGGTTCAAGTCCCTTCACAGGCGACCTTTACCTCATGTCTTCCCCCCCACCTCTCTCCCCCTTCAAATTCTGTCTACTGTCAAATGAAGGCTAATCTGGCCCAAAAAAATGTTAAAAAATGTTTTATAGCAACCCCTACATGTAGTAGTGGGAGTATACAATTTAGCAAACGGTAGAAGTTTTGACTATACCGGCCTTCCGCAGTTAAAATGTATAAATAAGTAAAAGCAGAAATCAGACAATATTGACGTTTGTTTTTTCATCAGACTTTGATTTGAATTTATAAAAAATATCTTTGTGTTTTTTGTAGAAAAAGTTTGTATACTTTTTCAAATGCATTTTGCACGATTATGTTATCAAATGGCATTTTAAACTTTTTTTGAAGTTGTTCAGCTGTAGTGTATCTGGAAAGTAAGAATGTTTGTAACATTTCCGACATTTAAAAAAGAAAATAATACATCGCAATAGATATGGTTATTGCCCATGCTTTAGATTATATCGCAGTATAGATTTGAGGCCATATAGCCTAGCCCCACATACATGTCACCTTGGCAAACTGTGCTACAATCATTGTACCGTCACGATATGAAAGAATTTACCGTAAATGACGAAAATGGCTTCATTTTTATATATATATATATATATATACATATATATATACACTACCGTTCAAAAGTTTGGGGTCACATTGAAATGTCCTTATTTTTGAAGGAAAAGCACTGAACTTTTCAATGAAGATAACTTTAAACTAGTCTTAACTTTAAAGAAACACACGCTATACATTGCTAATGTGGTAAATGACTATTCTAGCTGCAAATGTATGGTTTTTGGTGCAATATCTACATAGGTGTATAGAGGCCTATTTCCAGAAACTATCACTCCAGTGTTCTAATGGTACAATGTGTTTGCTCATTGGATCAGAAAGCTAATTGATGATTAGAAAACCCTTGTGCAATCATGTTAACACATCTGAAAACAGTTTAGCTCGGTACAGAAGCTACAAAACTGACCTTCCTTTGAGCAGATTGAGTTTCTGGAGCATCACATTTGTGGGGTCAATTAAACGCTCAAAATGGCCAGAAAAAGAGAACTTTCATCTGAAACTCGACAGTCTATTCTTGTTCTTAGAAATGAAGGCTATTCCATGCGAGAAATTGCTAAGAAATTGAAGATTTCCTACAACGGTGTGTACTACTCCCTTCAGAGGACAGCACAAACAGGCTCTAACCAGAGTAGAAAAAGAAGTGGGAGGCCGCGTTGCACAACTGAGCAAGAAGATAAGTACATTAGAGTCTCTAGTTTGAGAAACAGACGCCTCACAGGTCCCCAACTGGCATCTTCATTAAATAGTACCCGCAAAACACCAGTGTCAACATCTACAGTGAAGAGGCGGCTGCGGGATTCTGGGCTTCAGGGCAGAGTGGCAAAGAAAAAGCCATATCTGAGACTGGCCAATAAAAGAAAAAGATTAAGATGGGCAAAAGAACACAGACATTGGACAGAGGAAGACTGGAAAAAAGTGCTGTGGACGGATGAATCCAAGTTTGAGGTGTTTGGATCACAAAGAAGAACGTTTGTGAGACGCAGAACAACTGAAAAGATGCTGGAAGAATGCCTGACGCCATCTGTTAAGCATGGTGGAGGTAATGTGATGGTCTGGGGTTGCTTTGGTGCTGGTAAGGTGGGAGATTTGTACAGGGTAAAAGGGATTCTGAATAAGGAAGGCTATCACTCCATTTTGCAACGCCATGCCATACCCAGTGGACAGCGCTTGATTGGAGCCAATTTCATCCTACAACAGGACAATGACCCAAAACACACCTCGAAATTGTGCAAGAACTATTTAGAGAAGAAGCAGGCAGCTGGTATTCTATCGGTAATGGAGTGGCCAGCGCAGTCACCAGATTTGAACCCCGTTGAGCTGTTGTGGGAGCAGCTTGACCGTATGGTACGCAAGAAGTGCCCATCCAACCAATCCAAATTGTGGGAGCTGCTTCTAGAAGCGTGGGGTGCAATTTCTCCAGATTACCTCAACAAATTAACAGCTAGAATGCCAAAGGTCTGCAATGCTGTAATTGCTGCAAATGGAGGATTCTTTGATGAAAGCAAAGTTTGATGTAAAAACAATCTTATTTCAAATAAAAATCATTATTTCTAACCTTGTCAATGTCTTGACTATTTTTTATTCATTTCACAACGTATGGTGGTGAATAAGTGTGACTTTTCATGGAAAACACAAAATTGTTTGGGTGACCCCAAACTTTTGAACGGTAGTGTATATATATATATATATATATATATTTTTTTTTTATCCAATGTTTTTTTTTTCCTCATTATTTATCACCCAGTGCTCCTACCTAGTTCCAGTTCTGGGCATTGCTCTCCCTCTGCTAACTGTGGGAGGGCCCTGCACTGAAGCTCAAGCCTCCTTCTTGCCTGAGGAGTGGGCAGGTCCTTCTTGTCATCTGAAGGGGGCAGGGTTTCCCCAGCTGGACATAGCGCGTGGAAGGATCACGTTATTCCAGCCAGATCCTCCCCAACACTTCAGGCGCCCCAGTCAGCCAGGAGGAGGCAGCATACACTATACAGCCCAGAACTGATGCATGTTTTTGTGGGAGTAGCTCACATTAGCTACTCAAGGAAGCATGGGGAGAACATGCAAACTCCACACAGAAAGGCCCTTTCGCCAACCCCCACCCAGGGTGTTGGTGCTGTTGATATGGAGGAACAAACACACCCTCAGCACCTACAGCAACCCAGGACCTTCTAGCTGTGATTTGAGCCGCGCTACCAGCTGTGCCACCATGCTCCCCCAAGAAAATGGGTTCATTTAAATAAATGCATTACATAATACGGCTTTAATAACCACATTGTAAAATTTCTTATTGCAGATTCAAGTTATTGCATTTGAGCAAAACCTGCAGAAAGTGTCTTTCCTGCTTCATGACCTTAATACTTTTCTACTAAACTACTACTGTTTCAGCTGCCCTCTGCTATAAATCCGTCGGCTCCATGCAAATTGGAGCAGAGCTGGCTGAGCCGATCACATGACACACGGGCTGCCTGCTATTGTCTCGCCGTGCAAATGAAAGGAGGCTTAGTTTGTTAGCAAGTAGATGTACAAAATCTGGTCCGTCTTTCATGGAGGATTTTCCATAATAATTGTGTATGAATCATGCAATCAAACCAATTATTCCTATTCATTTTTTCAAACCTTAACAACTTACTAATAGAAAGCAAAGTTGATTTGGACCTCCGTGTTTTGCAGATTGTTTATATTTCATTGCCAAAGCCCTGGAGAAGGACCACTGCTACACTAAAGGCCTGGTGTTAAAGGAAAAAATCTTCAAGGAACAGCCTTGCTTGAAGAGGGATACGATGCAAATGTTTGCAAAATGGTAAGACCAGCTCACTCATTTAAGAGCACCATAAATGGACCCTGTTCTGTAACCCTAAAACTGCACAATTCCCACTGTGAATAATTGCAGCGATATATCCATTCACTACGTGGAAGTGGAAGAGGAAGAGCGCAGATCCATCATTGACGAGGCTCTGGAGATACGGAGGCGCAGACAGGCTCTCTCTCACTGTGAACCCAAACCCGACCTCGTGCTGGTCCAGCCCATACACTGCCTCTCGTTAGTTCTTCTTCTCAGTTCCTCATTTTATGGGATAAATGTGCATCAACACTTAATTATTACATTTACATTTATTTGACATTTCCTTTAAATGCATTTAATACCCCTGCATAGCTTGAACAGAAGTAACTTTTTTTTCTAAATTTGTAGTTCTTATTCTTTAAGTGGGACCAGTGGAGTAATGGTTTTAATTCAGGGATTTTCTTTGATTATCCCCTTGTGCAGACATTTTTTTTCTTCGTTTTTTTTCCTGAAAACTTAAAGTGTCCTCTGTTTTGACCTCAGATGGAAGCAGGTCGGCGAAAGCTTTCTCGCAATGTACAAACATCAGACGACCTGCGAGCCTCCCCGACCGAGTCTGGGCCGCAGGATCGACTTGTCTGCATACCGTGACCCCTGCTTCTCCCAGAGCCTTCCCCAGCCCAGTAGCCCAGTGAGCATGGCTTTGACCGCTGTGCTAAGCAGCCCCAGTTCATCCCTGCCACCAGTAACCTTCAACGATCCCGCAGTCCTTCCCCAGCCTGGCTGTCAACCTCAGATCACCCTGAGCCAAACCACTGTGGAGGTCACTACTTCAGCTCCCCCTGCTGGTTAGTGTTACACCCTCTCTTGCACGCTTCCATCATTTCGTTTGGATAAAAAAAAAAGAAAAGAAAAAACAGGCAGTTTTTCATGTTACAATTACAAACTACAATGTCTTTTTTTTGGAGGGTTTAGAATGGTAGACCAACACAAGGTAGTTACATGGTTTAAACAAAATAAAAAGCAGATTTTTTTTTCAGCTCCTTTTGCTGCAATTACGGCGGACTGTCACCAGGGGGCATGTTTGTGCAAACATTGCACATTGACGAAGCTGACTGGACAATGACCATCACTGAATATATATATGTTTTTTTCCGTTGCTCTGCAAGATTGATTCCTGCGAGATTTGGAGTTTTATAAACTCAGGAGAATCCATCTTGGACTGCTCCAATCAAAACCGTCTGACCTCCAACCAATATTTCACCAACCAATCGTTTGTCAGCATTGTGCTTTGGGGCGAGAGTTGAGTTGTGACGGTAGTGTCAACTGTTTTACAGGAACTGGATACTATTTCTTCGTTAAAAAATGAGTAAAGGAAAGCTCTTTAACATGTCCTCCAAATTCTGTTGCACAGATTCCAGATCGAAATGTGTAGGCTCGACACGGGGTGGGGCTACGCATAGATCTGGTTGATGCCAGGTTATATATATTCAAGACTTTCCTCAGAATCTCAAAATAGTTGTCTGGACGTTGAGTAGGACATTTTAACATGGCAGTATGCTTTAAGATCAATTATTTCAGCTCTGCTAAAAGGTGATTTCCCCCCACAGCATTATGCCGCGACCTCTTTGTGTTGCTGTGGGGATTTTGTTTTCAAGCCTCTGGTTGACTTAGGCTTTCGTTATGGCTTGAAATTAGAGCTGAAACAACAAATTGATTAAATCGATTATAATCGATTTTCAAAATGGTTGACAACTAAGTCCTCAATTAGTTGCTTTATAATCACGTTAACCCCTTAACGTTCCGACGGCCCGCGGGCGGGCCTGTCTGCCATTTTTAGTCTTTGTTATATTCTGATTTATAATTTCTATATATAATTGGAAAGCTAATATGATTTTATCATTTATTGGCATATGTGGTTAAAAAAATAATACTACGTGTGAACACAGCAGTTGTCTTTGTCAACCCCCCCCATTCTCTCCCAGAAGAAGAATTAGCAACAACTCACATTTTGCAGCCTGCTGTCATATATCTAATATTTGAAATGTTTGAGTTCATTTCATTGAAAGCAGAAGATCCAAATTTAAAAAGCCAGATTTACTCCAACACCCCACAGACCACGAAAATGTTGTTTAGTGAATGTAGGTTAATTAATTCTGAGAACCCCAATGTTGCCCCAAAAATACTGCCCAACCAAGTCGGCCTCCTTCATTCCCGAAATGAAAATGTAATTTGCATTTCATGGACTGAGATATTTTTGTTAATATGCTGTACATTCATTTTTATGGAATGCTATCTCATTTTGTATTTTTATGCTTATTCTGGACAAATATCTTGCACCGTTTCGCTCATTTTACACTGTTAACTGTGTTCAGGTCCAATAAAATTGATTGCAGTGAACTGCACAATTCTCTTGTGTTCTTAATGAAAATTTGTTCGTAGTCATTTATATAGGTGAAAGTAATAACCAAATATAAGTATTAATTAGTGATTAATCGATTAATTGTCCAAATAATCTACAGATTATTCGATTATGAAAATAATCTTTAGTTGCAGCGCTACATGACATGCGAAAATCTGCCCCACACCAAAACAAATTTGTTTGTTAATGTGTCCAGATGTGGACACATCTGGACACATTACGGTGGCTTGACACACATTTGTCAAGCCACCGTACGTTGCTTTCGTTAATGCTCTGTAACGTTCACAGCTGCAGGCATGGACATTTCCCTGGCAGACAAAGTGAAGAAGGCCCCAAAGAGAAAGCGTGCGGTGGAGGAGAGTGGCGAGACGGCCAAACGCCGCTCGGCGCGCGTTAGGAACACAAAATGCAAGAAGGAAGAGAAGGTTGACTTCCAGGAGCTGCTTTTTAAATACTTACCCTCACGGTAGGTTGAAAGAAAACGTCAGCAAAATATCAACATATTTTCAGGACCCTTTTTTTCCCCTGCAAACATTATTTTTGGGTTTATGTTTAGGCTCAAGAAATTCGATCCTGATAACGATGACGAGAGCTTGGGGAATCTCGAGTCGCAGTGCGACGGGAAGGACGACGTTCAGCCTGTTCTCGGCAGCAGCTTACCGGCCGACTCCGTTGAGCTCATGGAATCTGGTACACCCTCTGTATATCTTTTTTTTAAATCACAGACTGGCTCTGCCTTAATACGTTTTGATAAACTGAACTACTTTATGTTTCTCTGTGTTAGAGCAACAAGATGTTCACAACTTCTTGCTCAACAATTTGGCCAATGGCGGTATACTCGACCTGATGATGCGCTACCTGAAAGCAGTCGGTCAGAAGTTCTTGGAGGAGTGGCCACAGGGGCTGACGGCCGTGGTGTTGGAGGTTTATCAGACCTGGAGGAAACACAGCATGGGCCTCCCCAACCCTCTTCTTCGGGACTGCAGCAACCAGCACATCCGGGTAAAAAAAAAAAGACTTTTTAGGAACAGGATGAATGTTAAGCAAACGTAGGGATGGGCCAGAACATCATGTCATGGGGAAATTTAAGGATGCAACGATATGATACCAGTTTATTTCAAACCAATATGATGCCGAAACTTGGATCTGAGTATCTGCCGGTACCGAGTACCAAAGCTGATACTTCTACCAAATAGAAATGCGATGAATTGAAAGACAGGTTTTATTTTCTTCTTTTCTTGTTACCAAAAATTATGGTGAATTAATAATAAAATATTAATAAAAATGACCACAGAACTAAAACTTGGAGTGAAAAAAGAAATTTCTGTGAAATCTTTGCAGTTTCCACATTTAAAGTATCTGTCCACAGTATTGGTTCATTAACAGATACCGATATGAGTACATTAGAAATGTATCTGGTCCGATACCAGTATCGGTGCATCCCTAGTAAAATGACTAATTTATTGTATGAAAAAAAATTTAAACAGAATTTTGGATCTGATTTCATGTATTTTTGGAATTTTTAGGTTTTATTTAACTGGTCTGCAACAATCACTGCGGCACTGAAGTGAGCTGGTGACCCAAATCTATGATCTAGTGGGTTGATGATACTCTTCAGTGTAAACATTGTTAAAGTGCAAAGAAAATTTACAGTAGTTATAAGATTAGTAATTTTAGAGAAAGAGCAAAAACTGTTCAAAGCTAAAAGGCAGCTATTTTCTGCAGAGGCGATCTGGCTGGTCATTCCGGCTGCTACATTACAGAACTTAGAGGTTTCTGGTCATTTCCCTGCTTCCAAGCTTACATATTTTTGTCCATGTAGCACTTATAATATATAAAGTTTTTTTTTTTTTTACCTGTACAGGAAATGTTTACAATGAGCCTGGCTAGTATGGAGTTGCAGCTGGAAGAATGGTTACACAACAAAGGGAAGACTGGTACGTTGGTGAACTTGCTCAAATACTGTTGGGTTGTTTTTTATTAATGAAACTTGGTTGCTAATGTGTGACTGTGTTGTTCCTGATTCATAAGTCCTGATGTTAGCAGAACTACCAAACTTGTAGTTTGATTCTGTCTTTTAAAGGTTTTTGCAAGGTGTTTAAAAAGTCCTGAAATCATTAGTAATCAGAATATCTGGCCTTATAGTCTTATAATAATCTATTTCCTTTTTTTAAGTGTGCTACCAGCACATATTTATTCCATGATCTTTATTTTAGGTTTAATAATTTAAGCAATTTTTGTCCTGTAACAAAACTACAAATCTGTTGATGCAGGGAGGCAAGTACTAAACTCTAAATTAATCTGTATCGCCTAATTATACGTCCATATATAACATGATAATGGGAATGTCCATAGTTGACTACTATTTAGATGGGCAAATAGCTGAAGCCAACACTTCTGTCATTAGTAGATGTAATGAAACTAAAATAGATGATCTTATACTTGTGTACATATGGTGATAACTCCGTGATGTTGAGTAACTTTTGTGTAAATAGAGTTTAGGCGCATGACGACGCTGTAGAACCCCGAAACATGTTGGCAAGTTTTGTTTGATCTGTTTCAGCTACCAAGTAAATTGTGCCTCTGATATTAAAATCTGAAAGTTCTTAAAGTCCTAAATGTAGCTATCGGCTTAATCTAAACATGTTTCATGTATATTAGGAGTAATTGCAGGGGGGGCGTGGTGTGAATGCTTGCACACTGCTCATATAGTGGATAGGTTTTTGACGAGGCTCCTACATAAAAACAAAGCAGAACATAAAAAATCACCAACTGTTTGGCTACAAATGAAGTTAGGTTAGAAGGAGGTTTGAACAGTATCATGAAGCATAACTTGCTTTTGGTTTTGTTCACCAACATGTCCTTATAAACCAAAGGTGCTCCCGGTAAAAAAAATTTGGGAACCACTGCCCTTTAAGTGCCTCGTGCTAAAAGTTTCCTTTACGAGTAAAATTGCCTTGCCTTTAAGGAGACGGAATGAGCCTCTAAGGTGCTTTTAGGGATGATTGAATTATTGTACATTATATATGACACCAAAGTGATGTAAACAGGATTTATTCTCAAACAACATACTTTCGAATTTTTTTATTTTAACGTGTTTACATTTTTGTATAATTTATGCAGTGTTTGGCCATACCTGATCATCCTTTATTAATTGATAATAATCAACCCAAATCCTCTGTCAGTCCTCTGCTAGCCACTCTTTTCTGGAGTGCTGTTTTATTTATAATTAAATAAATAAATGCCAAAATAAATCAGTATTCCACAAAATAGAAGATGTATCTTTAAAAATTCTAAACTTTTATTTGTATTCTCAAGTTTGAGTCTTTAAGGACTTTTATTTTGAGGATTTTAGATTTTTATATTGCAGCACGTGCTGCAATATATCTATTTTTTACCATTTTTTTTCCTATTCGTTTTGTGGAATATTTGTTAATAAAGCGGCATTCTTGAGCATCATGGGATCAAACTTTTTTTTCATCATTTAAAGAAAACCTTTTCTTTCCTCTCTGCTTAATAAAGCAGAAAAAAAGTGTTTCTCGTGGTCGGAACGTAACAAAAGTTCCAGACTGTGCCTTTAATACCAGAGTAGATGGTGAACCAGGATTTTAGTCGGCCTTTACACTCCTGTTGGGCATTAGTTGCGGTGGGTTTTTAGATCTTTTATTTTGTCTCCTCCAGTTATCCCGAGAGGAAGTTGTGTAGGTCCAAGCAGTGAAACCGCAGACTCCGAATTCCCAGGGCAACACTTCCTGGGTGACGTGATAATCCTGGCCCTCGGTTCTTCCCAGAGAGATCTGTTTGAGAACGACTGGTTAGATGTCATGGTCCGCGTCTACTGGCTGAAAGCACGATTCTTGGCCCTGCAGGTAAAATCAGTGTTTCCAGATTTTGTTTAAGATTCATTTTCACCCAGTCTAACCCGAGCTGGAACTTAACGCTGGATTTCTTATGGCCTCTTGACAGGGAGATATGGACTTGGCCGTTGAGAGCTATGATGTATGCATAGGCCTGCTGCAGGGCAAGCCAAAGACCTTCGACGGGAAACATTATACAATCAACCTGCCAAACCTACGTGTAGATTCAGCGATATCTGTGGAGGAGGTTGGTTAAACTCTCAATTAAAATATGTCGTGTTTTTCTATCTTACCTTCGATTTGCGACTGCACAAAGCGGATTTGATAGGTAAAACGTTACTAAGTTCACATTAGGAGTTGGTGCTCTGAATGTGTTTCCTCTGATCCCATGTACAGATCGACAAGAGGCTGAAGTCGCTGGAGCGTTGTCAGTCTTTGGAGGAGATCCAGCGTCTCTTTGAGTCTGCAGACTTTGAGTCTGTTGTGCGCCTGCTGCAGCCCACTCTTAATTATGAGAACAGGAGCAAATCTCTGGAGTTCGTGAGCTCGGCACCGGAGCGTCCCGCCCAGCTGATGCTACTGCAGGTTGGAAGTGCTACAAAGCTCTTTATCCATCGCAGGAGCAGTGGGTCGTGTTTACACAGCAGCAGCATCATCGCATTTATTAGTGCATGTCTGATGAAAGATTATTGAGACGCCTGGAGTTTGATTTTGTTTTCTGGGATAAAAGTTGGCAAAATGGAAAATATTTGTAGACTGTAATATTGATTTGGCTAAAATGCTTCTAAAACCCCGCATAAAGTGGAACCTTGACAGGAAAAATACATCTGACCCATTTCTGAAGCTTTGACATAGAAAAGGAAAATGACATCATCCTATGTATCTAAATTAACTTTTTAGGGATTTGAAAAGCTGATATTCCGTATTTTAATGCGCTTGAGTTTTGTTAAACTTTTTCCCCCCAGAACTCCCTGTTGAAGCTGCAGGACTACCGGCAATGCTTGGAGTGCAGCGAGCTGGCTTTGAACGAAGCCCTGCAGCAGCTAAACTCTGCTCCAGGCGGTTCTGCTCCTAGCAAGGAAGAGTGGGTCAGCACTATCAGAAAGTTGCTGGATGGCATCGAAATCTGCTTCACGAAGGAATTGGAGCTTCTGAGCAAAATCCCTCACTTCTCAAGCATGGCTCGCCTGGCAAACAATCTAATCCAGGTTTGAATGAAGCGAAAGGAATATATTGAAACTGGTTAACTCCAATAATGAAGGTTTTGTTGCTTTATTCTGATCTGATGTGGTGTGTTCTTTTTCCCTCCAGCTGATTGATCTCAGCATGAGTACTTCAGATGATCCTAAGGAGCCATATTTCTTCTCAGTTCTGCCTTGGATCATCTTGTATCGCATTATCAAACACGAGGAGGCTGCCTTTGACTGTATGCTTCGGCAGCATATAACTTTACATGATGACGAAGGTGTGCAAAGTTATTTCCTTCCCTCATTGTTATTCTAGCCTCTTTCTTTTTCTTTACACTGAAATGTCTGATTTTTTTTATTTTTTTCTATTTTTAGATGAACCAGAAACTGCCATGCTTCCCTCCTCTATGATGCTTCTGAGTACAGCTCATGAATATCTGGGTCGTCGATCCTTGTGCTGCAGCTCCGACGGTGCCCTCCTCAAGTTCTTTGTAAGATTGTACAAGGCCCATACTTTGCAAACATTTCATATCATTTACAGGTGATAAAAAGCTGAATCACATTTCCCCTAATTTATCAAATAAAATCTTAATAACATTCAATTAAGCTTGAGGTCGTAGCGTGACAAAATGTGGAGGAATTGAAGCGGTCCAAATCCTTTCTCAAGTCACTGAACGTCTAATATAAAAATTTAATTATTGACAGTTTTATTCGTTGTTTCTACTTTGCAACTTATTGCAGATCAGGGTGTTGGAGAAAGAATTTGCTGCTCCCAACAACAATGACACTCATCCCTATAAAGAAGAGCTGGAAATGGCCCTGGAGCAATGCTTTTTCTGTTTATTTGCTTATCCCAGTAAGAAGAGCAAGGCACGCTACCTTGAGGACCACTCCTCTCCACAGGTTAGTCCCGTCATTTCTGCCTCTAGAATTGTGACACTGCAGAATCAGAGGCAAACTTGTCCTTTGATCAGGAAGCTAGTCACAGGATATTAAACTTGACAGTTTGCAACATTAACAACAAATGGAGCTAAGATGTTCTGAAGCAAATGGTGATGAAGAGGAGGTGCAATAGTGAAGAGGTGGCTCAGGGCTTTGACTAATTGCTCTTTCTCAGTTCTATTGCCAAACTTTATGTAAGAGAGAAGTCCACGAAAACGAGCAGGCGGCCATTGACGCCAACATGCGCCCTCACTGAACCTCTCTATGTTAAAATGGTCCGACATACCCACTAACTTTGTTTGCTGCTGAGCCACAATAACAGTTGTCATATAAGTAAATTGAGGCAGTGGTCTATTTTTCTCCACTGAGTGGGAAACAAAAAAAAATATTTGCAAAATTCAGGGGTTTTTTTAGCACTTCACGTGAAGGCAATTATTGATTCACAATCCCCCCCCCCCCCCCCCCCCCCCCCCATTTTTTCTCTGAACTCAGGTTACTTGCAAATAATTTAACTAAGTTGTATTCTACATAAATGCTATAAGAGTTAAAGTAAACGATGGCATCAACAAGCTTCTGTGTGCTGTAATGGCCAAAAGTTTTGAGTATGACACAAATAGTTAATATAACCACAAGCACTTTGTGCATTTTAAAGGCTTTTAGTCACAATTACGTCAGAGTATTGCAATATTTGCAGTGTTGCCGCTTCCTTTTCAAGACATCTACAATTCGCCATGGCCGTCGATCAACTTGCGGACCAAATCCTGAGTTTTGGCAACTCAGTACTTCATAATCAATGCTTGGAAACAGTCACAGTATGTTTACACGCACATCTAAATTGAACTTTTTGGAGTAAGTGTCCTAAGCGCTTGCCCTATCTTGAGAGGTGAGTCCCAGTTTACATATTTACATGAGAAAATCATCGTGTTAGCGTTCTACGGCTCAGCCTTGAGAAGCACCCATGCAGTAAACAGTGGCGGGTTGGGAGTGAAGCAGACTGAGCAAAAGCAGGATATGCGCGATCACAGTTCACCGTCTCTACGTCAGTCCAAACATCCACTGACCGGCAGCTTACATTTGTCTTAGCCGCCATATTCTTCTTATACTACTACTATGTTGATGAGTCTCACTTTTGCGTCTCCTCAATTCCCGTAGAGGTGCGAAAATACGAGTAAGGATAGGGGTTGGTTGCAGAGAAATTGCAAGAGCAGAGCAATTGCATTATCTGGGTAGAATTGCATTATCTGGGTAGAATAGTCCGATTTTTTTAAAACTCCAGTTCGGGTTGATGCAAGTCGTAATAAGGTGTATATATGTGTTTCAGAAGCCTGCTTTTAGTGACACTACTGTAGTAATTTGGCTTTTTCTTGCTGCATGTAAATGCACTGGCCACCCGCTTCTTGAAGTTTGACCACAAGTTCTCGTTTGGATTAAGGTCTATGGGGTTTCCTAGCCAAGTTTCAATGTTTTGTTCCCTTAGCCACGTAGTAATAACTTCGGCCTTACGGCATTGATTTGTTTGCTCCAGCATGCCGGAAAAGGCCTTGTTCTTCACCAAACTGTTCACGAAGGGCTAAAAGAAGTTGCTCGTGGGAGATGTTTTCGTACAATTCTTTTGACCGAGTAAGTTTCCTTGGATGAGAATCAGCTCCACACATGAATGTTCTCAGGATGCTTTGCTGTTGGCATGAGACAAGACTGATGGTAGTGCCAACCTTTTTCTTCTCTGGAAATCCCAGATGCTCTAAACCACACACTTCCAGCTTCCAGTCTTTACACCAGGCCATCCTCCAAAAGTTGTGTGCTGTTGCTCTCACACCCGCCTGCTTCCATTTCTGAGCAAGCTCTGTACTGGCGGGACCCTGATCCTGCTGGTGAATTATCTTTAGGAGACGGACCTGGCACTGGCTTGGCTTTCTCTGCCGCCCTAAAGCCTTCTTCACAATAATTGAACCTCTTTCCTTGAAGTTCTACAAGATCTGAAAGTGGTGCAATCTTAGCAGCAACGATATTTTGGCCCGTGAAGCTCTCTTTAAAGATTGTCGTATGTTTCCTTGCAGATAACCATGGTTAACAGGAAGAACAATGATTTTAAGCTATTCTAGCTCAATCAGGATGAGATAAAGGTCTCCAGCCTTTTGCTCGTCAACATTATAAACAACAATATAAACAAGAAGAGTGGTAAAATAATCTCAGTGGGTTCTTTTTTCTTTTATTTTTTTGAAGTGATGTAATGCAGGGCAAATAGTTTTTTGCATATATATTTCACTTTCATGCCAAAAAGGAAGTTGGCAATTTATCTGATCACTCTTCAGAACATTCTGCAGTATAAGAAAACTGCCATGATAAACTGAAGCAGCCAACTTTGTGTAAACCAATATTTGTTATTCCCAAAACTTTTGGCTACGACTATATGTAGCTTCTGAATTTATTAGAATTGGAAAACAACTCAATTGATACATTATAACTCATAATCAATAGTTAAACTGAAGTAATTTCAAGATCTGGAATAGCATGGGGAAACAAAACATGGAAAAATGTAGAGATTTCCTCACTTTGTTCCAAGTCACATTCCTAACATCATATTTTTTGTTTATCCGTTCAATCATGATTTTGTCCGTTTTACAGTACATCAATCCAGGCCCCTAATATTACATCTGTCCATCTGTCAATCATTCATCCACCATTTTATCCATCTACCCATCTTCAACAATAATCATTTTTTTATTTTTAATAAAACTGAATCCACCGAAGGAAGATCTACAGTACATTCAAACTGTGCTTATGTTTTACATTTTTATCCCTACTTTTTTTTTAAACGAATAAAATGGAAGGGGACAGAAGTATGACAGTTGGACATAATCAACACGAACAAACCCTGTTAGTCATTTTTATGATGGGTTTTGCAATGCTCGTGTCCAGCCACAAGTGGGAGTCGGTGCATTTAGTTTGCAAGCATTCTGAGCGTAATTATGTAATGACACTGTGTTACAGCAGAGTGCCCACTAATCTATTGTTGCTCTGCTGCTAATCAGTTGACCCTGGAAGCGTTTCATGTTTTACAGGTCGAGCTTCAGTGGAGCGACGCTCTCTTCATGTTCCACTATTTCAAGCCAAAGTCGCTTCCAGAGTTTGACAGCTATAAGACCAGCACAGTGTCTGCAGAACTGGCCAATCTGCTGAGGAGATTTGCAAGCATAGCGCCCCCAAGTGAGACCCCCACCTTCACCATGGATGAGGTGGCAGCCTACATCGAGGACATGACAGAAAAGGTCGGTTTGCAAGGGTTAGAGAGCGAAATGTAAGGATCAGTTAAGAGTCTCGCTCAAATCCGTGTCGTTTTTGTCTTCGTCTGCTCATTCAGGTCCCGTCCCTTCCAGCAGGAAGCCCCCCCGCACCCCCAATCATTAACGAGATCTTCTATCTGTTGGCTGATTATCACTTTAAGAACAAGGAGCAGTCCAAAGCAATCAAATTCTACATGCATGACATCTGCGTTTGTCCCAACAGGTAGATAATTTCTCTGCACTGTTTTCAGCAAAACATCCGTATCAAACGATCTTTGTCTACAGACTTAACAGACTTGTTCATTTGTAAACGGAAAGCATTTCTGCTTCAGTTCAGCTTCTTGACTTAAAAGAAAAAAAAAGAACAAAATTTGTCCTCCCTTTAGGTTTGATTCCTGGGCGGGCATGGCTCTAGCCAGAGCCAGCCGCATCCAAGAAAAGCTGAATTCCAATGAGCTGAAGAGCGACGTTCCGATATGGAAGCACTCCCAGGCCGTGCTGAACTGCTTCAAGAGGGCCCTGGAGATAGACAGCTCCAACCTGTCCCTGTGGATAGAGTACGGAACCATATCGTATGCGCTGCACTCCTTTGCTTCTCGGCAGCTCAAACAATGGCGAAATGAACTCCCTCCGGAGGTGGTTAAACAGGTGAGGCCTGCGTTAGCACGTCACGTTTGAGCTCAGCGGTCTTATTGCACCACATCTGTTTTGTTTTGTCCTTCTACAGGAGAGCTTATTGATATGCCGCCCTGAGAGAAAACACTAAGTGATTGTCTCGTATGTTTTTGTTTTATTTCAGATGGAGGAAAGAAGAGACTCCATGCTGGAGACAGCTTTTCAGTGTTTCCAGGGGGCCTCCCGCTGTGAGGGTGACAGTGATGAAGAAGAGTGGCTCATTCACTACATGCTGGGGAAGATAGCCGAGAAACGCAGAAAGCCCCCCGCTGAATATCTGCAGCTTTACAAAAAGGTAAACCCGCTCATCATTCTTCGACAGGGTTTTAGAGCCGATATGTGTGAGAAATATAGGATTTAGGCATCAAACCAATTTTCCAACAAAGAAACCCAGAGCGACAGCAACCTGGGCCAATATGATACTCAACACCTGCTAGGCCGTCTTCTATTTCCTGCATTGAGTACACAAGCAAAGGCCACCACCTATACAGGTCCTACAGTGTGATTTATTTTTATCCTACATACAAGACTATAGTACTGTCATTAGTACTATAGTACTAATGACACAGGCTTACTGTCATTAGGGCTATCGATTATTTTTGTGATAGATTAATCTAGCACTTTATCAATTCGAGTAATCTGATATTTTTTTTGTTTTTTTTTTAACATTTTCAGACAATCAAAACAAATCATGCATATCGAAAATTTTGTGGCTGTAAAATTATCAACCATTGGCTTTTTATCTCTCAAAACAAACAGAGAACTCCAACATTAGGCTCCAAAACTAAGACCATTTTCAGTATGTATTTATTTGACAAAATAACAGTCAACAGCAAAAATGCAAGTTTATAAACTAACCAGTCCATCCACTTTTTTGTAAAAAAGTTGCAATGTTTTTGTGATTTTATTTTTATTTTTCACCAATCACTTAAATTGTTTTAAAAGCAAGGAGAGCTGAGACACAATTGTCACATAAACCTTATCAAAGTAAAAAACCTTTAAATGTAATTTTAACAGTTGAAAACTCTAAAATGTGACCAGCTCAGATTGAGTCCCCACTAGAAGAACATCTCTGCTTTTATTTTGGTGCTACAGTCTCAGACCCACCCTGGGCCCCCTTTAGCCCCCCTTTATTCACCTCCTGGATACGCCCCTGCTCAGCAGCACTGAACATTTAGGAATAATCACGCATTAATCATTTTAAAGCCTCACAGGAGTCTCTGTGTCATGAGTGAGGGAGAAAGAGTTTTTTTTTTTCTTTCTTCTTACTTTGGTCGCATCGCAGCATTAAGTCTGTTGATTTTAAATGTGATGCCGCATTTTGTTTGTCAGAGATCGTGACGCTACTGTTCTCATCTGTCCACACACAGATACTGAAAACAGAGAAAACGCAGTTCTCCACCTTGGCCAAAGTTTTTTTTCTTTTAAAGATTCGTTTTCTTTCTCCGGCAAATCTGCGTTTACGTGTGGATGACAGGCCAAACCGTAGAAAAATGTCTGTTTTGTGAGATACCCAGCTACGTGTGGACAAAGCTCTCTTGCAATTGAACATGAATAAGTTTACTACTTAAAAACATCAAAGCTAAGCATCATATCTAGTCAAACAACATCATGACATTGCTACAAATACAGTATTAAAATTAGTGAACATTGATGCAACCTTTTTTCAGTGACACTTGGTGAAAAATCATGTTGTTGCTTTCTGAGACTGGATCTTTGAGCTCGTACTGCTGTGGTACACCAGGTCTACTTTGCAGTAAATACACTGTACTTTGTTCTCTTCTTTGTTTAGAATGCAAATATCCCTAACTTTACACATTTTCTGCCTTTTATGGGCATCTTTACTCTTCGCTATCGCGCCAACTAAATTTGAACTGTATCACGCGCTGCTGTTGTACTTCGCATAGGTGCGTTCTAAAACAACGGTCCGTGTGGAACAATGAGATCTTTGCGCATATAGTGCACGTCATAGAAATTTAACGACGCTTCGAGGCAGAGTGTTTGCCTCGAGTAGTTTTTGGAATCGAGTAAATCGAGTAAGTCAATGAATCGCTGCAGCCCTAATTGTCATGATACTAACATTTCAAGCTTGATTTCATACTGGAAAAACAAAAAAACTATACTTGATTTCAATACAAATGTATTGAAAACTAGAGCTGTGTTGAAATAATCAAAAAATCGAAACGAATCGATTCACAAGTTCAAAAATCGATTCTGTTTTTTAAAATAGTTTGCCCTTTTTAAAACTGAAATAGGAAGGAAAAGTCCAGACGGCCATTTTAAGTTTTGTGTCTGAAAGGGTTAACACAGTTTTCCATGGTGAACTGTTACTTATCCAGTGTTAAGTCATTAAATATTAGGCATATAATTAAAATAACAGCTTAAAAAAACATTTATTAGCACTGACCCATATCAACATCGAGCTGGATCAGATTGAATCGGATCGAACTGGATCAGATCGAGATAATCGATTCTAACTTTTGTGAATCGGAATCGAATCAATTCTTGAAATTTGAATCGATACTAGGGCTGAACGATTTTGGAAAATCTAATTGCGATTTTTTTTTTTTTTCTTCAATATTGCGATTGCGATTTAATGTGCAATTATTTTTGTCATGCATTTTTTAATTAATGCAATCAAAAATATTGTGTATTATAAACAGATTTTTATATATAATTTATTCTATTCCATAAGATTATTTACTTATTTTCAGACAAAGGCAACTATTAACAACTTTATCTACTTTTAATCATCCAATTGATGGTCATCGGTGTCGTTCTGCAATAAAGGTTTTCTTCCTTTTGATCCCAGCCAGTAATTCCCTCTGGCTGCAATGTTTTCCTCCGTGTGGTTATCCAGGAAGTAGGATGTTTGAAGGAACAAGCTCTGATTTTTAATTTTCCATCGATCTAATGCACTTTCAGTCTCAGGTATGGCTCCATAGAGCGGTTTGATCTCAGGTCAGTTGTTGCAAAATACTCCGCTGTTTTCAGTGCGGCTTTAACTTTCTGTGGGCATTTTTTATTCAGCGCAGGTAAAATGTGGCTAAAATGTGTGTGTGAGATTGAATCCTAACTTATTCATCATGCTTAACAAAGCATACTTTTGGCTATAAAACCCGTTATAGCACGAATTATTTCAGTATGCCGTTTTTTTATGTTCGTAAGGAGCGATTCTTTCAAACAGCTCGGTCAGCGATCCCTGTCGGCTCGAAGTTTGTTTACTGGAAATTTAAACACTGGTGGCGGACAGTTTAGCCGTGCAACTCTCATATATGGTGGTGTGATTTTTTTAGGTGTTGATAAAGGTTCGTACCGTAGCCTACCTCGTGAGGCAGCAACAATACCAAGGCGGGTTCTGCATAATACCTGGTGTTGCGCAGCATCAAAGTTTTCATAGCAGATATAATTTCTCACAACTGATGTACTGTTCCTCTTTGGTACTAACTATTGTGTAGTGTTGGATTCTGTTAAGCTTTTGGTCATTTTATAACGGGTTAAAGTGCAGCGTTTCCTTCTCTCCCTGCATTGTTTGCAAGTGACGTGACTTTAGCAGATATGTTTACATCAAGTCAAATCGCAGCCTTTGCGATTAGGAAATCGCATTTGACCAAATCGCGATTTAATTGCATATGCAATTAATCTTTCAGCCCTAATCGATACCCAGCCCTATTGAAAACCACAAAAGTGATTTAAAGACACAAATTTTGTACACATTAGATACAACGAATAACATTACGTTTATTTTGGCAATTTTCTGACTATAAGTCGCTACTTTTTTCCCATGCTTTGCAAACAGTGCGGTTTATATATGGATTTTTACAACTAACAGCCACTAGAGGAATAAGTCCTAAATGGCCCTATGATCAGGTGCGCTTTATAGTGCGGAAATTATGGTACTCAGTTTTCAGGATTTAGTCAAGCTTGCTCAGTCAGTGATTCTCAGAAAAAAGGGCAAAAAGTTTTTTCTCCTCCTCCATCCTGATTGGCCTACCCCCCGCCACCCCCGTCTGCATATGCAGCCCTGCTCGTGCCTGACTGTCTGCCCATGTGCAACCAGTTTGTACTGAAACTGAATTTCTCCCTGGAGACTAATAGAGTAATTCTTATTCTGAAAATGGTGTACTGTGGAGGTGAATTGTTTTAAATTTTGGAACAGTAACAGTAACATTTCAACTTATTTTTTAACTTCATATGTGGATTATTTATCTCATTCATCAGCTTATTACTTTTCAAAAAATGTATACAACGTTTTACAATATTTTTGTGGGGTAAAAAAATCACATAGTAATGCTTATATTGTAGTTTTTCAGAAGACCTGAAAAGTCCAGAACATTTTACCTAAGGCGATGTCGGTTTTATTGTATCTCCCGGTCTGTAAAGCTGTAAAGCTTTTTACGACAAGTGCAGCTCATAGAATACTCTAAAAAGGCATGGAAACAAACACGTGACCCGTTTTGTTTTTCTCCTCACCTCCTTGTGTTCAAAATGCTTTCAATATAAAGTTGTAATGCCCAACTGCTGCATTGACTACTGATTACATCGACTATAGAGCACATGTCTGGTGAAATGATTTCTGGCTTTTATTGACCAATCACAGGCATACACTTTCAATTGACAGAGGGGAATAGGGGGAAAATTTGGCTCTACTCAGTCTGTGGTTGTGCAGGTTACAGAGAGGGCATGCGTTCATGAATAATGACGTTTCGACGTAGACGGAGAAAAAGACAGAATTCTGAAGAATACTGTATTTCCAATACAGAGTACCAAAGCCAGTACTTCTACCACACATAAAATTGCAATGAATTGGAAGACGGGTTTTATTTTCGTCTGTGCTTGTTACAACAAACGACGGTGAATTAAGAAATAAAATATTAATAAAAACGACCACAAAATTAAAATTTCAAGTGAAAAGTAAAAGTTTTCTTTGAAAATATTACAATGACATGCAATAAATTGGTACCAGTTCATGGGATCGATTAACTTGAATGAGTTACACCTACAGTAGAATGTTACTGGCCGGATACCTGGTACCATTATCAACGAAAGAAATCCGGCCGAATCGTGAAGCGTGGCGGGGAGAAACTGTGTATGGGACACAGCAAGCATTGAGAAGGTTTTCAGCTCAGATGAGACCAAAAATGACGTTTTTGATGGAATATAAAACTTTGCATCACGTTGAACACTTACTCCTCATTGTGAAACATGGTGGTGGCAGAATCGTGTTCAGGGAATCCCTTTTCCTTTGCTTCGGCACGAAGAGGGGATGCTGGTTTGTGCTCATGGAAGAATTCTTAGGACTATATACTGGGCAACGCATAGGATTTCTGTCTGCAGCATAAATTCACCTTCCAAAGCAAAGTTTTGTGTTACAATCTGTTCAGCTGTGTTTTTTTCACTGTTGCCTGATTACAATAATCCACTGGTTACTCTGCTGTTTGCTGTGTTTACAGGCGGCACAATATCTGCATGAAGAAGCTGCCAGGTACCCGAGGAAAATTCATTACCACAATCCTCCCGACCTGGCTATGGAGGCCCTGGAAGTAAGTTTCCAGTGATGTTGCTTCTGTGCATTTTATTGTTTACAATAGCAGTTTCTTAATGGATTCATTTTCGGAGATATCATCTGTGCCTTCACAAGATTCCGTTTTTTCATCTTTCGTTCCTTCTCTAGTTGCATTTTCGCCTGAGTGCCTCCATCTTGAAATTGCTGCAAGCTTCCGAGACTGATCTGGATCCTGAACTTTTATTTAACCTGCTGGTTGAAGCAGCGACGGGGCCGTTTGCAAGGGGGGAAGAGAAGAGTATGCCAAGTTTGCCAAGGTCCAGTGAAAAGTAAGCTTCATAATTATTCATAAAATCTGCAAAACGCTACAGAGCAACTGTTGATCTCACTGCAACATTTTCTTCCCTTCATGTTCAGAGAGAAACCCCCAAACATGACGGAAGAAGATTTTAACTGTTCCTCTGTTTGCATGGGGAACATCCACAGCTCCTCGATACCCTCTGCTGCCACCCCAGGTGTGACATCCCCTCCTTACGTGGCCACGCCATTTGACCACGATTACGCCAAACGCAAAACACTCCGAAGGCAGCAGTGGCAGCAGCAACGGCATGAGGAGCGGCAGGCTGATGGTACAGTCCCAGTCCTAGACACTGCCTCAGGGGTTGGGCTCTTTGCCGTTTCCGCACTTGGACAAAAAGGCCCACTGGCGAGCGCTTAGATTGCTAATCACCATGCTCAATGGCTTTGTTTTCAGTCACTATGGTCCCCATGCGCTGGGTGATTGGGATGTGGTGAAATGGGCAATATGGCTTCTGATTATTTGGCTAATATGCTTTGCATGCAGAAAGACATATCCTAGTTGGTATGTGCTGAGAGCATTTGGGCTTATGTGTTTGCATATTTGTGAGCATGTGGGGTTGTAACATCAGTCTATTGTGGCTTCTTATATTCTAAAGAATCATCTTGCCACTCACTAGAAATTCAAAACTTTATGAACTTGAAAACTTTATCCATCTTCAGCTTTTTGTGCTTCATTTGCACACGTTTGGTGTTGTTTTGGCATCCATCGGCTGCTGTTATTTGGCACCACACATGAAGATAAACTGCAGATTCACTGTGAACCTGATTTACAGAGCAGGTTTAGCTCAGCTGCCTCAACATCACATTGTATCATCAAGAGTTTTTAGCTGCTTACTTATGCTGGATATGTATCTATTAATAATGTTAAATACTATATAGTAATGGAGTGTATGTATGTGTATGTATATATATATATATGTGTATATATATACACACACATACAGACTGAAGGTTACATTTTGTGATTTTTAAAACTGAAAACACTCCAGTCTGTTTCATACTTAAAACATCAGTTTTATTACTAGATCTAGTCAAACCACTGGAACAAAAAGTGCAAACAGCTACCAACTACCAGTTAAACTTTAAATTTTACCACATAAATTACTGTCATCATTAATGGTTCCATTCAAATTCCAAAAAAAGAAAAAGAAACAAACTATACTTTGCTTTAGAATATCGATACAGTATCATGACACAAAATATCGCAATATATTAGTGTATCGATATGTTCTCGTGAGCACTCTCTTAATATTCTTTTTATGAACGGAAGGAAAGTCACATTACCTGGATGAGAAATCAGTCACTGTAAAAGTTAGGAGCATATATTCGTTATTTGCTTTCCTCGCGTTCATAAATTGCAAGGCCTTGTCTTTATATCTTTGATAATGTAGATTCTTACCATAACTCTAAGACTTCCAAAAGTCTTCCATCATTTAAAAAACAAACATATTTAATTACACACAATAGATTAAAGGTATTTCTATCTATCCTACCTGTTATGTGCTAATAATAAAAACCCTGGATTTCTTTTAGCTGTGTCCACCTGAATAAATTCCATTAATGTCTCAACATTAAGTCTTCATCATTTATGCATTTTTTTTTTTTGCACCTAATAGTACAATAGCCACTTATTTACCTTTTAAATAAAAAAAACACAAGGTTATTTCAGTATTTGAGGTTCCACAAAATATTGAAAGAGGAAAGATCACATTGAGGGAATAGTAGCCTTCCATTATATGCTAAAAACTTGTATTTGCTACTCACTCAACCCAATCATTTAAGTTCAAGTGACACGTGCAAAATAATACAGCCATATTGCCCACGTCGCCAGTTTTGTCACCCTTTCCAGATTCCTTCCTACCTACCTACCTACCTGTCCACCTACCTACCTGCCTGCTACCTCTTTGCCTGCTTGCTTTTACCACCTGCTTTGCCATTTATGTGCATGTAGTTCTAATGGGGGTGATTTTTTTCTTCTTTTTTTTTTAAACAGCTGGGCGAATTCAGGCCTTGAATCACAGTCCACCAAAACTGTCTAATGTCCTATAATCACATTTCGTCGGAGAGTGGTGAATGGGTTGATTACACAGAAAACGAAAATAGGGAGACATTCTGAAATCTTACATGGACCATGTTTGCTCTCTTACTAATTGGGTATGATTTCTAATTCTGGCCAATTAGTGTTAAAATGTCAAGTTGGAAGGAATGTGGCTTTTATTTATTGGCTGAAATTAGAAAATACCTCTCCATGCACATGGCTGCTGGTGGGTGTCCAATCTTTGACCTGATTCCTGCTAAAAGTGCACTGAGGTGAATGTCGAATCTGATTCAGACATGCTATTTTCAAGTCAGACGGCAGAAAAATATTTGCTGAAATCTACAAAAAAAAATTCGGAACGTGTAAAACGAACCATTGTAGGACAAAAGGCTCTGTGATTTTTTTTCCCCCTTCTATTTATCTAGCTTTAGAAGCGTGAACGAAGCAGTAACTTCTCCATATTTATCTTCACATAAGTAGTGCCTTCTGAACGTATTCATACCTCTTGAACTTGATCACATTACAAACACAGATCTCACTGGATTTTATTGGGATTTTATGTGGCTGAGTAAGTAGTGCATAATCACTAAATGAAAGGAAATTATACGTAGTTTTCCCTTTTTTTGTGCCTTCGTTCACATTTAGCCCTCGTGATTTAGTACAGACGTGGACAAAATTGTTGGTACCCTTCATTAAATAAAAGAAAAACTCATAATGGTCACAGAAATAACTTTAATCTGACAAAAGTAATAATAAATAAAAATTATATAAATGTTGACCAATGAAAGTCAGACATTGCTTTTCATCCATGCTTCAACAGAATTATTTAAAAAATAAATGCATGAAACAGGCCTGGACAAAAATGATGGTACCCCTAGAAAAGAATGAAAATAATGTTACCAAAGGGACATGTTAATCCAAGGTATGTCCACTAATCAGCATCCTAGGTGTCTACAATCCTGTAATCACTCAGTGGACCTATATAGAGGACTCCAGGTAGTCACTGTGTTGTTTGGTGACGTGGTGTGTACCACACTCAATATAAACCAGAGGAAGCAAAGGAAAGAGTTGTCTCAGGAGATGAGAAAGAAAATCATAGACAAGCATGTTAACTGTAAAGGCTATAAGACCATCTCCAAGCAGCTAGATGTTTCTGTGACTACAGCTGCACATGTCATTCAGTAATGTACGATCCATGGGACTGTAGCCAACCTCCCTGGACGTGGCTGCAGGAGGAAAATTGATGACAGATCAAAGAGACGGATAATCCAAATGGTAACAAAAGAGCCTAGAAAGACTTCAAAATAGATCCAAGCTGAACTTTATGCTCAAGGAACATCAGTGTCAGATCGGAACATCCTTCGCTGTTTGAGCCAGAGGACAAATCATTAAAAAAAACAGACTGGAGTATGCCAAACTACATGCTGACGAGCCACAAAGCTTCTGGGAGAATGTCCTGTGGACAGATGAGACAAAAATGTAACTTTTTGCCAAGGCACATCAGCTCTATGTTCACAGACAGAAAAATGAAGCATATCTAGAAAAGAACACGGTCCCTACTGTGAAACATGGGGGAGGCTCGGTTATGTTCTGGGGCTGATTTGCTGCATCTGACACAGGGTGTCTTGAATCTGTGAAGGGTACAATGAAATCTCAAGACTATCCGGGGATTCTAGAGAGAAATGTGCTGGCCAGTGTCAGAAAGCATGGTCTCAGTCGCAGGTCACGGGTCTTACAACAGGAAAATGACCCAAAACACACAGCTAAAAACACCCAAGAAGGGCTAAGAGGAAAACACTGGCCTTCTATGAGCCCTGATCTCAATCCTATTGAGCATCTTTGGAAGGAGCTGAAACGTGCTGTCTGGAAAAGGCGCCCTTCAAACCGGAAACAACTAGAACAGTTTGCTCATGAGGAATGGGCCAAAATACCTGCTGAGAGGTGCAGAAGTCTCATTGACAGTTACAGGAATCATTTGATTGCAGTGATTGCCTCAAAAGGTTGTGCAACCAAATATTAAGTTGTGGGTACCATCATTTTTGTCCAGGCCTGTTTCATGCATTTATTATTTTAAATAATTCTGTTGAAGCATAGATGAAAAGCAATGTCTGACTTTCATTGGTCAACATTTATATAATTTTTATTTATTATTACTTTTGTTAGATTAAAGTTATTTCTGTGACCATTATGAGTTTTTCTTTGATTTAATGAAGGGTACCAACAATTTTGTCCACGTCTGTACATGATGGCCACCCTTGTCTTTCGGGGCATCTGGCAGCTTCTTGCGTCCAGAGACTGGTGCATTTCCTCAAATTCAGACTTGATCTAACACTGATTATAAATCTTCACCAGAGATTTTCAATGGCCCAGTCAAGTCCAGATTTAGGTCATAAACCGGCTTAATCTAAACTGGGGGGGGGGATCTGACTCAAGTAATCAGAGGCTGGCGTCTCGGAGGTTTTAAATGTTTCTCAATACAGACTTCTCAGTTCCTCTGTCACATAGAACCTCCGCCCCGGTCTCAGGTCTTCTCTGTGAGGCGTTCAGATTCCCATGGTTTTACCACCGAACTTCGCTTTTAAAGACAAACGCCGTAACTTTGCGGATGTTTACCCTCTATCACCCTCTCAAGGCTTGTGGTGTAACCTCCGTGTCGTAAAACCACATTTCTATGGAGCGCATCTGAAGAGGCCAGTGTACTGACAGTTTTAAAACCTTGCTAACCAAAACAACAAAACATCAAACTAAAGGTGTGTCAGTTGGTAAGATGTCGGCACAAAACAGTAATGTTGAGCCACAATGTACAGAATTAAAATGTTTATATTATCAGCATAATATTATTACTGTTTTGTAGCATGTGACCTAATGGCATAAAGGGAAACTCAGTCTGTACATCCGGGAGGCGTCCTGGGAGAAAAACTTATATCGAGCGGTTTTCAATTCAATTATGTTCACTGAATTTAAACAAAAAATATCTATCTTTGAGTCACTGGTTCATGAAATTGAGTTGAAACCCTAAATTTCCCAGGTTTCCAGGCAGTGATAGCTCTGAAAATGAGGAAAATAATTGCTGACGTGCCAAAAACTCATATCTTTAAGGTCTATGGAGTGTGTATTTAATGGCCCAAACTTATCGCCATCCTCTTTGTTGGTTTCCTTGGTCTTCATGATGACATTTGCTCACTAAAGTTCTTTGAAAACGGCTCGATATATACTGAGAATAAAATATTTACTAAGTAGTAAATGGCTTTAAGCCTAGTTTATAGTCCTCCGTCAGCAAGTTTGCACTAATGTGCAAATGTATTGACAGCAAATTTGCGTCGACGGTGCGTCAGTGTTGCAAAGCAACTCCCCGTCCGGACAGCAGAGGGTAGTTAAATAGTTAAAAATGGAGCTCTACTCCGTGCGTCCTTGCGTGAGGGGCGGACAGCCCTTGCATTGACAGATGACGGTGCACGTACGCAGACGGAGAAGTATAAATCTGGCTTCAAAGCAATCGGTTGCACTGCATTTAATTTAGGGGTGTTTGCGTAAAGAATGAGAATAAGAATGTGCACCTTTATTTTTCATCCCTTAAAAATTTAGATTTTTGCCTGACAAGTTGCAGGTATGAGTGGGGTTTAAGAGGTATGATTACATATATTACAACAATCCATGCACTGTATATTTTTGCCTCATCTCAAATAAGGAAATATTTTTCTGAATCAGGTTCTACATCTTCAAGGGGATTTCTCCCATAAGGCTATTGCTTGATTATTTTTAAAATCTTTTTTTTTTTCCCAAGTAAATTTAGAGCTGAAAAAGTGCTTTCTCACTATTATTTTTTTTTCAAACCAGCTTCCTCATATCTTCAACAGCCTCACCAGGGTTTGACCATGAATACTGCCTGCCCAGGTCTGCAATATGGCTGGCTTCCTTGAATGGTACTCTCCTTCCAAACACCAAACTAAAAGTGCTCTCTACTAGCAAGGATTGAATACACAACTCTTTAGTTTACACCAGCTTTACAGTATCGTTGTAACTTTGCTATTGACTAACGAGTGTAAATCTTTTAAAAAGTGTCCTGTATATTTTTTTTTTTTTGTGTGGCAAAAACATCTTGCTTCCTAATTAACCGTTTCCTGCCATGGATTTCTTTTTTGTTGAGGCTGCAGAACATGGTTATTAAGAGGAATGCTGGCATTTTGTTTATGAAGCTTTACAAAACCAAAAAAATCTCTCTAAACAATATGTTGTTAGTTATGTACTAATAAAGATGTGTGACTGATGAGTTATTTTAGCTGAATAATGACATCATTTACTCTTCTCTTTGTAGAACAGGGAATGTTTTGGTATTTAGAAACAGCAACTACCTTGAAATAAGTTTTTACCAGCACAATTATTTTGTCCGTAGTGCTAATTTGTGAAGGCAATCCCAGATTCTTTCTCCGGGGCCTTTCAGCTGGCAAAGTGACCCGTTGTTTTCGTCTGTTCATCCAGAGCGAAGCCAGGACAGCGAGGTGGTGTTGCTTTCTGATTCCAACTCTACCCAGGACGCCTTCACAGATCCCGCCAGTTCACAGGACACCAGTCACCGACCCGCCTCCGTCAAAGCCAGCCCATCGTCGTCAGAAAGCACGACGCCTGTGAAGGACGGCCAGCCTGCCTCTGAGGACACAGGTTAGTCAGATCATAAAAAAAACTAACGGAGATCCATAAAGCCCTAATTAGGAATGCAACGATACCACGGTTTTCAAACCAATACGATACCGATACTTTAAAAAATAATAAAAATGACCACAAAACTCAAATGAATTCGTACTATAAAGTTTTGTAAAATTATCGCAGAGTTTCCACATTTTAAGTATCACTTCATGGTATCTGTTCACTTTAACCGGTACATATGAACAGTATCAGCACCGACACCCAATATCAGTATCGCCGCATCCCTAATCCTAATCTAAATGCTGGGCAGCGCTTTTTGAATGTACTTTGTATTTCTGGAATCCAATCCATAGAATCCAATTTTTACACTTTCTCTTTACCCGTTTTTAGCTTAAAGTCACATCCCTATGGCAAACCTTAAACCAAAAAGCTCTTTCAAGAACACATGTATTAAAGCAGGTTTTATTCCCGACTGTAATTTATTAACAAGACAAAACGAGGGGATTAAAAATGTTGCTGTAAAACGGATCTTTAGGTTTTAAAGATGAAATGCCTCCACAGAAATGTAACTAATGAAACCTAAGTATTGTAGGAATGAAGGATCCTTTGCTGTGTTCATTTTGTGTAGATTCCTATTATCATGAAGGTTCTTATTGCTATACACAAATAAATTGAGTTAGAGGTAAAGACCAACTCATCTTATTTGTGTATAAAAATAAGAACCAGACATTTTCATCCCAGACCTGGACTTTGGAGTGCGTCTCTGAACGTCCAGTGCAGAAGGACCGCATGCTGTGGGACTTGCTCTCGCTAGAGCGAAGGCTTGCCGGATCAGAATTCAGCCTACAGAAACGCATCCGTTTCCCCGTGAGGTCAACATTCTGAAGCAAACCTGCACCTCTAAAACCTCTGCCCAGAGGCCGCTTCAGAGATTTGATTACTCACAAGCGGTTGCGCAAGTTGTCAGATTTTGTGTCCAGGCCATAGCAATTGAAATCGTTTAATTCCTTTTGTCTAAAGATCATAAGAACCATTAACAAAAGTTTTCTAATTTTTTTGACCCTGTTGGTAAAAATGACACCTTTTGTATGATTAACGACCTTCAGTAGTTCCCTTGATTGAATATATCTGAAATGTCCTGTTTCCTCTTTTAGCACACGACTGCCTGCAACAAAGCTAAAAACCCACCTGATTTTGATAGATGCTCTATGACCATTTCAGAAACACTCTCCTTATCATGCTGTAGCCAAATTTCTCCGCCCAAATATAGTAGGCGTTTTTGACATGCAACTTAAAAGCCCCACCTAAAAAAAAGTTAACAGGGTTAATTTGGAAATTAAGAAAAATAAGACCTTAAAAAGCTTTAAAACGGTCTTGAATTTGGAAATCTTGGTCTTAAAAAAATATTCAACTGAAATATTTTTTTATTTGATATTTATGGTCTAACGTTTCATTTTTAACCATTTTTTTATTGTGATCAAATAATCCTTAAAGCGCGCAAGGATACGGAGATGCCAACCGTTGCGAGAAAGAAAAAGCGAAGAGAACGCGAAAAAAACGTCCCGCTCCAGTCCAGTCTCACAGCTCGCCACAGCGAGTTAGGCTGCAGAGAGGTGAGAATTTTTTCAATATGGGAAAGTGTAAGTTAAATGTGGCATGGATGGACAAGGACAGCTTCCGGAGTTGCGGGAAACGTTTATGAAGCGTATCGTATGGTGTGCAAAAAAAGAATGCAACTCGGTAACATGGGTTTAAGGCTGTGGACTCGCATGGGAAAGGCTCAAAACACCTGACAAACGCTAAAGGAAAGAGACACACTCCTTCAGTGGCCTCTGCGTTCCTGCCAGCATCCCAGGCAGCTCCCAATGCGCCCGTAGTTGCTGGTCCTAGCCAGGTTACCGCTAGTGCTCCCACGCCACCAAGTTGCACCGTCTGCGACCGCAACGGGAGTCGACATGCGCACAACATTCGGAACCACGCCAACATTTCCAGATTCGGAAATTGCTAAAACGTTTTCGTGTGGAGCCGACAAAACCGCGTATATTGCCAAGTTTGGGGTGGAAGTCTACATCAAAAACGAGCTGGTGTCCAAAATCAACCAATCGCCCTTTGTATTGATGTTTGACGAAAGTCTTAACCAGACCACAAAATCTACACAATTGGATGCCCATATCCGTTTTTGGGACGAATTTTATTTAATTTTATTATTTATTGTACAGTCGTTTTCCTCATTCTAAGCTGCAGAATTGTTTTAAGATATAGTTTATTTATCCTTGGTATTTAGTTGTCAGAGGTTTTCTTTATTTTAATCTGCAGATTTATTTGAATTACAGTTTTATACATTTTGGTGTTTATTGAGCGATGGTTTTGTGGTTCTGTTTCCAATATATGACATTTGTTGTTTTTATTTGTCTGTGTTTAATATGGAGAAGTGTTGTGATTTTGTTTGCATTGTAAAGTGTTGCTCTGCAATTCAAGCCTTTTGTTTTCTTTGTCTGTTGGGCCGGAAAAAAGGCTGAAAAAAGGGTATTCAATTTTAAAATCCGAGGTCTTAAAAAGTATTAAAGTCTTAACTTTCACTTGAGGAAACTTGTAGGAACCCAGTTTCAAGTGAATATCCTCGTCCAAAACCCATTAAAATTTGTCTTCATTTTTTGTCTTATCTTTAGTTTTAACTAGAGACCAAACAGGCATCCAGACAGAAGAGAAGGTCATACAGGAGAAGGTTGTAGGCATGGTGGTGGAAATCCCAGAAGGGTCGGCCCATAAGGTCTCTGCCGACCCTTGCGCCCTTCCTCTCACCACCTCAGCCACGCCACCGAAACCAGCGGCCTCTCAGCAGGGCGCCGGTCAGAACGCAGCCAGCGAGAGCAAGAAGAAGCCCGAGCCCCCTGTCGAGGTGATCGAAGTGCCCAAAGCTCTGCCTGTAGACGCAGCCGATCAGAGACGAATGCTGGTGGAGATGTGCGTCCGCGTTTTGGTCCTCTGCCTCAGCCGCTTCCCTCAGCACTACAAGAGTCTCTATCGCCTGGCCTACTTTTATACCAACAGCAAGACTCATCAGGTCAGTTTGACTGCTACTCCCAGCTGATGTTCTAATATGTACACATGTATGCTGTGTTACTGCCAATATTAGGGATAAATATTTGAGGATAAACTAAGATGTGCTAGAGACTTATCATTTTGCTGAGCAGAACTGGTCATTTCTTTCCTTTTTTTTTGGGACCTGTGAGCACTGCAGTGATGCACACAGTCTGTGTTGGCTGTAAGCCTCTGTGGGCAGAGGTGTGCGCGTGGGTGGTTGCGCAATCCTCCATCAGCCAATTTGGCATGGGAAGACTGCGTTGATCTTCACTGTGATAGCAACCTTCTGTCACCACCGCGTTCAGTATATTGCAGCTCCAGCTCATATTAAGGAAAAGTTCGACCATAGGAGGTCTTTTGTTTCAGGCAGCTCGTTTGACTTTTCAGTTTCTGCAGCTTTGTGGTTTTTTGCTGTTCCTGATCCTGCTGTTCAGTGATTACAGTTCGCCCCTTATTTGTGCTCTAGAAGGAAGTTTCATAAAGTTGTTGTTTGCCAAGCTGAAAGGGAAAGGTTTGTACCTGATGTAATTCTCTGTAGCACTCCCTTTTGGGTTTTTCACAGTCCTCAGCAGCTTGAATGAAAGCGAATGTACCCTGGCAGGGACTTGATGACAGTCATTTGATGTGTGGCTGTTTACACAGGTTGCTTAGCCGCCCTCACTTTTCCAACACGTCCAGCACTAAAAGCTTCTACGCCACTCGTGCTCTCAAAAAAACGCCTTCTACTCCTGTTTACTGGCTGTTTTTATCCTCCTTCTGAAAAACCGTGTACCGTGGTATTGAGGAAGATAACACCAAGCGGCGTTGGGTCGCTATCTTTTCAAACAGGGCACTCGTATCCACACTGATTTGTGAGTCACTGTGCTGTGAAGAGCTCTGCGTTTTCATGATTGTAAATGAGCAGTTCTCTTCTTCTCATTTAGATCTATTGGGTATTCATTATTGTGTTGTGTGTGTATGTGTGTGTATATATATATATATATATATATATATATATATATATGCAAATAATGTTTTTTTTTTTTTTCTTTCGTTTGTTTTCCATCCCAGAACCTACAGTGGGCCAGAGATGTGTTGCTAGGAAGCAGTGTCCCATGGCAACAGCTGAAGCACATGCCAGCACAAGGACTTTTCTGTGAAAGAAACAAGACAAACCTGTTCAACGTAAGTCATGTGTGCCTCATTTTAAATAGTTTTCATGTCACTTTCACGTCACAAACCTATCAGCAAAGACACTTTATCATTTACCGTCAAGCCTTAATACAGCTAAACTTTCAGGAGTTTTAAAAGTGCTGAGGGAATATTTGCTGTGACACCAGAACTGTACGACCCAAGTTTTTTTGCACCCCTATGTTAACCTAAAGTTCAGTCCCATTATTACTTTTTAGTTTAGCTCCTTTACAAGACATTTTCAATGTGGGCTTGAGTCACTTTCATGCCGTCTTGAAGTGACCCTTTAAATACTGACAAATGCGGAGCTGCAGTGCACACACTGGCGGCCTGCTGATAGCGCTCTTCGATCCAAATGGAGCCCACTGCAGAACCGTTGCTCATTGAGAAGAGTAACAAGGATACATGCTTTATAAGAAAGTCTCCAATAACACCTTAAAAAGTCACTAGATCCTTCGCTGTTTTGAAAGAGTCACTAGAGGGGGTATAAAAACTCGCTTAATATAGTGACAAAGTCGCTAGGTTGACTACACTGTTCCCTTCTTGTTACACACTGGAGGGCGATAAGTTAGTAGAGTAATCATGTTAAAAGGGACATGAGCATCGCTAAACTAAAATACATCTTATCATTTTTTTTATGACACAGAATACACCAACACGGGCAAAATGACGCGAGTTACAGACATAGATTTTGGTTTTGGTAAATTTTCGCTTTATCAGAGCCTCTAACCACTAACTGGCCAGTCGTTTCTAGTTTTTATTTGGAATTGATTTTATTAATGTTTTTGTTGTTGTGTGTCTGCTTTTAGATGCTGTGATGGTTTTTTCTTTTATTCTTTTTTACTTTTGGACAAGATCTTTTTTTTTAACCACTAGGGGCAGCTGATTCACACTTTTAAAGGTCCAATAATACCTGAACTACAACTTATAGAAAAGGAGGCTTTATAAATTCGGAGTAAGACTAAAAAGAAGAGAAAGTTCAAATAATCTCTTACATCGATCATAACAAGAACACAATCGCTCTCTGCCCAGCATGTTACCGTGGAATATTTACGCTGCCGCCCAGGTATTGAGCTCTTAGCATGTCATGACAGTCATTGGACTCTCATGGGGTAAACGTTTCGGTCAGAGGCCTCTTCAGATTCAATGCAAGACTGACTGCTACCGGAGATCCTTCCTGGCCACAGCATCACCATCCTCAATGACTCTTTGAAGATACCTGGATAATTAGAGTTACGACAGCATTTAAGTATTTCTGATTTGAATTAAGGAAAATATTGTTTTATGAACGGTGTACTGTTAAGGACTGTAAAATTACTTGAAACTGGAACCCGACCCCTGCCCTGTCTTGTTAGAGTGGAATTAAACCATGCAACCTACCAGGGTTAAGCTACGCCTTCTCTCTCATATGATCCACCTAAGGAATTAGTGAAAACAGACTCTTCTTTATTTTGTGTGAGAAACTAGGAGATTGTTGAAATATCTTCCACTCAGTATAAAAATTTAAAAAAGCAACGTCGACTTTGCAAAGCTGCTGGTAAATTGTCAAAGCATTGTTCTGCATGTCTGTTTATTTAAATTTTGCACTTGATATGGACATTTTGACTTTAAGCAAACAAAAAAAGCCAAATTTTTCATTTGGTCCCTGTGTTGTCCATCAGAGCCCAAAGACCTCATTCAGTCATTCTCTTCTTGATTTAATTCAGCAGTGAACATTTAGTTTGACATGGTTGAATTAGTGGACTGTGGAGTCAAATACTGATTTCGTGGAGCTTCTGGTAACAGACTGTGGATATGTTGTGGGCCCAGTCTGAGCTGGAGAAAGAACTCTGCTGAGCTCTGGCTCCCACTGGGTTCTCACAGAGCCCCTTCTGGATGCAAACCTGCCACTGCGGCACACCAACTGTTGGAGCTTTACTGTCCTCTTTGAACCGAAACCCCCTGTCCCAGCCACTTTATAACTGGGATCCAACACATTCATCGTCCATTCTGTGCAGATTTTACAGAATCCAAGAGTCTAGAACTGATTGTATATTTTAATTTCCCACTTTCATCCAAATCTTTGGAACAGTCGTATAACATCCAACCACATCAGGGAGCATAAAAAGAGCATGTTTTAAGCTCTTTTACTATTATGTTTATCATAAGAACATAACAGATACAGTAGAGTTATCTTTTTAAAATAAAAACAAGATTTAACAGAAAAAATTAAAATCAGTCATTAGTAATCACTTGTTTTTTTGTTTGGTTTTTTTCCCTCTCTTACGCACTTATTCTCCGTTCTTCTTTTACCTTTCCAATCTCCTGGTCCATGATGAGTTCCTTATTCCAACTTTTTTTATGTTTATTTTCTTAGCAGGGTCAAAGTTACAAGGTATTGGCATACATAGCAGTGATAGCTAGCTGCTTGCTCCAGGGAAGGCCGCTGCCTCTGCCTCACCTTAACAGTCTAGGGCATTTCGATGATGTCAACTTGATCATCAGTTGCGTCCTTAATCTTTATTCATGTTTGGAAGTCAATCCTGCATTTCTTGGACAAAGATGGCAGACCATCCAAGAAGTCTCTGCTCCATTATTATCATTTGGTAAGTAGTGGAAACGTGCTAAATAGGGGCTGACTTATATGCAAAAGACTTGAGACTTTTGCATAGCAAACCTAGACAGCCAGAGCTAGAATAAAAGCATATCCCTGAGATAGAATGACCCAGTGAAAAGGCCAGACCGAAGATTAATCTAGAATCTTTGTCAATACCATCACACATCATATCAGAGATTCTCTCATCATACTCAAAATACTGTGGTTACCTAAAATGCAAAAAGGTCCTTTGATGTGGTTTATTTGTCCCCTCTGGGCTACAGTGCTGGCATTTTGTTGCAGTAGGAAGGAAGCCTCTAACCACCGACTGGTCGGTTGTTAAGGTTTTGTGGCCACAGCGGCCTTTAGTTGAAGTGGATAGTACAGAAAGAGAGAGAAGTGAGTGGGGACATTTGTTCTCAAAGCGGGAGTTGCACCCAGGACGAGCGCTTCGAGGACTTAGACCTTTGAACCTTGGCCACGCAACGCCACTGAACATCATAAAATTATTTTCATGTGATCGACTCTGCCTATAGATAACTCTAAAAGCGACTCACGGGAGTTTTATTTCTACATCCCCAAATATAGGTTATGATGCCCCACATTGCCCTGATGCTTTGGCTGAGTTACATTTACTGAGGGCTTCATAAAGTAACCCACATACAGCTGTAACAAAATGATCCAAATGAGGTTGTGTTGCATTATTTATTAAGGTGGTTGTTAACATGGGGGATTTCTAGAACCGATTCACTTTTTATCAAACCAGTAAAATTCCTTTTAACGCCCAGAACTGAAGAAAGTCCGGCATGACACCAAGACCTGACAGATTCAAACATAGATGCAAACATAAAATATAAAAGGTGAATAAAGAGTACTATACTGTACAGTAAGAGTAAAATTACAACACAAAAAATACTGTGCAGTTATTAAAAATGGCATACTATGAGTAAACAATAAAAACTGCCAACATTAGTGATGCAAAATAACAGCAGACGTGTAAACATTTAATGGTTTTGTTGTGAGCATTGATGGGTTTTGAGTCTGTCTTCTGCAGGGAGGAAGGATTTGTGGTAAAGCGGCTTTTTGCTTGTAGGATGCAGCCGTCTGTCACTAAAATGAGCTCTGCAGTTCAGCAACTGGTTCATGCAGGAGGTGGGAGACTGTTGGCGCGTTAACTTGTTCATCTAAATAATGCTTTTGGCAAAGATCGAGCGAATGGCTTAACCAGAAGGGAGCCTTTACCCAGTTTGCATGTCGCTCAGAACATGGAAAATTATTGAATGAAACACGTTCGACACCATGGCGCTAGGTGGCGACATGCACCCTTTCCTGTTGGCATTCTTCCCGTTGACATGTAGCATCACTCGAAGCAGACGAAGGAAAAGCAGGCCATGCACAATGAGCGAAGAAAGGACGACAACAACGCTGCAGCACAGAACGGTTAGGAAGTACTGTACTGTTTGACTGTGTTACGCTCCGGTGTTATTCCCACTGCCACGATTTCATCTCGTCCCGAAGTGGGAGTATCCAGGATGCTAATGGCTCGACTATACAGCGTTTAGATCGATTAGTAAAGGCCGGTCGTGTTCAACTCCAGCCAGACTAACGTGTGTACATGCATTTCAGAAGTAGAGGTGCACTGATACTGGTATCAGGTATTGGGGCCAATACAGTTCTCATGTACTGTATCGGTTAACCGATGCCATGACCCGATACTTAAAATGTGGAAAATGCAATCATTTCACAGAAAAACAGAGATGAAAATAAAACCTGTCTTCCAATTTATTGCATTTTTTCTGTGATAGAAGTATCTGCATTGGTACCTTGGTACAGGCAAATACTCAGATCCAAGTATTGGTAACATATCGGTTTGAAGAAAGTGATGTAGTTGCATCCCTAGTGCCTTTTACTCACGACACACGGTTTATGGAAATCAGTACTGTTTGGATCAGTTTCGGTAGATTATGAACCTCCGATATGTGTCTTGGTATGGGAAACTAAAAAAGTGGATCGGTGAGTCCTCATTCAGAAGTCCACGGAAATCGGCCGATAATTATCTATGGTCAATCAATCGGAGCACCCCTAGCCGAGGGGGCATCCTAGGACAGAGCTGGGCTTCCTGATGATCTTATCTAGCCGCTTCCCCTCAGCCACAGATAAGCCACTACTCCAACAGACTACACCATAAAAGAAGGATTATTCCACCACAGAGTCAAACAAAATCTTCTGGAGCGCCCCCTGAACTCCAAAAAGACCTCCATGTCCTTGGCATGTAGTCTGTTCTGACCCTTCCTGTAGAGAGCATCAGCGTTTGACCGCTAATGTTGCAATTTCAGAAATTAACTAGTTAGGGTGTGGGACAAAAAAAGTAATTTTGCATCATACACAGTTGTAATAAAATCAATATTATAATATTTTGAGCCTGTGGGTATTTTTTTTTTTTTTTTTTTTTTTTTTTTACTGAACATTTGCTTAACCGGATTATTCCAGCTTCTTATTCAATTTTTTTTTACATGACTTCCCTAATAAGCGTTTGTTTTCCAGTTGAATTGTGCAGAACAAATGACGCATAAATTGTAGAAAAGGTTTTGAAGTGATATTTCATGGTATTTTTATATTTTAAAATCCCAGAAAACCGGATGTCTTAACAGGAATCTATACACGTTTACGAGCCACTGCAGTTGTGAGGTAATTACAGACATCGCACAGATTTAAAAAAAAAAAAAAAAAAAAAGCATTTAAGGTTTTATTTACATCTAATTGTGACACTCTTGTTGTATTCCAGTTATTCTCCGAAAGGGATGGCGTTTAGCGCGTGCGATGCGTTAGTTTGCCGGGTCTCGAGCTGCTAAGGAATACATCGGAGTAGTTTATGTGCTCTCTCGGAGGCACAGCTTCACCTCGTGCTTCCTCTCCCCACACCACACACATACACATCTTGCTTACATATTCTTCCTCCCACTGACGTTGAATCTGAGAAGCTCCAGAGAAAATGGACGTCCATGGTGCAACATTTAGTTATTTTAGTGATCAAAATGAAGCTCCCTAACTTATTTACCTGCGTCTAGGAAGGCCCCTGAGTCTTGCTACGTTAGCTGGGCTCTGTCCCCTGGGAGGGGGACTGTTACTCCTCGCTGTGGTTTGATGTGTGACTCAAACATTTGTATGTTCAGCTGTGCAATATTCTGGAGGTGGAGCCTTAGTCAGGGGAACATTGTTGTGGTAACATTTTTTTGTCTATGAGGAGGAGTAATGGTTTAGTGAATCCATGTTGTGTAAGTTGATATTTGGATTTACATGTTGGAGTTTTTTTATTCCCCGTTTTTCCTGGCAGCCGGCGTGCATTCCTTTACCTCGTTTTACTCCCGTTTAGCTGCTGGCGACTTGCTCTTTCACTGACACAACAGGAAGCAGGAAAAAGCAAGGCGCGTTTACTCCGAACGTGTGTTTGCTGGCCAGCTGGAGAGGCACGAACACAGTAAGGAGGAAAAGGTGAGGGCTGCCATCCTGCACAGCCACTGCTTCTAAATGTAGGATTGAATTTTCAGAAAATTTTGATTGTAGTGTTTGTTTTGCTTGTCGCTTCCTCTCATTATACTGATTAAAGAGCTCAGAATAGATGATTTTTCACGTTGTTCTTTTCCTGTTGCTCAGTCTACAGGTTGATCACGCTCAACCCCACCCCTAGTTCGTTTTTTTTTTTTGGTTTTTTTCCCTCCACGCTTCTCTTCTCCTCTCCGTTTTCATTACTCTCTCTTTCTGTCACTCCCCTGTTTGTGTGTGTGTTATGTGGGTGTACACCAATGGGCGGGCTTTTCTCCCCCAGGCTCCGATTGGCTGGCAAAGGCCCACAATGATTGGCCCTTACGCTCTATATAGTGGGAGAGAAAGAAAGTGAGGAAGGTGGGAGGAGGGGGGGAGGAGAGAACTCCAGCGAGCTGGGGTCAGGGTAGAGCGCAGCTAAAGTGCGTGGGCGGTTTTGTTTTGAGATGGCAGGGCTTGAAATCAGGAGAAGATCGAGTCAGCTTGTCTGTCAGCGGCATCCCGAGCGCTTTGCCCCTGACTCCAGTGCTGTTTCTCGTCTTGCCAAGGCAGCTGCCATTCTCCTCCTCTGTTGCTGCTCTGTCATGAGCAGCTGTGCTTCCCTCTTCTCTTCTCCAGCAGCTCCCACCACCTCAGCACCCAAACGCAACCCGCCACTCGCTCTCAGAGCGTGAGCCTCCCTTTTTTTTTTTTCTTTTTTTTTTTTAAGGGTGGAGGCGCTACCAGTGCTGCTGGTACTGCTGCCGACTAACAGGAAACTGTCCAAAACAGTACTAGCTCACGCGCTGTGGAGTAGCTTTCTTTGGTGATGGTGAGTTGCTTTATTGCTTTTCTAGTGACGAACATATAGTTCCTATTTCTAAGCGTGCAGAGCTGCTTAAGAAAAGGGTTTTCCCTCTGCCGATCTGGAGGAGCCTGACTCTTGGCCAGGAATCTTGCTCTGTTTTTAAAGTTGCAACTCTAAACGGCTTTTGTGAAAATTCTCGTGATTAATTGAGCTGCAGCAGTTGGCTACCATAGAAGACTGTTCTGTGAACGCGCTTCAAGGGTTAGGATGTGCAGAACAGTTTGTGCAACTTTCTCACTGTTCATTAGTTTGGGCCCCTGCTGTCATTAGTGGCATGTTGAAACATGATTAGATTAGAAGCGCTAGATAAGGTTTCTGATTCGGCTCCAGAGGTTTGGTTTTGAAAGGAAAGGTTGTGCTGCCTATAGATTTAGTCGAAATGCTCATGATGCTGAGAATCGCATTACATTTTTCAGCAGATGTGTGAAAGTAAAGACCCATCACAGCTTTATAGCCCAATTTTCGAGTCTCAGTTTTTGTAAAGGTTTGACCCACTGATACAGATTGGAGTATAGTCGGTTTTCTTTTTAGGAACTGTCATATCATCTAAAAACAGCATTCAGGATATTTTTTTCTTTCTTTCCTTTCTTTCATGAACAGTCATTATTATATTCAAATTAGCAGCAGAGTCAACATGATTAAGAAAGCGGTTGCTGAGTAGACATTTTAAACTATCTTTAGCATCTTGGCTATAAGCACAGTTAACATGTTTTTCTTTACTTTAAAGCCCATCCAAATGCCCAAGCATATTATCAATATGGAGAGTGAATTTGTGTCGAGATATATAGATTTTTTTTCTTTTATGTGTTCTCTCTGACATTGTGGCTTTCAGAATTGATGTCTGAATGTCATGGAGAAACCAAACAGATTTTCTTTCACAAGTGGAGCATTATGCCTTTCGCTACATTGCTCCACTTGATATGCATAACTATAAAAACTTTATACAATAAATTGCTTTAGGTTTATTTCAGATTCTATGGACACAAAGACGGAAAAGAAAGCGGGGAAAAAAGTTAAAAAGGAAAGAGGGAGTTAAGAAAAGTAGGTTGAAAGAAGGATAAAGAGAAAATGACGGAAACTGAGAATCCACAGTGACCCAGCCTGTT
The DNA here is from genome assembly GCA_028564705.1 of Apricaphanius iberus. Classification (NCBI taxonomy): domain Eukaryota; kingdom Metazoa; phylum Chordata; class Actinopteri; order Cyprinodontiformes; family Aphaniidae; genus Apricaphanius; species Apricaphanius iberus. The sequence continues at coordinate 761,122 of JAPXFQ010001358.1, read as the reverse complement.
TAACCCAAAATTCAACCTGCGCTGCTTTCAGTGCTCGCTTTTCAGGTAAACGGCATGGCAGATCCGAATCTCATCTACGGTTCCATGGGAACGTCTCTTCTCAGTTTTGGACCCCTGGGATTTTCGGTCTACATCACTCCCTGCTCTGCTGCGTGTTTCGTCTGCAGAAAGAGACAGTTATATCTTGAGGTGCCTTTGGTAGCACAAGCAGCTCTGATTAAAAACCAAAATTGGTTCATGTTCTGCGGAGTTCCATTGACTCGCCCCTTTCAAGGCAAACAAAAGACAACTTTGGTTGCAAACGATCAGAAGACACAATTGGAACAAGCAGATGTTTATAAATGCAACAATCTGAAGCAATCCCTTTACATCAGGTAAGCCCTGTCTAACAAACAAGCTAGCTAACGATCACTACAGATAGAAGTAACTGCAAATAGCCGTGGGAATCAGAGGTATGTAAAGGTTCAGTGTCACACCATTCACAAAACTTAAATTCAAAAATACTTGATTGATCTCAGAGAGAAATTGTTGTTGTAGCTTATATTATTTATACTTAAAGTCTTGCTCTCGCTCAGTCCTTATTAACCCAAATTAATGTAACTCGACACATAGAAAATGTAGTTTCTTTTCAACTAGCTTCGTATGCTTTTGTTCTTTCTTTAACCTGATTTTAAACATCTTACTGATGGTGAAACTAGTTAACTTTGTCCCTTCTTTCATCAGTAACAACTTCCAAACTGAATAGTGCTTTTGTGAGCCCAACTTAGTACATTTTGATGACTAGTTATTCACTGATTGGTAGTTGACTGATTTTGTCAGCTAATAATGCAGCACGTCAACATTTAAATGTTGGTATTGATTACCTAAAAAGAGTTCAGTGTTTCGCTTTGTCTGCTTTAGGTCTTAATCTGATGTTTTTTATATATATATATATATATATATATATATATATATATATATATATATTTTTTTTTTTTTTTCACCATTTTTCAAGCAGCAGTGCTGTTTTCCATCTCTGTCTGACAACATATTGGGGGGGGGGGGTGGTGCTTAAAATGACTACAGTAAAAGTCTCACAAATCTGCTTTAGCTGTTGCGCTGCAGAATAATCTGCCTAAAGCCAAGGCTCTGCTTTCCCAAAGAGATTTGTTGTCATTGGATGGTTCTCTGATTAAGAACAACTCTTCTGCATTTGACATGTCTTTCTAAGTGAGCCGCCCACCCCCCCACCCTCCCACCCCAATCCAGTTCCTCTCTTGTTAGAGGCTTTTCATAATCTGTGCATTGAAAGGGCAAAAGCTTCCCAAAGCTCAGCTAGATTCAACCATGTAACAATAGTAACAATAACATATCTTGTAATCATACAGGCATTAGTTCCATATTCGTCTCAGGAGTGTTTTTGTAGACATCTGTCCGAAAGGATTTCATACCATATAACTTGGCTTTTAAGAAAGGGCAACAGTTTACCATTAGGCAGAAAATCACCTAGGGTTTTTCTAAGGGAAGTTAAACATAAAACTTGTGGTTTTTGTCCCAAGACTTTCTTCTTGCTTCGAAGGCAGCGAGTCCATCCCAAAGATTTGGCTTTTGTGGTGTTCCTCTCCACTGGCTTTGAAAATGTCATCTGACAATCTGGAGTTGTCTGTCAGCTCCCTCTTGCCTCCAGCAGGAGCGGATGGAGCCATCTCATTTGTTTAGTTCCATCCGGATACTGTCATCTCTGTTTTCACTTCACAGCCGTTTTTGTGTGTGTTTTTTTTCTGAGTATGTGGCCGTGCTTTCTGACTGTAGCTCGTTCTTCCCGCCCGAGCACCATCTGCACTCGTGTCAATAACTTCAGAGGGCCTCGGTCCGCCTGGGGTTTACCTGCTGAGAGGACATGTGCTCTCTGCAAAAGGACGCTTCTATCACAAAAAAAAAATCCCTCATCAGTTTTTGGCAGCTCGTCTGCTGGTTTGTTACAAGTCTGTGACTGAACTGAACACTAATGAGGGTGCCTATCATGTGTAGCTGGAAAACATTTCCCCCAATTCCTCCTTCCCACCTGCTACAGGAACAGCTCGTCCACAGGATCTTTCCGGAAGCCTCTTTGTCTCCTAATTAACGCTTCTTTGAATGGCGTGTACTTCACCTCCACTAGTTCTCCCTCTGTTCTGCACTACTTTCTTTTTCCATATCTTACTGTTAAGTGTTTCCACTTGTCAGAAACTCCATTGGCCTTAGAAGCAAAAAGGAAGCATGCAGCCAAAGGCTTAGATTGACTTTAAGAAAGTTTTTTTTTTTAGGTGTTCTATAACTAGGCAGTTGGTTTTATACATAACATTGGTTTAAAATAATCATTAATGCTCACATTCATGATGATGATGAATAGGGATGTCCTAAATAGGCTTTTTTGTCTCTGAAACTGATCAAAGTTGTTTAAAAATGCGGAACCACTTCATACAGAGTCTCAATCCAGTATTTACACAAAACGCCATATACTGTGTATTCATAAATCTATCACATTACAAATGATTCAGTATTGTGTTATCTATGTGGTGATATGTTTTTTTTAATAGCGCTCACCAATGACCTTTTGGATTCCACAGTCTTTGTTTTTACTTGATAGTAGCAGATATTTCTTTTTAACCAGAGTTTCTGCAGTTCAGCCTTTACGTGCTACTAGAACTTTTCCTGGTTTTACAAAAAAAAAGATTTGCATTCCTTTGAGTAAAATGTAATGTTTGGTGGGCTATGCAACGCTTTGATGCTTTGATGCTTTTTGCTAATGTTAGAATGTAGCCGGTTGGGTAGAATAGCACTGCCTTTATGCCCACAACTATATAAATTGTAGTAACTAAGATGCTTAAATTGAAGAAAAGGTGCAGGACATCATGGCATACCCAATGAAAAGCTAATCTGCTTCAATTGAAGTCCTTTTGGTTATTGCAATATAACTTTTCCTGGTAACATTTGCAAAAAGTTCGAACACTGCCGGTTTGTCCGCCGTTTTGTCCAACCCAGTTGTTTTGTCCTTTGGTAAGACACCTCTCCTGCCTTGCCTGGCAGTGGTGGCTAAGATGTAGCTTTCCACCATCACTGTGGGAATGAGTGAATGTAGTGTAAAGCGCTTTGGATTCCTATATACAAGTACATGCTTTGAACCATTGAGCGCAGTGTATCGTAACTATATCGTCATAATATCAGTGTGTTCGATATTTGCAAAGAACTGTACTGCAATAATTTCTGGCTGATGTATTCAAAGAGCAATGATCTTGCATTTGACATGTTAATATAGTGTTTAGCCAGTCAGACAAAGTCTCACATCTGAAAGAAATGACATCCCCCAACATGCAAAAGGTCACAGCCGTGGAAGCACAGATGAGACAGACGAGAGAGGAGACAGTAGGCATATATCACACCTGTTATCGTCATGGCAACATTTACAAATCATCTCCATCACAAGACAATCCAATATTGTGCACTCCTGTTGATAGGGTATACCTGGCTCAACATGTACAGTCTTTAATAAACTTGCACCTTGCTCACAGGAAATTCATCTGTAGCAGTAGGCATCCTCTCTCTTTTGATATGACTGATTGAAAATTATACTGTTAATACATTTATTCAGAAAAAAGTTGTTTTCTTTTCTTCATGAACTCAGTCGTAAAATATGAGGTGCTCTGTATGACTCACAGTATACCTTGGGCTAGCTGAACCGCATTGTTGTAGAAAAGCACGACGACCAGGTCCCATGAAATACATATCGAGGGTGCTGCAGCCAATACAGTCTTTCTTTTTCCCCTCAGCAACATCACTATAAAGATGCAGCTGTACAGCTCTCTGTAGGACAGAATGCTAGATGGTAGAACTACAGCCTGTCTTCCTGATGATTTAAAAATCCTTGACCAGGGCCACAAGCCCAAACCCGGGGTAATATCAGGACATTAAAAAAAAACAAATTTATGTCAAAATGCTTGCAGTAAACAATAATGATGGAACAGTAAAACTTACATCCTCCTTTGGTTTGTTTTTTCCTCCTTTCCCTCCCCAGGGCATCTGGCGTATTCCAGTGGATGAGATTGATCGCCCAGGAAGTTTTGCCTCTCATATGAACCGATCTGTCGTCCTTTTGCTGGAGGTGCTTTCTCAGCTCAAGGATCACAATACACTGCTAAAAGTATCTTTCATGCTCCACAAAAACCCTGACCAGGGAAAGTAAGGACATCATTTGTTCGATTATGCTGTTTATTTGATGTTTTGTGTTTCAGCACCATGACATCTCCCTGTTGTTGTTGGGTTTTTTTCTCCACAAAGGAAATATTTACGAGATGTTGATCGCCAGGTTTTGGCCAAGAGAGCATTTTTCCTAACTGTAAAAGTCCTGGAGGACAACCTAAGCAGTCTCACAGGGGTAAAAAAAAAAAAAAAACTACTTTTGCGAAATATACTAACATCCATGAGCGGTTTTGGGTTGCAGACGTCTGGCACACACCTACTTCAGGTTTTGACAGGTTCTGCTTTCTTTCAGGTGTCCGAGCAGATTAACAAAGCGCCTTTACCCTCCATGGGGGAGATGACCACAACGGACACATCCAACAGGCCCAGTTCAGAGGAAAGCAAACATGTGCTGCCTAAAAAGCCTGGGCTTACAGAGGGTGCCTGCGTCACTGATACTGGGCCCAGGGAAGCCTCACAGGCTCAGCTAACCCCGCCTCCACTGCCAGCAGATAAAGGGAGTATAACTCAAGAGGGCTTTCCTGGGAAGGCGGAGACTTCTGGGAATAAAGGGAACAAAGCAGGCCCAGATGAACCAATGGATATGGAAACTTGCCTCTGGAGGAAGCCCTCCACCACCACAGACTCTCAGGCCAACCAAGCGGAGACTGAGGCCTCCCCGAGTGGCTTGGAAGCCCAGCAGAAAGTGACTGAAATCAGTCGGACACCGGAGCTGTCTCTGGAGGAGTTGAGCATCAGTTCCAGACAGCTGCAGCCACAGGTGGCGGCACCGAAAGTCACTGTGGCAACAGGTGTGACTGATCAGGCCTCACTACGAAAGCCGAACAGGAAAAGGAAACTCATAGAGGATGTCGAGTCCGGAAAAACCCTACTGCTTGATGCGTACAGAGTTTGGCAGCAAGGGCAGAAAATCATGACCTACGACCTGGGGCGCATTGAGAAGATCATGTCCGAGACGTATATGCTCATTAAACAGGTAAACCTCTCAAAGATTTTCCATGGCGCTCAGCTCTGTTGCGTACGCATGAATAACATTACTACTGTCAGTTTATGTACTACTATAATGTTTTTGTTTCTGCTCAGTCATTCATTCTGAATATGAAGTCTCTTTACCTGATTTCAGTTTGGGAAACCCCTTTACTAACAGAACTGGCAACAAAAGAAGAGGGACTTTCCCTTATGAGTTTTCAGGGACTGCTTCAAAGTGCCACGCACATTTTTTTCGTAATCTCTATAACCTAAATTCAACTCCTGTGATTACTGTCACTTTGGTCTTACTCCTTTAACAGGAAACTGATTCTAAACATAGCTTTGAATGTATACATGAAATGGTTTCATGTAGACTGAGGGGGATTGAGCCGCCTTGGCGGAGGCCTGCGCGCTCAGTACTTTTCCATTTTGGCCATATTGGGTCAAGTGGTAGTGATGCATCATGGGATTGTGTAAAATGGATGAGCAATCGGCCCAGATTTTCCAGTCGATGCATCCTCTGGTTATACCAGTTGGTCTCGAAACCGCAGAAAATTCCAAACATCTGTAGTTAAGTAATTTTTAATTAAATACCAGAGAAGGTCCTGAGAATAGGACATCCCTACGTATTGCTGCACACTGGCAAAAACAAAGCTTTAAAAATGTTTCCCTTACAAACGATAAAACACAAATTCGGCTTGTTGGAATTACTTCCTGCTGCAGAACAAATTATGGTCTAGAAAATAAAGGAGCACCACCGATTGATCTTATAGCTGTATTTAAAGTGACTGCAGGCTGGCTACTTGAGCAGACAGCCCAGACAGATAATTAACTAGCTACTTTCTGGTTGTTCTGTAAGATTTGCTTTATGAAGAGCAGAACAGAAAACTTTAGTTATTTTATGTTGGTTATCATACGATGAAGATCTTATACCAGGTCATGTGTAAACAGTATTTTTTTTTGTCTGGTTGTTTTGTGTTTCTTTGTATAAAATAGCAGTGATTGGCTTTCAGATTGATTACAAAATTTCATTGTTTTTATTATATTTAAACGGAGCCATCATTTGCAGTTTGTGAAAAACTGTCTGCAGAAAGATTTGACAAACAAGTGGGGTTTCAAAATGCTGTTACAGTCGAGTCATATTTACTATTTACTCACAAATCTGGGACGTCCATCATGGAATTAAATTCAGCTGAAACCAGATGTTTACATACACCATTTACAGGTTAATCTCAAACGTAGAAAGTTGTGCAAAACATCTTTTATTTCATTGATATATGATATATAATCATTGCATGTAAATTGATATATTTGAAGCTGTTATTTGTTATACTTTTTGAATTTGGGGTTTTCACTTGCTGTGAGCCATAATCCTAAAAATCTCAGAAAATTTAAATATTATGAAAAGATTCAGAATTTTACTCTAAAAGTGTTTATCCAAAATGTCTGCAAAGGGTTCTTGAGCCTTTAAATGGTCTTAATCTCATTGTGCCTCTGCAACGACAAATTAAGCTGATTCTGGTTCTCTCAGTCTGGTACAGTAGGAATTACAATCATGGGGAAGATTGCTTACCTGACAGTAACAACAGGTCATTGACCCCCTCCATTAGGAGGTAAAGCCTCAAAAGTTAATAGCAAAAGAAGTTGGATGTTCCTTAAGTGCTGTTCCTTAAGTTATGTGGAAGAAAAAAATGTTTTGGGGAAAAATAGGTGCAAAAGCTTCCCAAAGCTCCACCACCCTGGAGAGCTTTGAGAGGAAAAGGCCATTCTAAGGTTGGGGCCTTCATAGGGAGTGGACTGAGGCTGGAGTTAGAGCATCAAGAGCCACCACACAGAGGCGGATGTGCTTTACTGTCCTGTTCCTCGTGTCAAACCTCTGTTGCTCAGTGAACCTCTTTTCTAATAAGAGCACCTCTTACATCTCATTTGTAAGCCAAGGTCAACAAGATTCCTACAAGGTCTTAAAAAGCCTTAAAAGCATCAAATATATGAATTTGGAAATGATACATTAAAAGACGTTCAAGTGTCTTGATTTTTGATAATATAGGTCTTAAAATCTATATTTTTGTATATTTAACTTCAAAGGTTAAAATAGTCAGTATGTGACGTTTATTAAATGAAGATCAATGTTAAAAAAAAGTAACAAATGTTAAGACACAACTTTACATTGTTAGACAAAACTGTCTTGTAGCCTGCTGAAATGTTCTGATTTTAAACTCCTCTTTTTGGCTTGTTGTCTTTTAACATTCCACATTTCTCTGAGAAATAAATGAACACAAGTTCAAGGTTGTTTTTTTCTCTCTACCAGTAGGATTGTGAAATAGGTATACATTTTTTATATAAATGGTTCTAAAAAGATTTGAATTTAACTCAAAGAAACCTGTTGGTTTTATAGCCAAAATTTAGTGTTTCTAAAACTTTTTAAAGCTGGTAACGATTATTAAGGAAGTCTATAAAAGGCATTGACCAAATAGATATTTTTTAATCCTGACTGACCTGAAATAAGAAAAAATGTCCGATTTAATGTCAGTGAAAAAAAATATTCTATTAATACAGTGTATGTAAATATCTGTATTTCATCATAGATATTATCCTTTACATACTTGAAACGCTTGTTTATATTCATTGTGTGTTGCAGCTAATATTTGTGGGCTACATAACGGACTGCAACTATAACATTTCCTTCAAGGGAAGCGTAGCAAAAACGAGCTGTGCTTTAACTTGGGCAAATAATCCCGATAATATTTACATGTCACCCAAAAGCAAACTATAAATACTTTGTGGTCCTTAACGTGTCACTTTGAATGTATACCTCACTGCAGTTTTTATACTTCAGCTTTGTTTTGATTCACTCCTAAGGCAGTAATATAAAAAAAACTGCAAAGTGTCGCATGTTCCAGACAGACGGCACTTCCTGTCATCAAACCGTCTCGCCGTTGACAGGTAACGGATGTCAGCGGCTCAGCTTGGCCAATAAAGAGCCTTAGCTAGACGCCATCCATGCGTGCAGCTCACGGCGCAGCCTCGTAAAGTGCTCGGGTGGAAGCTCCTGGGTGTAATCAAGCTGTGTCTCGTAACGACGGCATTCACCTATAGAAAGTCAAAAAGCTTCTCCAAACTCCCCGTAGTCTGACTCAGTGGTGGCTGTCTTATGAGAAGTTCACTCATTTGATAAGTCAAGGTGTATTCACTTCCTCTTGTGCTACTACTATGAAAATGTGAGCCTCTACGTTAGTTTTTATTTTATTTTTAATGCTAAAAAGGAAAGTGTTTTAGGATTTAAAAGGGAATTTCAAACACTGGCTGTCTAATATGAGGCTTCTCTGCCTCTCTATAAACAATATAATTGTGATTGGAAGATGAATCCAAATAAGCCAGAGATGTTTCTCACTGTTGCCAGAACGTTTTGCCGTCTGGGTCAAAAAAAAAGATGAAAGATGAATTGCTTTTTTAAAACCACGCAGCTGAAGTCATTTTAACAGAAGCGGCGCATAGAGCCGACTCCTGTGGTGTGTGGTTTAACAGTTAGAGCCTGAAAGAAGGTAGACGTGAAATCAAGAAGCTGCTGCATGTTTAAACTTGACTCAGCTTATACAGCGAATGAAGTGGTTTGGAAGAGAGAGAAAAATGCTAGTTGGGCCCTGAACCTCTACTAACAGACTGTTGCAGGGAACACGGCTGCAGTCTTGTTCATACAGCTGTTGGGTCTGCAGCGTGGTGCCGTAGCTGCCGACTCCCACACAAGTAAAAGTGAGCTACAGTGCAGAGGTTTTGTTCCTCTTTTCTAATTATCAGAAGCTTTCTTGAAATCCCTCAGGTTCTGATACAGGATGTGATTAGTGGCGCCATGCTGCTCCGCGCTAACGTCCTAACTCTGCTGGTCTGTTTCAGGTCGATGAAGATGTAGCTCTGGACCAGGCAGTGAAGTTCTGCCAGATACAGCTGGCCACCCCAGCACAAAGACAGGTAAGGCCGATCAAATCACTGTACTCCGTCTTCTTTTTCCCATCGTCTCTCTCCATCTTTTCAGGGCCTTTTTGCACTGGGTTGGATCTTAAACACTGCGCAAATATTTAACTGTCCAATTTCTGACCATGAATTAGGGATGGCCTTGGAAATATTTTGCTTTTGCTAAAAAAGATCATTTAAAATGTTTCCTTCTTGAACCTTAAACCAGTGTTAACCCAACCTGGTCCTCACATGTTTCCCTGCTTTAACCCGTCAAAAGGCCTGATATTCAGCCGTCAATTGAAACCAACTTTGAAGAATTCCAATCCACCATGTTTCATGATGGAGGGAACTTTGCTGTTGCACGTTGAGCCTTGATGTTATCTGCTGAAAATCTTGCTCTCTCTCGCTATCTCACAGCCTGAATGGAACAAAGAGATGTCTCCATTATACAGTTTAATTGACATCTTTTCCTATCCTCCGACATCATATTTAAAGACCTAATTTATAATTCAAATGACCAACTTTCTACAGTATTCCGTTTTACACAAAGAGTGTTGCAGTTTAGCCTTAGGTAAGGTGCATTCACTGATCAAGATAGCATCTGCTGATTCTGATCAAAGGCTGCTTTCTTAGTTTATTAAACCGTAAACTTGTTAGCGCATGTTTTCCCTATGCTTTGGTACTGCAAGGTAAATATAGATGTTCTGTTTTATTATCTGGGATGGGAAAAAAAAATGCAGCATCTGAAATTTGCCAAACTGATTGATAATGTGGTAAATCCAACACTTGAGGTCTGTCCATTCAGCGCCTGTGAGAGCTAAATATAGCCCCAAACATCCTTTATGTTATGTTTTGGCCCAACACTGTCATTGTCTTCAGCTTTCCATTAGTACAAATGCGGGTTACTTACACAACCAACAAGCTTTTAAAGTTAAAGTAACGCAGTGTGTCTTCAGAGCAATTATTAAAAAGCTCATTCCAGCTGCAAATTTTTTTTTTTAGCTACAACAACAAATCCTCCCCATCGAATCATCATTTGCTCTGCTTCATTCTATCGGAGTCTCCCGGTTCCTCTCTTGTCCCTCTTCCTCCTGCCTACACAATCATCAAGGGTCTCTCTGCCCACATCCTGTTGTCACGGTGATGTTCCCTGAACCTCCGGCTCATGAGAAGTAGATGTTGACAAAATAAATCCGGTTCTCCTACTTCTTTAATCTTGATTTCTCAAAGATTCCCTTTTTAGTTCCTTTTGTATATAATCGGAGAACTACAAATTGTATTATATATACATATAATTCCACTGCAAACTGTAATATTTTACTTGGAGTCTTGCACGCAATCAAACTTTTTAAAGTGAATACATTTTCTTATGGCACAAAGTTCTGCCCATACATGTATGTTTAAACAATGTTATAATTTTGAAAGTGTATTTCTATGTATTAGAGCTAAAAGGTCCTGAGATATATATATATATATATATATATATATATATATATATATATATATATATATATATATATATTCTTCACTTAAACAGCAGGTTTAGATGGTAAGCGAAGAATTGTCAGATAAACCAGCATATTCTACCAGCATGTAAACGCATCATGTACGCAAAAATCTCCAGATATGAAACGAGTCTCAAAACCCCTCGTGCACTTGTAACTCTGATCTGTGTGTAAATGTGGTTTTGTCGCTGTGTATCAGGAGATTGGTTTACACATACTTAGTATTTATATGCATGGGAGGCGTTTTGAATTTGTAGTTGGTTTTAAATTGGTGTAATTTAAGTGTGCGTGTGTAAATTGATTTTGTTCTCGTAATTTCCTGATATTTGGCTGTTCTTTTGAACACACATTTGCAAGTACATGACGTTCTGCAAAAATGTATTTTACTGTTTACAAATCAGGGTTTGCATGTACATGTACCCAAAGGTACACACAAACAGGCTGACAAGTTACAAATCAGGTATTGCGCAGTCTATTTTCTCACCACATAATCCCAGCAGGCTGTAGTAGCTGCTGAGTGAATACAAATGTCACACAGATTATAATTTTAAGACAAATCTAATAAATTTTCACTTGGGGGGGGGTTGAACATATATTACCTGAATGAAGGAGTAAAAAACCTTTTTTGCAACTATCATGCAGGCATATTTAAGCTGGTGATTTATTAGTATTGCCGATTAATTCCCCTCCCCTGGAGTGAAGATATGAATCAGATAACGCTCTTACATGAACACGTAGTGTTATGTAACAGCTCTTAATGTGATATCATCGTGCCAGTGAAACTCCGGTCGTGTGTTCCTTTTTGGTTACACGTTCAGACAGTCGAGCTCAGCCATATTCCTGCCTCCTTCAGAGTTGTCCGCGTCCTTATATGGCCGAGCTGGGATACCGGCTCCCTGACGCATGCGCTCTGCCTTTGATGTCATATTTACTGGAGAGCATCTTTCCCTCTTCCACCCTTATCCGTTTACGTTTCTCACTTTTCCTCAAAAAAATGACGTTGCTTGTCGGCTTTCCGAAACAGCCAGCAAAGACTGCAGAGTTTCACCCTTAGGTGTGATAAAATGTGAGATTATTTAATAACCAATGTTTAATAGTGAAGTGGTGGGAGACTGATCAGATTCTGGATAGTCATGCTTTAAAATGGCAATCACCATTTGTCTTTGCAAAATAGCTCCAGCTCAGTCGGATCGGATTGGCTGGAGAAAACATCTGCATGTTTTACATGCAGATGCTGCCCCCACGACTCTTCAGGGCATTTCAACTAGGGATGTGTGTTGGTAAGAATCTGGGATACGATATGTATCACTGTACAGAGGGGAGGAAATATTACAAACCAATGAGTAAGACCAGGGCTGGGTATCAATTCAAATTTCAAGAATCTTTTTGATTCAGATTCTCAAAACTTGGAACCAATTATCATGATCCGATTCACTCTGATCCAGTTCGATATAGATAGGGGTCAGTGCTATTAAAATTAGTTATATGCCTGTAATTCAACATCTTAACACTGGCTAACAGTTTACCTGGTAGAAAAACTGTATTAAGACTTGAGAAGTAAGAAAGGGAAAAAAAAATACTTTTTAAAGCTTTTCATCACATTCTTATGAAACATGCCTAAAGCGTTTCTTAGATTACTGTATGTATGCTTGAGTAATCTTTTAAAACTCTCACTGCCGCCATGTTGAGCTCTGAATGCCTGAGTCTTCCCAGCTATGCCCCGACATTTTGATTACGGCCCCCGTCTCTCCAGAGCCCTCTCTCCCCAAGCACAAAAACAGGACATCGTCAACAGCAATCAGCTATCACCTGTGGAAATCAGTATAAACCTAGTTAGTTTTCCCAAGTGCGCAATGCGTTCTTGGGGGGGTTCCGGCACATTGAAGATGCAACAGTACTGTAGCTGTGACTGACACGAAGTCACTGCATCAGCACAACATGGAGGAAATACTGATGAACACTGTGGCTAATCACCCTGAGCTATATGACACCAACTGTTTTCCATACAGACACGTGAATAAAAAAAAAATTATTATAAAGAGGTTAAACAATTTAGACATGAAAGCTCTTAAGAGGTTTGTGGGTGGCTCTTAAAAGAGCCGGTGTGGCTGCAAAAGGCACCGCTCTCTCCACCATAAAGTGAGCCATGAACAGCTTCCTCACCTGGACAGCCTCTATGGAGGAGCAAACATGACCCCGGCCTGGAAATGTCTCCACCACATCACGTCCCGCGCCGCTCACATATTATACATTTTTACTAACCGCAGACAGATGGACACCCGCTCAGCATTGTGGTTGGTGACTCGGTGGGCGTAGCTTGGACCGACGTGAGAAACGGGCTCCTCAAACTGGGCCTGCCAACGCAGCGAGGGGCCAGTGTCTACGGATTCCCCGCTGTATCGGTCCCCGCTCCGCCTGTAGCCAGGCCGAACACGTAGTGCAATCACCTCGGAGACTAGAGCCCACCTGCAGCCACGCTCCACATGCTGGGCTCGTTGAAGTTGCCGCCCGAGAATGTTGTGATGACGTTGAAGACAGCGTGTGGAAGGGTGAACGTCCGAGGCTCTTAAAGGGACATGCAGCTAATTTCAAGGCATTCATTTAGGATTGCTATATTTCAAATAGGTAGTATATATCATTTATTAAACTTACAGATAATATTATAGCTGTACTGTACCACAGAATTGCTCTGTATGCTGAGCAGAACATGCCACCTCTCCCTTAAAACGGCTGTCTGGATTTTTAATTCCTATATTGGATGTAAAAAAGGGCACATTATGTTAAGCAATTAAACCATTTTTTGAACATGTGAATAGTAAATGGACTGAACTTATATAGCGCTTTTCTAGTCATACTGACCACTCAAAGAGCATTGAAGCCACATTCATACTCACATTCATACACCGGTAGGACAATGTTTTTTGGGGTTAACTGCCTTGCCCAGGGGCACTTTGACATGTGACTGGAGGAAGCTGGAATCGAACCTACGACCCTCCGATTGCAAGCCAACTCTACTCTATCACTGAGCCACAGCCGCCCTATAGTAATTTTAATTTCAATTAGGTTTTTCAACACAGCTCTAAGTAAGACAAATATTGGGATTTTTAAAACTGAATTTGGCTGTAGAAAAACGGCCGCAGCATTCTAAAAACTCCAACCTGTTTCGTACATTAAACATCCAGGTTTATTACTGGATCTAGTTAATCCAATGGAACGAAGGTGAAAATAGCCAACTACTGGTAATACTTTTAATTTTACTGCCAAAATTACTGTCATCTTTAATGGTTCCATTCAAATTCTAAAAAATAAAACGGAAATCAAAATGGATACATTGCTTTTGAATGTCGATACAATTTTGTGACATAAAATACGATATATCTGTGCATCTATAGTTTCTTTACATCTTTCCCCCCACAGAATCATGCTGCCACTACTCTGTTTTACAGATGGGTGGGAAAGGTAACGTCCCAATGAAACGCATGGAGCTCTGTGGTTGTTGGGTTGTTCCCGAGTATAGTTGTGCCCGTACTTCCCGTCTTGATTTGAAGAAAAATCTCATTCATGAACAAACTCAAAGAATCATCTTCCATTTCCCGTCTTGGAGCACTCTTCATGCAGCCAGCAGACGACCGCTGCGCTCCAGGGTTCTCCTTTACATCCGTCCGCTTTTTCCCTAGGCTGCTCCTCTAATGCATCGACCCCAACTGACTTGGCGGTTTCTGAGCCGCTGATGCTTAATTCATGAGAAGTGAATCATCAAAGCAGGATCGGCGCTGCTGAGCCACTCGGTGCTGGGGCCTGAAGGAACTGCTCTTCCTTTCAGGCTGCTGTGTGAATATTGCTGTGTATATTCCACTGGGAAAAATTTTGTCCCACTCAGCTGTGATTCTAAGCACCATTGGACTTCAACTCCCAGAAGACAGCTGGGATAAACGGAAGATGAGCCAAACTGCCGTGGGCAGGGTGCGTCTGTCATAAGTTTGTGCACAGTGACATCGTGCAACGTGTTTTCTCCACAATTGGCATCTTTTTAATCGCCTAATTAACCTTTAGTTACACTGTATTCACTTACTGTGAGGCCAGATTAAATCCAGCAGACCTAATGGGGCCGAGATACCAACCGTCTCAGATGTGCTCTAAGAGGTTAGTCGTCGTCCACCTCTTTCTTTCACATGAAATTGAAAACTTGAGAAGGTTTATTCATTTCTTTTCAACTGTGCTCCTCTGCGTTACCATGACAGCGGCTGTGGGAGCAGGCTGGCTGTTGTCGCAGGTTGTTTGTGCAGCTCTTGTGTGTTTTATAAGTGGGTCCTCTACAGAACGGCCAGGGAAGTGGCTCAGAAGAGCCAAGCTTTCTCACGGGCACGCTGTCCAGCATGCAGGTACCGCACACTCTGCTTCCTCAGGGAGCGCCGCGCAGCTCCACCGCTGATATTATTAGCTGGACTAATACTGCTGATGTATGTTCTCTGTAAACTGCTGCTCTGTAGAGTGTGGTTCACTCCTCCAGCCTTGAACCTCAAGGGAAAAGGACGTGCTGCTCTTTGAAGTCCTCTGCAGCACTGGATCGTCCAACCGCTTTAACAGCTCTCCTTATTTCTGTCTCCAGCAGTCAACAGGCGATGCCCCGACCACGCCCAAGTACTCCAAGGAGCACAGAGACCTCTTCTTCCCGGCCTCCCTGCCGACGCCCGTGCTGCTCAGTCACTCTGCCTGCCACCCTCTGTCCACCCACGACGGCCAGCCCAGAGGGCCCAGCGAGCCCCTCAGCAAGATGGCCAGACCTCAGAGCTCGGGCATCCACGATCCACCGCAGCAGAGAAGACCAGGCGTCCAACCTGCTGCAGTCATGGCCTTCCTCCCATCTGCAGGTAACAGTGTCCTAACGCAGAAGGGCCCGGACCGGCGCAGAGTCTTGGGTCAGTTGGTACAGGGAAACACTAAATAACGTACAGTATTTTTTGTTTATTACCCGAATCTAAACATTTTTTTATTTTATTTTATCTCCATCTATAACTCTTTCTTGATGCATGTCAGGACGCTTGCCTAATTCACATGACACATCACTGCTAATAACAAGCCCACAAGCAGGCAAAATGATAAAAAAGAGAAAGATCTTTGAAAAGTTTGTTTGTGAAAAGTAAAAGGTCTAGTGACCTCCCCAATAAAAAGGAAAGCTATAATTGGCAAACAATACCAGGAGTCATACTTAAAGTATGGATTTATCGCGCACCAAGTCACCGCTCTGCTTAATATCTGGCAACCGGCTTTCTAATGAAGCAGTGAAACCTTTAAAACTTCCACAGGCTGCGCCGTCTCGTTGCATAGAAACGGCCACAGAGCTCCCACTGATTCAGCCTTGTAGTGAGTTGGGTTTCATGCACTTTATATTTGTTTTAATGGTGAAAATTATTTTAAGGCATATTGATACATTGTTATTCATCACCATTCATTCATTTTGTGGGCACAATGATACTGAAATACTTTTGAAGTTCAGAGCGCATACTGGATTTATATTCATCATTTTATTTAAAAATAATGCTGGTTGGTTTGTGTGAATGTTGTCCGATACCAAACCAGTATGTGGCGAAATAAAGGTTAGGGACCACTGACATAACTTATCCATAAAGCCAATTTCTGTTATGAAATTCTTTGGGATAATGTTTACCATTTTCTGTTGCCATGGCACTTAGTGTCAAGTTTTATTCCATGCGGCCAGTAGAGGGCGCCTGAAGTCCTTCTCAGAAACATTACATAACAGACGTCTCCATGCGTGTTCTGTTTTGCCTTTTGGGCTTCTGTCCCCCAACGAGATCTTCTGTTTGCAGAGTCCTCCAGACTGAGAGGCTCTTCCGTCTAAATGAGCTTCGGGGAGGATTTGTTTTAATCATTACTGATCTCTTCAGGAATATTCGGTTTAGGCCATGTTTAATATCTACAGAAGCAAATCCATCCAGCTGCTTAAATGCAGAATATATATTGCACTGATAATCTAAATTTGAAATGTGAATCTGTATCAAGGTTTTGTGTGCAGTTGTTCCTTGTGAGTTAGCATTAATATTTAAACGTTTTAAAAACAATATCTATAGTTTTGTATAGTTACACCGAAGATTTTAGTCAGTTCTAGCCAAATAATCAGGGAGTTTTTACAGCAGTTTCAGACTTTAACCCTAAATCAAGCACAACTCTTCCTACATGTTAACATTTGTTTTCATACAAAATATTTTTAGGTTTATAAAACATTATACTAGACATCATGGAGGTTACTTTTATTTTCTTTGTTCTGTTTTTGACTTGTTGCACAGCAGTGAATCTGAACACATGTTTTTTGACCTTTTTAAAGTGTGCGAATTCATCCAAAAGTGTCTTTGGATCAACAGGGAATTACATGCAAACAGTTGCATCCTACGACATCTCACCCGATAATTATGTAAAGGTTTCCAAGGCAACAATAACAAGGGTAGTAGTTCGGTTGTTGGTGTGTATTCGTTTCCCTGGACTGCAGAGGAATTAATGGCACTTAGAGGGATTCTGAGACGTGGACTCACTCCTGTTAAAATGACTGATTTTGTGATGTAACAAAGGTGCACAAGAGTGTTCAACCTTTTAAAAATAATTATTTTTGTCGTGATTCGATGGCTGTATTCCGTCTTTGCTTCCTGACTCGGGTTGATTTAAAATAAAGTTTATCTCAAAGCACTTTACAGATTAAATCAGTTCAGTCATACAAACAGATCCTGGTTATCAAAAAGTGCATTAAGTTCACTTCATTATTCCAGTCGGATTCAAAAATGTTCCTATCTAAGGAAACCCAGCAGTGAATGCTACAGTCATTGACTTGCAGCATTCGCTTCTCCTGGACCAATATATAGCTACAGGACCTCACTTGTTACATTGACTTCATACTAATCCCTCATACTGAGTAAGTATGTGGCGACACTGGAGAGGAAAAACTCCCCTTTAACAGAGAGAAACCTCCAGTAGAACCTGGCCTAGTACAAGCAGCCGACTGGTGATTCCAGGAGACAGAGCAGAGACAAAGAAGAACTGATGCAGGATGTACATTCTACTTTGAAAAAAGAAAAAAGTTCAGCAGGAGAAGGAATGTTTAGTTAGGAGCATTTTCTCAGGCGATGCTGTCGGGCAGGAAGGAAACGAAGCCAATCAGAACGCCAGACCAGCTTCTGTTAAGAGAAAGAAAACCGCAAACAATCGGTTCTTTGAAGCTTTACGTGCACCAGAGTTTTAGCTCTAAACCAAACCATTTTACACCACAGTACAAAAGATCATGTACAAACACTCAAAGTGCTGCTGTTATACAAGCCGCCGCGTTGTGGGTGGGCCTACCAGGACTGGGCCCACCCTCCTGCACTTGGACCCAACCTAAGGGATTGCCAACTCATAAGTTCAAAGGTGCAGATCTGCAACTCTACCCAGCAACTCAGATCCAGACCAAGAGGTGGTTAATAGCAGTCTTATTCCCACCCCTTAGTTTAAGGCTGACAAATGAAATAGATTCACATGTGCTGCAAACACAGGTCTGAGGAAGGAATAAATGAATAATAATATAATTAGAGGTTCTATTACATCCACACACAAAAAACATTATTTTTTAATTTAGTTTTGTTTAATTATTGAAATTTTACTGTATGTGCACAACATCACTGTTTGTATTTGGACCAACTACACAGTGAATCCATCTCAGATGCTTTTTTTCCAGTAAATGGTCATGTTAGCGAGCAAAAAAGGAGTAGTGTGTTTTGTCACTGGAAAACTGCTGTCATTTTTTAAAGTTGTCACATATTTGTGAATGAATGTGGGTCATGTTGTCTGTAATCACACAGAGGAGCGTGAGGAGCCCACAGAGGGCCTGCTGTACCGCCAGCAGGAGTCCCACCTCTGCCAGCAGATGAGACTGGCCACCGTCTCCCAGGGACAAGAGCATTCAGCCGCTTGGTTTCAGGAGGAAGCTGCAACATGTAGCACCACACAGCCTTGTTCAGGTCAGAGCCTTTGGATCACGCACACATATCAATGCTCAATGCTTTAAAACGTGGTCTAAAAGTTATTTCTGCGATTCATTTCAAAAAGTGAAACTTGTATCGAGTCGTTACACACAGAGTAACACACTTGAAGCTTTTATGTCTGATAATTGTAATAATAATAGCCTACAGCTAATAAAACTCCCTTCATTCAGCTTCTTTGACAATAAGATCCATAAAAACGGAAATGTTTTTGTGCGCACACTCATGTGGGAAGACTACTTTAACAATTGTCCAGTTGACTGTGATGAATATGTTTCATAGGCAAGATAAGCCAGAAAAGGGCACTGCTAAAGATTGTTCAGAGGGCTGCATCTAATAATAGTAATAGAAGGTTAAGTGGAAGGAAAAAGTGTTACTTAGGGTAACTGCAGCCTTGATTGTGAAGCCAAGTCCATATTATGAGTTTGAGGGAACTACGAAACTAGTTCACAATGATATTCAAACATGTTGTGATGTACTTGTAAATGTTACCTTGGAAATGTCATTTTTACTGCAGGTATGAGAACTTTTGTAGACATTAATACTGCCATCTCCTCATACGTACGTCTCACAGACCAGCAGCAGTACGCCAGCAGTGAGCAGTCCAAGCTTCCAGACCCGAACCGAATCCGCTCCAGAGTCCCAGCGAACATGCCAAAGCTTTTCATCCCTTCCACCGTCACCAAGTTCCCTCCAGAAATCACGGTAACTCCTCCGACCCCCACGCTGCTCTCTCCGAAAGGCAGCATCTCAGAGGAAACCAAGCAAAGACTCAAGGTAAGCTCCCTGCCTCCGATTATGGTCGCCTGTCCCTCTGGCACAAAACTCTGAACGCCGCCCCCTGCTGTCTTGTCTGCTCGTACAGAATGTCATCTTGTCGTCCCAGTCCGCCGCCACAGTGAAAAAGGACACGCTGACCCAGCCGGTGCTGGAGGTGCAGGAAACATCCAGCCAGGAGTCGTCTCTGGAGAGCGAGTCGGACGAGGAGGACGATTACATGGACATCTGAGCTGAAACTGGCTCGTTTTTGGGGTTTTTTCTTTCTTTTCTTTTTTTTCTTTTTCTTTTATTCCTGAGCAGCTGTCTGTGTTAATGCTTTAGTTCGCTCCTGTGCCATATGGGGGGAAGGACCAAACCTCAGTAGCTGCGTGGTGGCAGTGTCGCTACGGTCGGTAGGAGTGTCGGTGCATGACAGAGTTTAAAGGCTTTCGTCCCACTGCATGGCTTAAATGTGCCATTAATGCATATCACACATCAGCTTCTTCAGCTCTCTCGCTTTACACCCAATGTGGGTTAAAAAAAAAGGACACTTTGCCATTAGCGGCTACCAGCGACATCTTTATGCATCTTTACTATGTCGTGTTCTGACTCCTCTCTCTCCGAGCTGCAGCTAATCGCTCGTCTGAGGTGACGCTCAGCAGCATGCACTTTCACAGAGATCCTCGTCTCAGCGGCGCCAGCGCGTGGCTGTTTGCTGCATTACAGCGGTCGGCAAAAGGCCAAACGGGGACAGGCTGGCCCCGGCATCCTTGGCTCCGTATGTGAAGCCGCCGATCCGCAAAGCCTCATAACCTGTAGCAGACCGCAGATGTTTACACTGAACACATGGGATGTATTTTATTTTCCAGTAGGCACTTAACTTTGTTCAAATTTTTTTTTTGTACTGACCGTGTGTCTTGAATAATTGTCGTTTTTTTTTTTTTTTTTTTTTTTTTGCTTTCTCTCTCTCTCTCGTGTGCATTTGTAGCTCCAAACCACTTGTTGCCAGGATGATGTCCTGTCACCAGCACTGATCTGAATGACAGAGAATTTAGCTTTTGAACAAAAAAAGCAAAAAAAACTAGAAGAAAAAAAAAAGAGTAAAATCTTTTGAATGTTCGTCTTTGTTTGGAGGAAGGAGGATAGAGAGAGGCGCACACGTGTGAGGGTGTAGACATTAAGGTTGCCCCCTGCACGCCCGCGATTGCGCCCCATGTCAGAGGAAGCGATATGCACGACGACGACTCGCCAACCCTGATGCCTTTCCACTGAACTCCCTTAAGGGGAATTTGTCACGTTTCTGGCCTAACTCCGAGGAAGACGCAGCAAATTTTTTTTTAATTTTTTTTTTTTTTAACAGATAGTTTTCTATAAAAAGAACGACTTAATTATTATGTTTCTCGAGAGTTGAGTTTGGTCATTTTTAAGAGGAGAAAGGGCACAAATAGTATAACGATCCTCCCATAATAAAGAGAAAAACTGCGTAGTATTTTTGTTCATATTGTATATTTTTGGGGTTGTTGCGATGGGCTTCTGGGGAATGAACCACAGCTGAAGCGGTGAGTGGGATGAAGTCGTGAGACCGCTGCAGTAGAACGTGTTCTCTGTCTGGACTGAATGCATTATTGATGTCAAACCAAATATATATATTTGAGAAAGTTTTGTTTGAAGCCTTTAATCCAAACACTTTCTTCTCGTTGTAATAAAACAGAGCCAACTTAATAAATTAAGATATTTTGAGAAGCCTGATTTGTTTACCTTATGAAGTGAAGATTTAAGTGTAATTCTTTTTATTTTGATGACTTAAAGGCTATAAACAACCAAGTCAGTTTTCAGCTCTGTAATAATCCCACAACAGAGCTCGTCAGGGTTTCAGTTTGTCCGTTTCTGGCTGAACAAAAAAATCGACTGATTTTGGATGCTGTGCAGCTGGAAGGATTTTTTTTTTTAACCATAGCAACAAGGTGGTTTCCAACTGGGAGCAGCTGATTATCATTCCAAAAACTCTGATAATATCTCAGGTAAGGCCACAAAGCCCATATGTGTTGCAGCGGAGGCGGGGCGGTTCAGGCCGTCCCTTCTGCAAGTCAGGACGGGCGATCGTTGGCAAACGAGCTCAACACTTTGGATCCTCTGGAGACGAGTAAACAAAGAAGGATTCCTCATAAAAAATAACATTACCAACAACCCAGAGCATCCTCTTCATCACAATGTTCTACAAGAGTGTCTCTTCAGTCAGAGGCTTCTTCTGATTTGCAGTAACACAAGCTATCACAGGAGATCCTCACTGCCTGCAGCTATCAGCCTCTACTACAAATAATTAAAGAAACTTGTATTATGAGTTTCAACATTTCATTTCCTTTTCAGATTAGAGTTTGTGTTTTTTTTTTACATTGAGTTTTAAACCGATTTGAAACATAATTTTTAGCCTACTAAAAAGAGATTCTACCTCATTATTTGGTCTTGGCTCTTTCTATGCATGAACTGATTCATCAATATGGCATGGCATGGTGGTTGGGTGAATCTCTGAATCCACTGCACTGTCACCCCCCACCCCCCGCAGGTTTAACACCAAGATTTTCAGTCAAAGCTAATCACAAAATACTTTTTTTCTAAAACCAGAAATGGATGGATCTATGTTCCTTTGTATCATAACATACAGACTTATTTTAAAATGGATGATTTTAAAAGTTAGATGGGTTTCTAATGTGTTGAGGTCAGCCATATAATCACATCTCCATTTACCAAAGTTGCTATTTCAGTGAATGAAATATAAATGACAATAAGCATTTACCAGAATTTCTTCTGGGAACGGCTATCTGCCTGTTTTCTTTAAATTAGAAAAAATATGGGGGGGGGGAAGTAATGGCATCATTTAATCATGTCCGTCAGTCTTGTTCAACCCTTTAACAGCATACCAATATCCACCTTTTTAAAAATAATTGTACCTTTCTCAGCAGCCAGTGACCTCTTTCAAGTCTTTTCCGGTTCATACGGTAGAGGGAGCTAGGTGTTAGCATACTTTTTCACCAATATTTTCATGTTTTTATCATGAAACTGACATCAGGTTCAACCTTGTTACATGCAAAAATTATATTTATTAGGGATGCATCGATTCAGATATCAGCCCCGATAACGTAAAATATACTCGTATCAGTTAAAGTTAACCAATACCATGAACCGATATTTAAAATGTGGAAATTCTTCAATAATTTCACAGAATATGTTGCTTTTTAACTAGAACATTTAGTTTTGAGGTCATTTTTATTAAAATATTTATTTTTTATGTAATTCGCCCTCATTTGTCGTAACAAGCGGAGAAGAAAATAAAACCTGCTATCTAATTGGTTGCATGTTTTGTGTGTGGTATAGGTATCGGTCCAAGTATCGGTATCGTATCAGTTTGAAAAAAGTATCGTTGCATCCCTAACATGAATTGTTTTTGAAAAGGCTATTGATTGTCTTGAAAAACAATCTTTTTTTTCCTCATGCTCCCCTAAAAATGTGGACTTATCAGCTACTTTTAGTTAAAATCGTCAACCCTATAACCCTCAACCCAGTTAGAAAAAAACGCTTGAAAACGACCAAAATAGCAAAAAAATATTCTTAATGTTGGAGGTATTAAAGCGAAGGTAAATAAACTGTTTCTCAGAGGTACAAATGAGTCCATCAGATTTATTGTTCAGAAACAATGAAACATGTTTGTGTCTTTTTCATTAATCGGAGACCCCCAATGTGCACTGAATTCAGAGAATGACCCGGTTCTGCTGAGGCGTTCAGGAAGCAAAGGTTGCTTTGATAGCAGCCTCCAGGTCATGTACATTGTTGGATCTGGTGTGTCACATCTTCCTATTTAAAATATCCCATAGAGTCTCTGTGGGCTTCCAGTCAGATCAGTTTGCTGGCTGCTTTTATGCGCCCTTCATTAAAGCAGATATTGGTCCTTTGGCAGTGTGCAGAAGTACTCAATTCTGCTGAAAAATGAAATCGGCATCTCCATGGAGTTTTATCAGCTGCAGGAAGGATGAAGTGCTCTAGGTCCACGGCTGCGTTGACTACAGGAAGCCCAGTGGACCAACACAAGCGGATGATCACAGCCTCATATGATCACATGACTATTCAAACCTTGCAGTGGATTTCAGCCGTTTGGATTCTGGTCCTTTTCACAATTCCTTCAGACTCTGGAACCTGAATTTCTAATGAAACATAAATGTTGCTTTTATCAAGAAAAATAATCTTGAACCACTGTGCAACCGTCATGTTCTTTTCCTTCTTGGACCAGGTAAGATTTAATCCATCTCCGTTTCAGGAGGACTGCATCTTTTATAGCCAATAGCCTGCCTCCTCCATGTGTGATGGCTCCTAAAGCTCTGTGAATCTCCCCCAAACTCTTTCATGTCAAAATCACATCAAGGCAGCATTTACTACTGTATTTTTTTTGTGGACTTTTTATTTTTACCACATTTTTTCCTTCTATTCATCCATCCACTAAAATGTTTGAATACAGTTTGCTGTAGTAAATCTATATCTTTAGCAGTGGCTGTCTTTGTTGTTGCTTACCTCCTTGTAGACAGTTAAGGACCCGCATTCTCCATAATTTTGCTGCGCATAGCATTTCTGTAATATTTATTATATGGTTTTATGAAATGTTCTAATTTCCCCAAAAAACAGGATTTCCTTTATATCTATAAGAATATCATTTAAGTTACAAGAACAGATCAGTATCTGTGGAATGAGTTTGCGTTACCCTTCTTGATTTCAATTACTGAAATAAATTAACTTTTCCTTTTTGTTTCTAATGTTACGTTTGGAGTACCACACCCGGACGGAGCCCACGTCGAAATCTCAACCACCTCTGAATGTTTTAGAGGATTGCGAATAGAGTATGATGCTTGATTCAATTTCCTAAAAGTCAAATCTCTGCCGGGCCCATGTCAAGATCTCAGTCGATCTGCTGAGGTCTTCAGAGCGAGCGCCATCCTTCAGCCCTCAAATTCATCAACTGAAAAAAGTGAGTCGAAGGGTCTAAAACCCTAGCATACTCTGCGTTATGACCATTGGATATTAACTTTTCACAAATTGATCTTTATACCAACTCGCAAATAAAACCATCCAACATTTTTTTTGTTTTAATGTTTCAAATCGAGGAAAGGATTAGGTCAAATAGGAAGGAAAAATATTTTTTTACAAGATTACCTGTCTGTAAAATGTTTGCTTTGGAATAATAGACATCAGCTTTGCCTGATAGAGAGAAAAAAATATTTACATCAGAGATCTAGTTTTTATTTAATCATGCACCTCAGACTTCCATAAGAAATCATAAACCTATCCTCTGCAGAAACACTCAGACAACTACAATTGTTGGATGGATCAGAGATTGAGAGGAAGCTGAATACAGAGAGCTAGATAATCACTTTGTGGCATGGTGTGGAAACATTCGTTTTACCTTGAATGTGAAGCAAACCAATGAGATGATCTAATGAGATGATTAGATTTCAAAAGGAACAGCTATAAGTCAAACACGGTTTCCATCATAGGAGAAGAAGTGGAGGTGGTTGAGAAGTATAAATACCTCAGAGTTCACCTGGACACCAGACTGGACTGAAGATTCTACAGCGAAGCCGTCTGCAAAAAGGGACAGAGCAGACTGTACTTTTTGAGGAAGCTGAGGTCCAAAAGATACTGCAAATCTTCGACAATTCTGTTCTGGAGAGACTTAAAAAGGCCCAACAGCCTGATGAAGAAGGCCCGTCCTGTTCTTGGCTCTACTGTGGAACCACTACAGATTATGATGCAACAAAGGATATTTTATAAAATAAAATAAAAAATATGGACAACCCTGAGCATCCACTTCATGAGACTATCCTACAACAGGATAGGCAGAGGCTTCATCAGGTTCGCAGCAACACAGACCGCTACAGGAAATCCTTCCTGCCCACAGCCATCATGATCTACAACAACTCCTTAAAGAATTAATATGACCTAAAACAACTCCTAATTTCCCCCTTGGATCAATAAAGTATTTTTAAATTAAATTTGAACTGAGATGAGCAAGACCACAGAATGTATTGCAGTCCGATCCATAGTACTTGATGTGACGTCAGCTGACGCTCTGCAGCTATAAAAGCTTCAACTAACAAGATTTAGGAGTGTGTTCATGGGAATCTTTGGCCATTCTTCATTAACAAGGTTGGACCACAAGGCTTGGCTCCACTCTCTCCCAGCGGGGGTCCTTGCAGCTTGACGTCAGGAATCCATGCAGGCCAGTCAAGTTCCTCCACACCAAAAAAACGCTCATCAATCTCGTTTTCAGTGTTGGGAGTAATGCATTACAGGAGTTACAGGAACATTATAACCACCTGTTGAAAGACCGTCCAGTCTAAGGAGTCTCATGCTAACACATGAATGCAACCATCTTTGTGATGAGCGCTTTAAGTGCCTCCTTTTGATGCATTCAACAAACATTTCCATCAGATGGGAGACATGCAAGTCACTTGAGACTTTAAGTTTAATAATATAGTGTTGAAAATCAGCTATTCGTGGAGTCACACTTGTCTAGTTTAAACTGATAAGCTACATTATATAAAAATTGTTACATAATTAAAATATTTTACCAAAAGTAACTAAGAGTAGTTTGAGACCGTAATATATCATGCATCATATTACATTTTGAGTCTCTTTCTAGTAATATGAAATATATGACAATTTTTTTGTAACTTTCCCAACACTGTTCGTTTTGGACTTCTGTTTGTGCGCTGGTGCTCAGTCCTGTAGGTAACATGAAGGCACTATCGCCAACAAGCTTCCACTCAGCTATCATGCCTTTTACAGTCGACTGTGGGATATTTAGTTCCAACATTACTTATTCCAGCCGTAGCATGCTCACATACTGGAATTCATTGAGACCCTAAGACCAAATCATTCTTACCCATGGAAGCCGTCTGCAAGCCCCAGTCCTGGTTTTTATACACGTCACCAAAGAAATGAATGGAGCGCTGCAGGAGAGTGATTTGCAGGGCTGAGCTGGTATATTAGGCTGTAGTGCACTAAATGCTTTATAAGGCCAAGGTAATTTTATTTATATAGCACACTTTCAACATAAGGTAATTCAAGGTGCTTTACATGATTCAATGGTAAAGAAACCAAACATGTGATAAAAGCATAGAAAGTAAAAAAAAAAGCACTTAGGAATAACAAAACAAAAAATTGGTTTATAAGGGTAATAGAAATCCCATGCAAAGATAAAACTATCCAAATCTCTGATTAGGCTGTAAGTGGTTGGACACCTGTTAATAACTTCCAAATTTACACATGTTCAGCAAACTTTCCCAAGATAATATAGGAACAGAGAGGTGTTACATGTCCATGATCAGGGGATTATATGTAAAGTAGAAAAGAAGAACAGAACAATCCTTTATTCTCTAATAAGGGAAAATTTGTTGTTGTAACAGCAGCAAAGTGGCAGGAAATGCAAATATTTGGAAGTAGGAGGGTATAAAAAATTGTTAAATAGTTCTGAATAATATGCACATTATGGACAGAGTTACAAAAATCAGTGGACTTTGCAGTCATTCACAATAAAAATACAGATAAAGTGGCATACCCCAATTGGAACGTGCAACAGAAGAGGATACTTTAAAGATTTTTTACTAATTAAAAATATTTAGAAATATGCACAGTGCGGATATGTGCATCAAAAAAGTAACCTTATTTCCAAGAGTAATCGGAATATAAACTGAAAAACCGATGAGCAAATAGCAGCAGAAATGTTAATTCGTGAATTAGAAAGTGCAAATTACAGCAGAGATGTAAATATTAAGTTTGTTGGAAGCCGTTTCGGTTGAAAAGTCTGACGGCTGCAGGGAGGAAGGGCCTGCGAAAACACTCCTTCATGCATCTAGGATGCAGCAGTCTGTCACTGAAGGGGCTCTGCAGCTCAGCAACGTCGTCATGGGATACTCTGTCCAGCAGTGATGTTATTTTGTCCATATTGGTGGCATGTAATACTGAGTTGTGGCACGGCGGTCGATCATTAACATCTAGAGAAGATATCCCAGATCCTCAGTTCAAGTAGAATCTCGTCCATCCTCGACTTGTGGAACGCTTTGTGGCGGTTCTAGCACGGATACCACCCTGAGCGATCTTCCACTTGTGCACCCAACATGAGCCTTTAATCTCCTTTGGAAACAAAGTCGAAGCGACAAGTTCATCTGGATGGGGTGTGGATTCATACAGTATTTTTTAGACATTTAAAAAACGGGGCAGAAAAAACATGGAGGTCTATGAAAAATTATATGATTTTATTACTATTATGAAAGTAAATTACTTTCACAACACAGAGCAGAAACTATTCCATTTTGACTTGACAAACAATAGGAAATTTGAGCAGTTTTTTATTTTTATTTTTTTATTGGACCTGTTAGATACCCACCTTGAGGAGTGAGCCTATATCAGGTCACTACTTGCTAGTTACTACTCCACATGTTGACCTGGTGTGGTTGTAAAAACCAACTTTAAAATGAAAAGGTGAAAAAAAAAAGCTGCGTTTGTTTTCACCTTTAGATAAATACTTAGACGACACTGAATGTGATCTGGTTTTTGGGGGGAATCCCTGTTGAGCAGCTGGCAGACCACCCCTCTGACGTGGAGCTGGTGCTCAAAGGCCTCATACACTGTGGTGTGAACTGTCTGACACGAGGAAGTCATTAGTCTTCATTAGCAACTTCCAGGAGTTTCTTATGAAGTGCTGTGAAGATGTCATTTGCTCCCTTTGCCAGGAAAGCTAGATGTGAGGTTTGTTTTTCTATGTGGAGGGCCAAATGTGAGTCCGCCCGGCCCCTGTTTTTTTTTTTTTTTTTTTTTTTGCCTTAGAGATCACAGTCCCTCGGGATACAGATACAGATTTTTATTATTAATGCTTTGGTGGTAACAAGATTTGTTTTTAAAACTGATGCAATAGTTTTGATCTTATTTTGGGAATGTAAATATTATGTTCTTTTACTCACCAAGACAAGCTGGGAGCCCTATGGGAGTGGTTTATATCCAGCCGCGATGAGCGTGTATCCATATAATAATAATATAAATTTGCCTCTGGTAATAGGGTAAAGAACCTCTGTGTAATTTTTGACCAAGACATGAAATTAAATCCCATATTAAACAGTTTTCTAAGATATATTTCACCTCTGGAATATTGCTAAAATCAGAAACATCCTGTCTAGGAGTGATTCAGAGAAACTAGTCCATGCATTTGTTACTTCAAGGCTGGACTACTGTAATTCCTTATTATTAGGGAGTCCACAAAATGCAATTAAAAGCCTTCAGTTGATCCAAAATGCTGCAGCAAGATTTCTGATGAAGATTTAAAAGAGATCACATTTTTCCTGTTTTAGCCTCCCTTCATCGGCTGTATGTTAAGTCCAGAATAGAGTTTAAGAGCCTCCTCCTTGCATATAAAGCCCTTAATAATTAAGCCCCATCATACATCAGAGACCTGATTGTTCCACATGGTCGTAACGGAGCACTTTGTTCTAAGACTGCAGGTTTACTGGTAGTTCCTAGGATTTCTAAAAGTAAAATGGGAAGCTGATCTTTTAGTTATCAGGCTCACCTCCTATGGAACCAGCTCCCAGTTTTTGTTTGTGATGCAGATACTCTATTTTAAGACTAAGCTTAAAAACTTCCTGTATGATAGAGCTCTTTGCTTAGGTTTTCCTGAGCTATCTCTGTAGTTATCCTGTTATAGGCTTAGACTGTAGGACGACAGACTGACCTTTTTTTTTTATTATTCTACTTTTCTCTTTTACTACTCTCCAGTTTTTGTTTTTTTTGCTGCTATTCCGACTGTTAACCTTGTTTACTCTGTGTTTTTCTTCACTATAGAAGTCATACCTGGTCTGGTATCCCGCTCAGCTACAACCCCCTTCTGGATGGGGAGAATCGATTCAGATGATGTTCCCAGTGACTGAACATTGTACATGTCCTGTTGTCAACTTTTTACCTTCTTTAATATAGAAAGTACTTTTACATCAGTTCTTTTTGTGTCTCCTCTGTCTTCTCAAACCCCCAGACGGTCGTGGCAGATGATTGTTTGTACTGAGCCAGGTTCTGCTGGATGTTTCTTCCTGTTAAAAGGGAGTTTTTCCTCTCCACTGTCGCTACAAACTTGCAGAGTGATTGCTGTGGCTGAAGTCTGTTTTCAGGGCACAACCTCATGTCAATGACAACACAATTTACTGTGGATTCCTTAAAAAGAAAACATTTAACTGATTGGATTTTCTGTACAATTGTATTGAAATGACTTGGCGCTACATAAACTGAATTGAAAATGATGGGAACCAATCACCGCAGGATGTTTGCTGCCTGTAATAAGGCATTATCTGCCCAAAACTCCTTCATTTAAGCGTTATCTTTAACCATTAGCACTACTCCTCTCTGAGTTCAGTAAATCTCAGAAGTTCTTATTTGTTCAGTTCCAGGATGATTTAGATGCAATTATACAACTACTACACTATTGCACGATTACAATCACCCACTGCCGTCCTCCATCCCAGTTGTAGCCTCAGCAGGACTGTGACTCTGTGCTCTACGGCGGTCGGCGAAACAGAACTTGCTACTGCATACATCAACTCGGTTAGCGTTTCCAAATTTCACAAATCAAATGAGCAATTGGACTAGGCTCCCCTTCTGCATCCTACACAGACTACAGCTGTAATGGCGGCGGCTGCAACGTCATTAAAATCCCAGGTTACTTTAAGTTAGAATAATTTGCATTAAAAGCCTATAAATACCCCAGAAACTAATACCACAGCAGCTCTGAGACGTTCCAAACTTACAGGGGATTATCACTAACTATACATAACAAAACATGGTTAAATGAAGTAGTTTCTGGGCAGATAATGCCTTATTTAGACACAGTAAATCACCTGCACTGATTGACACCCATTATATGGATATACGCTGATCACGACTGGATATAAGCTCCAAGTGGCTCCAAACGTGTCTGATGAGTAAATGAACAGAATATTTGCTAAAAATAAGGTCCAGGTTGAAACAAAAAAAAAAAAACTTTAAATAATTAATTTCTTCTTACATCAAAGATGAAATTCAAAAATCGGTTTTTAAAGGATTTAATTTTATAAGGAAACAAATGATCCATCCAATTATCTGTGATTAAACCACGTTTTGGGTTCAGTTTCTATAGACCAACTCAGGCCCAATTGGTTCCTGACCTTGGAATCAGATAAATGGAACCCCAACTAACAACACCTTGTAGGTTAAAAGGTCTGAAAATGAAGATTACGAGACCATGGACAAAAATCCCAACGATGGAAGAGCTGCAAGGCAAAACCCCCCACTGCTGATCCAAAAGAACATTTGGCAAATACAAACATCTTGGTAATCCACAAGAGTTTTTGACAAATCCTCTGTGGACTGATGAGACAAAAGTGGATATTTTTGCAAGGTGTGCATCCTTAATATGATAAACCACTAACCCAACATGTCATCAAAATATCATACTTACACAGCATTGGAAGTGTGATGGAGTGGGGCTGCTTTTGCGCTTGAGGACTTGAACCTCCAATATAATCACTGTGACCATAAACTCTGCTCTTTGCCAGAAAAAGCAGAAAATCCTGAAGAGGCTCAAATGGTCTTGGATCACACTGAGAGATGGTGATCTAAAGAGCATCAGCAACTTAAAAAAAAACAAACTCCTGCAGGTTTTCAAGACTAGACTTCCGATTAAGAGGTTGCTGCTGATTTTTCTGACAAAAAATGCAAAACAACTGAGTGAAACAAACAAAAAAAGGTATGGATAAATTTAATAGGTAATGTTTCCATCCACGGCTCCACTTTCTCTACACTTGGATAAGTGTCTCTTTTGGCATCAAAAGGACGTGCTGCATGGCTAATGTGAGTGAAAGGTGTGAGATTTCTCGTCATTCCACTCCAGGGGCTCTTTATGGGCCTGCTGCAGAGCCGTCTGATCCCCAGGTCCTGGCTGTATATTGGCAGCTGTTAACTTGAAGAGCACATGAAGAGCTCTCTAGGGCAGCCGAAGCAAATGGTCGAACGCTGGCGGTGGGGAGGTGGAGCGCCCTGTGTCCGAAACGACAAACCAAAGAATACCCTCTGTGGATTCAGATCTGAGTTTTATGAAATGACAATGGAGGGAAAAAGGGTGATTATCTGAATTTGATGGACTTTCTGTCCAGCATGTTTGCAACAAAGATTTCTATTTATAGGAAATCACAAAATACATCGGGAGGATTTATGTTCCTTTTCATTATGTGGCACAAACACATTTTTAAAATGATTTTAAAGGTCCAATAGGCATATCCCCATTTACTAAAGTGGCTTTTTCAGTGAACGAAGAACAACTGTAACTAGAAGTTGTTTTTTCTGGTAGTATAATTATTTGCCTGTCTAAATTAGAAATTAATTATGTTAAAATAGCACAATTTAATTGTCTCCCCCAGTTTTGTTCAATCCAGTAAGAATATACCAAACTCCTCCTTTTTAAAAATTATTTTTCAGTCAACTTTCTTAGCACCCAGGAAGTGACATCACTCAAGTATTTTCCTGCTCATACAGTAAAGAGAGGTAAGTGAACAATATTTGACATTTGTTCATCATCAAATTGACAGCTTCAAGCTCAACCTTTAAAAACACTGTTAAATGCAAAAATTATATTTATGATTGTTTTCTGAATATATATATTATTTTCTTATTTTTCTCATTCTATATGCTGCTCCAAACACTTTCTACTGTGGACTTAATGGACACGTTTACCTAAAATCTTTAGCCCCATACCATTGAACCCTGTAACAAAAAACTGCTATGAAACATCCAGAACAGCAAAAATATTCCAAAATTGTTTGAGATTTTATGCCTAAAGAGAATAAACATCGTTTTTCAGCAGCACAAATTATCCCTTCATTAGATGTATTCTCCAGAAACAGTATCATGTTGATGGATTTTTCAGTAACCAGAGAGCCCAAAGTCCATTGAATTCATAGAATGACCCAAAAGCCTGTTTTACATTCCTCAAGAAAGCTGCAGTTATTCAGTTTAATATGGTACACTATCACGTCTCAGCATCCACTGGAGGTTCTCTGACCTTTGAAAGAAAATGCAGCAACCTCTACTGACACTCTCCAGACACCCTACATGCTGGATGTTACATAAAGCCGCACCCCCCCCCACCGGCCTTCTTTTTTCGTCCTCTGGCCCTGCAGCAGTTTCACCTGTCACCTTCAGACGCCTGTGTGTACCGTGGCTGACGCTGCTGCTGCTGTAACGTACACCTCCGTGCTCTGACACTCGCAACACTCTCTGATGCATAGTGACCTGAAGAGACGTTACCTCGCCGGTTATAAGCAGATCAGATACCCCACCCACCCCCGATGCGACCTCTCCGACCCATGACGCTGTTATAGGAGATCCTCAGGAAAGCTGAGGAGAGCGACGCTCAACCTGTGATCAGTAACTCCCCAACACAGCAACTGGTCCCACACAAACACGAACCAGAACACGTCCTCAAGGCCAATGTTGCTAAGTTTCAATGAAAGGGAGAGCGCTGGGAGACATCAGCACAACTAAATGAGTGCTTTACTACTTTAAGTGCATCTTTACAACCTGTATGGTAGCCTTTTTATTTCACATTGATCTCTGCTCAGAGCTTGTCAATATATTCACGAGTTGGAGTGGGGGGTTGGGGGGTGTTGCTGCACTTTGTGGACACTTACAGTGCCTTGCAGATGTACTCAGGACCCTTATTTATGGACAAACACAAGCTGGTGCATGACTGAAGTGGACAAAAATGCTGCACGTTTCTGAAAGTTTTTCTTGTTCTTTTTCAGGAATAAAAAAATGGAAACTCATTCTCAGTCACTACCATGTACCTTTCGCTTAAATTACAAATTGTCTTGGAGTTTCCCCATCCAAAATTTCCCCCCATACTTAAATGCAAGTGAAGCTTAAACTCAATTACATCTAGTCATAAATATGCTTTGATCTGAACCAGTCCACTATAGCTTCAGATACATTTTGAAGGTTATGGTCCTGCCTCAGCTTCATGTCTTTTTGCTTTGTCTGTGGTGTTTTTTCTTTCAAGATTGCTGAACATTTAATTTTATCCAACCTTATCAGCTTCCCTCTCCCGGCTAAAGAATAGCTTCCCCACAGCATGACTGTCCCACCACCATTTTTCGCAGTGTGAATCTTGTGTGCCCAAAATGTAGCGAACTCCAAGGTTTTCTTTCAACAAGTCAGCAATCTTGCCATATTTCTGTAAAAGTCTATAATGGTTATAATAAAAAATTAAACAGGCTGATAAAGTAGGCTGGTTCGGTCATGGGGACGACACTGGAACCTCTGGAGATGTTATTGTAAGTAATTCTTCTTAAAATCAAGAAATTTATAGACAATTCTGAGTATCATCATCATAAGAGCGTCTTCAGTCAGAAGCTTGGAATACAGACCGCTAGGGGAGATCCTTCCTGCCCACAGCTATCACCATCTACAACAACTTTTGAAGAAACTTGGATAATCTGTTTAACATTTTATTTCCATCTGGTGTTAAAAATGTATTTTTGAACTGCATTTGCGGAGTGCTAATACTAATTAATACTTACAGCTGTCACTTCCCTGACCTGTGTTGTGTTGACCCTCGATCTTCATTAACCTCTGAGGCCTTCAAAGAGGACCTAAATTTATACTGAAATAAATCTACACTCTATTACTATTTGACATGGCCTTTTGTAGTTACTGATTGCCTGGACATGATTTAGCACAGTTTTAGATTATTTTTTTTGTAGAACATTTTGAAAGTCATTTATTTTTCCCCTCTTTATACTTCATAGTTATGTACTGCACTAGATAATGTTTACTATCATATACAATCTTGATAAAATACATTAGGTACGTGGCTATAGTGTGACAAAATGTCCAAACTTCCCTGAAGTATCAGTGCTTTTTTCGTTATTTGTACAGTAAGAGGGAAAGAACAGACTTCTTGATGCAGGGGTGTAAAATGCTGTGCTTACAGAGGGCATTGTATGCAACACAGACACGAGAACCCAAGAGGAGACCTAAGAGCGATGGTTTGTGGTTCTGCGCCTGAGAAGAGTTGAATTCAATCCACGCCACAGGAAACAAGAAAGGAAACTCTCACCACCCCCCCCCCAGCCATTCTTCTATGCTAATGCCTGTAATGTTTTGCAGTTGCTTCGCCCGCAGTGAAACAGTATGTTGACCTGTGGCACCTGTGGATCTTACCTGGAAGTGTATATCAAGTAGGGCAGCTGGGGGGTCCCCACAATCATTCATGCCTGACTTTGAGCTTGAGGTGCTAACTGGCCGTTAATTGCCCACCCATACACTGGGCTTTCTCCTCATGCAGAAACTGGCTTCTTCAAGGAAAACCATCTTAATGAGATTATCTATCAGAGCATGGGCCTGTCTAGACTACCCAATACACAACCATCATCATCCCCCCTCGTTCCGTGTGGTCCTCATGGGCCTATCTAAGGATGCCCTCAGGTAAGACTTACCTGTAGGAAGATTGCATGGTATCACCACACCATTATGGGTTTACACAGAGCTTCCCCACCCACTCTGTAATTTACCAAAGAAAGAGAGTAAAGAAGTGTAAAGGTGGTAGGAGGGTATTTGTAACCCACTTTCTCATTGGTGTGTTCCCTATACACTTTGTGTATTACATTTGTACTCTTATAGAGATGTAGTTATTACAGAGAACACTGCCTAAAGTGAAACATTCGGTTTTGACAACACTTTTCACTCCATTTCTCTTCATTGTGTCAAATGACTTACTTTTTTAGTGTTTACCACATTACACGAACACACTAAGTGGCGTTCCTGTGATCGGCTATGTATGTGTCAATGATATTTACACTAGTTTCTGGAGCCGCCGCCAGAGCTCGATCTGTAGCAGGGAAGTCCGTCCATATTTGTTTTAAAGTCTCTTAGCAGTTAATAAAGGCACATTTCCTCCTTCTCCCTTCCTGTGGGCATGGTATCAGGGCTCTGTTAAGTCTCTTTGATTTCCAGCACCCCTCCAATCACAGTGGGGTCCTGACTCATCATTGTGTCGCTTCAAAGCCTGGGAATGGCCCTCCTGGCTCCACCTACCAAAGGGGTCTCCTTAAAAGTCATGGTCACTCTCTTCTACAGCATCCATCTAATGCAACAGGACTGAGCTGCTTGGACTGACCTAAACTGCTGGATTTGTCTTCAACGCATGAGACAGGGGGGGGACCAGGGGCACATTGGAGGCTACGCTTTTGGATGCATCTAACGTTTGGATTACCTTTCATCTTTTCATGCATGAAAATCCCAAACTTTTTCTTTCTTGCCACTGAAACTGGAAAATGCAGTCCATCAGGGGTGAGTGCCTGACACCTTTTACCGAATCTTAAAGCAGAACTGAAAACATTCGTTAGTCTGTGATCAAAAACTAAATCCCCTTTGGTGTCAAGCATCTATAGTAAATCTTACTTTGCTGCAGAACTGAAGTCTAACTTCAGCGGTCCACCTCCCACCTCCATGGCTGCTGGCCCTGATGCCTATCTCCAGGGCAGCATAAGGATGACTCTGGAAGACCTTGAACTATGGAAGAATTTCCATGAAATTGGAACAGAGATGATAATCACCAAACCGGGCAGGTGAGACAGGAAGAAAAAAGTGGATTTTTACATCAAATATTTACTTTTCCTCACGTGTATTCTTTTGTGTTTTTCCAGGAGGATGTTCCCGCACTGCAAAGTGAGTTTATCCGGTCTTATTCCATGTGCCAAGTACATCCTACTGGTTGACATGGTCCCTGAGGATGGTTTCAGGTATAAGGTGAGGCCTATAAATTATAACTGTGTCATCTTGACCTGTGAAAATCCCTCTGTGGTTAGCAGTTACTGCCTGTTCATCACCCCCCTCCCCTGACGTTACACATCAAAGACCCCTATCTCTTCCTGTTTTTCTATCCCCTGGTGGGAGCTCACTGTACAACCCCCTGCCTCTGTGGGTGGTATCCTCCAGCCGTCACTCTCCGATCTATTGCGGGAAGTTGGGGAAGATGAAGTTGCTTCTGTAAATCACCTTTTCTCTGAGGCTGATTGACTTACGATCCGTCTCCTCCCCTGCAGTGGAATAAAGAGAAATGGGAGGTGGCAGGAAAAGCGGAGCCTCAGCCTCCCTGCAGGACCTACCTCCACCCTGACTCTCCAGCCCTGGGGAGCCACTGGATGAAGCAGAGCATCTCGTTCCTCAAGCTCAAGCTCACCAACAATACACTTGACCAGCACGGGCACGTACGTATGAGCCATAAAGGAACTTTCCAACTGCTGCTGAGTTTAAAAAAAAATGTCTCTAGGAAATATGTTCTGGCTGCAGATCATCTTGCACTCATTGCATCGCTACCACCCTCGCTTCCACGTTGTCCAAGCAGATGACCTGTTCAGTGTCCGCTGGAGTGTCTTCCAGACTTTCACCTTTCCAGAGACGTCCTTCATTGCGGTCACTGCCTACCAGAACACCAAGGTGAGTTGGTTTAGCTCAAGAAAACCTTTATTGTTGTTATTGTTCTACTGAGGACATCGGATGTCACTGAGGTTTTAATTCAACTGTGTTTGGGGCAGATCACAAAGCTGAAGATCGATCACAACCCATTTGCAAAGGGTTTCAGAGATGAGGGCACAAATAAAAAAAGGTTGGTCACTGTTGGTAACGGCCACTGTTAGTACTATGCATGTAAATGCTGCTTTTGAAACTGATCTAAAAAAAAGCTGATGCTTCTTTGCAGGCGTGCAAACAAAAATCCTACAACCCAGGAGAAAAGAGCCAAGATACCAGACGTGTTGAATGAGGACTCCAAGGAGAGCAGTTCACCAGGTACCATTTCAGTCCTCCCTGCGTTCAGGTAGAACATTTTTTTCTTCATGTCTTGTATTTTTGAAAGTCATCCACTGATTTGTGTCTTTTCAGGCTTCTGCCAGTCATCATACGATGGTTACGATGGAGAAGAGGGGCGCCTGGCTAAAAGGAAAGACGTGGCTGCTGTAAAGCAGGAGCGGTACTCTCCCTGGGGTGCTGAGAGGCAGCAGGGTGCAAGGACCAACTCTCCTGCTGGGGCAGACACAAGAGATATCTACAACGCGGAACAGCTCGTCCCTGGTCCTGCTTCCTACCAGCCTTTCAGGTGAATACTGCTGACTTTATGGAGCAGATTATAAAATGCCATGCTGATGGAACAGAATAATCACTCTTATCATACTCTGCAGGACCCATGAGTATGGAAAGTCTCCATCCCCCTCCTCCAGTGTCGGCAGCAGTGTCAGCGGATCTGGACGGAGCAGCTTCGAGTCCCGGGTTCCTGACGTCGCCCCCGTCCCCAATCATGACTCTTCAAAGCCTGGCCCTTCCAACAGTGGACCCCAGCACCACCCGGGTCCACAGGACTACAGTGGAGTGCTGAACATGACTGTGGGTCAGGGTGGCAAGCCAGGGGTCATCAGCCACCCCATTTACAGCCCCTACAGCACGGAACAGCCGTTGGGCCAGTGGAGCAGTCCGGGACCGGCTCAGTATCCCCCTCCTCACCCTCTGACCGCCGACTACACCACACAAGCTATGCACCATGGATATCACCATGGCAACGTAGGCGAGTGGAGCCAGTATCCGCTGTTCCCTTACTCCTGCTGGTGAGGAGGATCTCCAGCCTTGACTGACTTGAGAGTTCATCAAATCTGCTGCGAGGCGCACAGATCTGAGAGTGCATGCCCAAACCATGCAGAAGGCCCATCGCTTGTGAAAAGGGGGGGGGGGGGGTCCAGAAAGGAGAAGAAACGTGGCTCAGCTGGCCTCAATTTTCTGCTCAGACTAAAACGACTCTAAATCCCTCCAAATCTTGGAGAACAAATGTCTGCTCACCCCAGCAGGCTGTCTCTGTCTATTTATTTCGTATTTTGTCTCATCTACAGCGTAAATATTATTTTTGTACAGAAGAAAATAAGAATTAAATGTAAGTGTGCAAATGATGTGTGTCTATGCCTTGTAATGAGAAGTGAAAATAAAAAATGTTGTGGAATATAATTTGACTGAAATGTTTTGATTTGTATATACAAGTTAAACAAGCAGAGACACCACTGACCAACTTTGCCTCACAGGAATGGAACATTTATGTCACACGTGTCAACTTATTCTGTCGCACTGAATTGTTAAGCTTCACATCAAAGGTTTATACACATTTGCAGGAATTTTAATTCTAAGCCAGCCGTGGCAGCAAGAGATAGTGGGAGCTCAGATTCTCTAATTTGTGCAGACACTTATGTGAATTATAGATCAAAGATATTCTGTGTGTGGATTTAAGCTTTGATACAGTTAAAGTTCAGCCTGCAGAAAGTTAGATAAAAAAAGAGTGTGTTGCACAGTCAGACACCGACAGTCAGACCTGTCGGTGCCGCTTGTTTGTGTTTCCACTAATAGGGACTGCTTGGTGTTTTTGGACGAGCACAGCATGCGTTAAAGACGCCGCATTAGCGTGACTCTGGCTCACCTGCTGAGGTTTACCCAATGCCACATAAAGCACTGTGCGACCCTCGTTCTCCATTTCAATTAGCCTTAAAAAGCATGAAAATGGGAGCTGTTGGCTCCTTTTCACTGCTAAAAAACACAGGCAGGGCCTTTCACCTTCATCCTGAGTGGATATGAGCTGCTAATGACCGCTGTAAAATACAGCAGGGGGCAGGGAGCAATCTAGTGTAATGTGAGTTTTCCCCACTGCTATTCATTACTGTAGGTCCTACGTGTGTAGCTTCCTCCTCTGCTCCTTTTATGTGGATAAAGCCAAAGACTTGCGATAAAAGTTTGAATTTCAAATATTAGATTGAATTCCCTAGTCTGTTAATTCAGTGAAGATAAAATTCTTCTACATTGGAATTGAAAGAGGATATTAGTAACAATCCCAATTAGTAGTGGGCAATATAAAAGGTATAAGGTGGAAATGATATAAATTTAGCCAAAGGTAGAGATTCTGACTATACCGCCGTATGGGTGTTAAGCATTTTGATAATGTCATCAAGATGTACATACATACTTTTTACCAGGTATACAAAGAGGATAAATACTACTTTTCTTTACACTTGATATTGCAAATTTAAAATTTGTGTTTCATTGCACAGAAAAGAAACCTGTTGAACTTTGTAGCATTTGTAATTCAAATATGTGCAGGATTCTTGTTGAGCGATATTAAATTCTTAAATAAATCACCATGAAAGCAGATAATTCTGAACTTTATTTTCATAACACTTATCTTTGATTTAAAATATCATCTTTAGGTTGTGAGTATTTTTGTTATGCATTTTGCAGTAAATTTTCCTTTAATGGCATTCTAAACCTTTTTGAAGTCGCTATTCTCCTAAAAATATATTTGGAAAGTGAGAATGTTCATACGCGGTCATTTTTACCTGAATAAATTTTTTTTAATGGATATGTCAATACATAGTTACTGCACTTGCTTTAGAATATATTCCAATATAGATTTGAGGTAATCGCCCAGCCCTAATCCCAATGTTTTCTTGCTGTGTGGCATTTTTAAATAATTTACTTCATTTATATAAATATATTTTTTAAAAGTTACCACTAAATATGAAAAATGTCATGTAAGAGCCAAATAAAACTAGAGAACAGGAAACATTGGAAATATTGTGAGGCCATATGTTTGTTAGCTTTTTTCTGTTGAATGTTGTTTGAATAGACCCACACAATACAAAAAAACCCCCCAAAAACGGTTTTATTTCGCTTTATGTGACAGACCGAAACAAAGTAATACACAATTGTAAAGTGGAAGGCAAATTATACATAATTTTAAAGAGTTTTATAAAAAGATAAACATCGGAAAAGTGGGGCATGCATTTGTATATGGCCTACCTGAGTCAATAGTTTGGAGGACCCAATTCAGCTGCACTCAAAGCTGCAAGTATTTTGGGTCAAGCCTCCTTCAGGTTTGTACATCCGGAGACCAAAGTTTTAGCTACTTTTAGCTACTTTTTTCTTCCGACAGATTTTCAACTGGGCAATTCTAATGAATGTGATATAAACCATGAGCTAGCTCTGCCCCCCCCCCGGCTGAAACACATATCCCTGATGAAGAAAAGCATTCCCTGAGCATGATGCTGCCACCACCGTGTGAAAACAATGAAAACATTTTTTGCACGTTTCTCACACTTAAATATCTTAATTATCCTCAAGACTTCAGAGAAAATATTCTGTTGATTTACGAGACAGAAGCTGAGCCTTTTGGAAGGCATGCGTCACATTACATCTGACATAGAAGTAACACCGCATTTCAGAACATCACATAAACAGTACAATACAGTGGTGGTAGTATGATGGTCTGGGACTGTTTTGCTGCTTCAGGGTCTGGAAGACTTGCTTTGATAAATGGAACCAGGAATTCTGCGTTATACCAAGAAATCCTTACCGAGAATGTCCTGCCAACTATAGATTACCTCAAGCTGAAACAAACTTGGATTCTGCAGCAGGACCGTGATCCAAACACACTAGCTAAAAGGTCCAACTCTGAATGGCTAAAGAACAAAATGACTAGGCCACTCCAAAGTCTTCAGATGCTGTTGCATTACCTTAAAAGGGCGGATTACGTTAGAAATCCCTCAATTGTGGCTAATCTACAACAATTCTGCAAAGACAAATGAGCCAAAATCCCTTTACAATGGAAATAGACTCAAAGCAGTTATCACAAATGCTTTACTGCTTTAATGCTTATTAGGCGTATGGAGCAATGACTTTGTCAAACAAGGCCATATACAGTAGGTTTGGTTTGTTTCCTCCCCAAATACTTAAAAAAAGTGTTTTTAAAAATTGCATTTTGTTTTTCTGTGCTGTATTTGACCATATTTAAAGTTCTTTGATGATCTCAAACATTTAAGAATGACAAACGTCCAACAAGAAAAAAAATAAATAAGGAATGGGGCAAATAATTTTACACACCTCTGCATGTTCAGATGATGAACTGAACAGTGCTTTCTGAGACGCTCATGGCTTCGGATGTTGTTCAACTACTTTATAGTGCTTTAAAGTTCTCCTTTTAACTCTGACCTGTTAGCTTTAGCTCGCACGATGCTAATGTGATCCCACCATCAGAGATCACTTTGTGTCATCCATCGTTTATGATATCACTAGTCTGTGGTTTAATGCGACAAAATGGGGAAAAGTTACAGCTGAATGGATGACTTTTTTTATTTGTTCACATTTGTAAAAATCTATCTGTGACCTTTTTTGTAATAGTGTGGTTTTTGTTATTGACCTTAAGGCATGTAGGTTGAGAGATGAGTGAAATCCAGTTATAAGAGCTCTAGAAAAGCCTGAGCAGAAATGTAAATGATGATGCAAAAACGAAATACAAAAGCTTTCAGGTTCAAATGATATTTTTTCCTTCATGCACCGAAGCCCTATTAGAAACAAGGCTTTTTCGTGGAAGGGGTGGGGGGGTGAATAAGCATTTCTTCGTCCCAATGTCCTGTAGGGTGTATCATGGATAACTGCTGCGATACTTAAAGCAAATCACTGCATCAGACGGCAGAAAAGTTTGGTTTAGATTAGAAAGATAGACGTTTTATGGCCTCTGTTCGATGCGGGGAAGCTGTCGCCTCCATCAGCCGATTCCCTGGAGGAAAGTGAACGTTCTTTTGTTCCCCCATTGATTTCTGCTGACCTTCTCCACTCCACCACAGCAGGGGGGGGGGGGGGGGGGGGTTGGGGGGGGTAAAAGCAAGGGTAAAAGCTAAATTCCCTTGACTTACAAACACGTCCTCAACTCTACTGGGTTTAATCTGCATAGCTCCACATCAATGGCTAATGCGTGCCCTTTTAATTGCCTTGCAAAGAGCGCCAGATCGACCCGTGCTCAGATGTTGTGTAAAGATCGCTGATGTGGCTTAAGTGCTGGATGTGTCCCCCAAGTGGTACTAAAAAAACAAAAAGAAAAGGACAAGCACAAACACTGCAAACTTTTGAGCCTGGATGTCCAGTGCTGGTATCAGCAGATCCCAGCAGACAACTTGCTGCTGGCTGACACGAAAGTGTGAAAAAAAGAGGGAGGGACATTGGTGGTGGAGGTGGTGGGATGGGGTCGATCACTTAGAGCTGGTGGGGGGTAACAGATGTAGATGAAACAGCCCCGATAAAGGAAAGCGGCAGTCAGCCTTCATATAAAGCCAAATGGGAAGGAACTGCTGGAGACTGGGTGGAACCTGAGCAGCTACCACTGCCGGGGAGTTCAAACGAGGACGGCCTGCTGTGGGGGATCTGACATCACACCAAGAGGCAGCGGAGTAAAATGAGACGTCCAAACCGATAGGTCAGGCAAAACAAGCAACAATCGGAAAGAAATGGTCAAAATTCATTTGAACTGCTCTCATAGCCGCTCATACAGACGGGGCTTGTTTGTCTTTTTAAAATATAAACCTTTAAGCAGGTTAATGTTTCATTAAGATCTCATATTTTAATTAGAAATGTTTTTGTTTTTTTTGATCTTGTGCAATATAATAATAAATGTCTTTTTATTAGCTGTAAGTGGAAAATGATCTAAACCAGTCTGTGTGTAATTAA
This sequence comes from Apricaphanius iberus, assembly GCA_028564705.1. Classification (NCBI taxonomy): domain Eukaryota; kingdom Metazoa; phylum Chordata; class Actinopteri; order Cyprinodontiformes; family Aphaniidae; genus Apricaphanius; species Apricaphanius iberus. The sequence continues at coordinate 718,053 of JAPXFQ010001358.1, read as the reverse complement.
CCTATACCTGTAGACAGAAGTGATGAGAATAAAATAAAGGCGGGGAGAAACAAATAAATGTGATATCTGGATGGAGTGCGGTACCATGAATTTGAGGTGTAACTCAAAAAAAATTGTGCAAAGGTGCTGAATGAAGCTCCGTCAGAGGCACTAAAAGCCATTGATGGCCCGTCCCTTAAAAGTGCTGACGCCCTGCTTCGCGTTATGATTCAAAGCAATGCGAGAGAGCAGATGAATTCAATTTCAGTCCTCACTGGACTCCTCTGAGGTCTCTAAGTCTGCGGCATCCTTGGTGCGCTGGTCCCAGCCTCGGGCCAGAGCCATCACAGCAGGGGGCATCAGAGCGACGCAGGCGGCCAGGCCAGAGACGCGCTCTCTGAATTCGGTCCCGCTCTCCCACTCTCCCGTGTCTGTGTTGTACACGTGAACGTACTTCATCCTGTTGCCTTTATCGTGGGAGCGCCCGCCCAGGACGTAGATGCGGTCGTCCAGAACCCCTATGCCGGGTTCGCCGTGTCCGGAAGGGAGGGTGGTCAATAAAGACCAAGAGTCTAGAGCAGGGTCCAAGCAAGCCACCTAAAGAAACAAGAATCAAATGAAATCAAACAGGAAGTTTTCTTTAAAGAAGCATCCTCAGCTGCAGCGAACTCATGGCGCACCTGCAGGACGTCGCGACGGTACCCACGCTCATCGTTGCTACCTCCAATGACATACACACGCCCGCCCACGGCGGCCATGCCATGCCACGCCCGCTCCACCGGGCCCTCTGCGCATGCCGTCCAGTGATTGGTCGATGGGTCAAAACAGCAGGTCTCTCTGAGGTAGGCCATTCCTCGCCGGCCGCACGTTATATAGATCCTGCCATCTACCACCGCTCCAGCATGAGCGTACACCTGGAGGGAAGGTTTGATCAGCGTTTAAAGAAGAAAGAAAGAAAACAGGACAGTCAGGTAAGTATATAGCACCACCGTGTGGTTAATCAGAATAGCACATGCTTTTCATCCAGATACAGTGAGTTGCAGGAGTGAACCCACTCCTTTTGTCATGTTCCGGAAACCTCATTGTGTTTTATTGGTATCTTATGTGAGAAAGTATTACAAAGTAGTGTATAATTCTTAAACTTAAACTAAAAAAAAAAAGTCTGACAAGTGCTGCGTGCATTTGATTTATTTCCCTTCTACTCTAAAACACCTGAAGAAAATGCGATAAAGCGCGTTACCTTCAGCAGTTACCGAAATCAAAACATTTTGGTCCAGATGCAAAACATTACAAGCTCTGGAAAGGTAACTCTAACACACACACAGAAACACGGTAGTGGCAGCATCATGTGCTGAGGATTATTTTTGTTTGCAGGAACGGGAAAGATGGACGGAGCTGAACACAAGGGGCAATACTGGAATGTGATTAACTATCTTCTGTTCCTCCTGTGTCGGGAGCGAACACTGCAGCCGGAGAGGCAGAGCCGACGATCTTCACACCACGTCGGATCTATTTCTTCTTAAAATGACAAGTAGTCATGTCAAAGTTGTTACTTTATTAAGCTTACAGTAAAAAAATTCATAAAAATAAACAGTTTTGTGTCTTAATTGATAAAACTTGATTGGAAATATTCTTTTCCCCTTTGATGGAGGTCAAATAATTTTTTCCCCCCTTTTAGATATGTCCTATTAGGTCGCAATACCTAAATGATCCATCTGCTGCAGCAGATTACTTTAGACAAAACACAACAGCAGACATAAAAGATCAACATTTGGAAACAAGAAATAGATTATGTGTGTCCATTAATGAGTCATATTTTACATTAGAACAGGATTTACTCGAATAATAATCCTACATCCATATTTTCTGGAAGCCTACATTTCGGTTTCCAGCAGAGCGAGCTTTCATCGTTTAACACTGGGGATAAAAACATAAAAATGAGCCCCATGTGAAGGAAATCACTGTTGGTGGTTGATATCTGTCAGGTTTTATTGAACATGACTCTGACATCAAATGTTGCTGATGAAAAAAACAAACATAAAAAGCGATATAAAACTAAAATATTTGTTGGAAGCTTAATAAAGTAACAATTTTGACGCGACTACTTGTCATAACTTTACAGAGACATTGTGTAAAAGTGGCGTGAAGACTGTCGAAACCGCCTTTCTGGCAGCAGTGCGCGCTCCCGACGCAGGGAAAACGGAATATATCAGGCGGAACAGATTTTGACAACAGACCGGTTTCTGCAGAACATCTACAATATCAAGTCCTGTTTTAAAATTACCCACTCAAAGTCCGTCCAATTAAACATGTATATGTAAGTAGATGTCTGCAGAGGCTTTACATCCAGTCTGGCTGGAAGGGTTAGCAACGACTTTAGTCTCTAAATATTAAAAGCAGTAAAAGCAGCAAAATGTGATTGTAAATAGTATTTTGATACAAGGAGGATGAACACCACTTATTTCAGATTTTCAGTTGTTAATAAAAAAAAAAAGATGAGTTTTAATAATGTTTGTGGGGTGATCCAGACCAAAATAGAGCCACCAGACTCAGTAGGCAACCTGGGGGCCACGTTTCACCGTTTTGTGCTACTGTTCTCTCACATGAACGCCTGATAAAAACGCTGAATTCTCTGGCTGTACATGACGGAATGTTAAGAAGTTCCGAAGGTGCGAATCATTTCGCGAGGTGCTTCGCTGTACACCCATACCTCTTTCTTCATGGGAGAGACAAACTCCCACATGTTGGTGCCTGGGTCGTAGCGCTCCACGCAGTCCAGCTCAGTCCTGTAGTCGCGCCCGCCGATTGCGTAAATATGGCCGCCCGCCACGCAGACGCAGTGGTCGGCGTGCTGCTTCCGCAAAGGCTGGATGGAGCACCAGCTGTTGTAACGAGGGTCATATCTGAAAGAAGCAGAGTCTCAGAGGAGGGAGTCCACCTGCACGAATGAAGCCTGAAAAAAAACTAGATTCAATCTGTGGTAAAATGATGAGATGACTGGCTTTCGTAGATTGCTGTTTTCTACTTTTCCATTTTTATTTTTGATCTAACAAATTAGGGATGCACCGATACCGATATCGGCTCCGATACCGTCTAATGTACATGTATCGGTTGATACCATGAACCGATACTCAAAATGTGGAAAATCTGCTATAAATTCACAAAAAGATACATTTTTCACTTGAAAATTTTTTTGTGATAATTTTACATCTGTTATTTTGCCTTTAGTCTCTTAAAGAAAGGTATAAGGTAGAAGTTATACAGTTTATTAATTCAACAATAGTATCGGATCGGTGTACAAAAAAATCCAGGCATTGGTATCAGGACTGAAAAAGTCGGATCGGTGCACCCCTATAACAAATCCTCTCTCACCTCCAGCAACGACTCTCGGCGTGAAAGCCGCTGTTGTTCTTGTCCCCTCCGATAAGGTAAACGAAGTTGTTGAGCACGGCGATGCCCTGGTTGGACATTCGCGGGGCGTGGGCCGCTTTGAGGGTTCTCCACTCGCTCCAGCTCGGGTGGAACACCTGGAACACCTGCTCCGAGTCTGCGAGGGAGCTGGAGCTGAACATCCCCCCAAAGCCGAGGACGCAGCGGAAGGTGGAGCGCGGCTGGGTGAGCGGGCTCTGCAGGACGGGCTGCCACAGCACCTCCTCGTGGTACCGGAGCGCCGCCGAGACCGCGTCCTTCAGCGGACACGGGGTCAGCCTGCCGTGGAGTCTCTGCAACACTTCTTTCTCGATCAGGCTGAAACGGACAGCATCGAGCATCCTGAGGTTGTCCTTTGAGTTAAAAAGGGAAAAAAACCCAACCAGCTGTGAACTTCGATGCAGACGTTTGGTTGAATCGCGATAAAAGATGCAGGTAGAATCGAAAGACGCACCTTCTGACTGACCTGCAAGTACACCTGGTCAGTCTCCACCTCCTCGGGGCTGTAGTGATAGTGAAGAGCAGCCTCGTACACCTCGTTCTCACTGGCCACCTGGAGAGCGTCGCTGCTCAGCGTTCTGAAGACGTCCTCCTCAGGGAGCTGCCGGTACACGTCTGTTCGAGACAACGTCAGAATGTTTCTCAGGATGTAGGAGTTGACCTCAGCTTTGAGACTTTCAAGCCCGTAGACGTCAGCCAAGCGGAGGACTTCCAGGATGTTGCTCTCATCCAGCCAGGAGGACAGGAAGTCGCAGCAGAAGCTGATGACATTTTCAAGCTGTAGAAAAAAAAAAGCAAAAATGTTTTCAGCTGAACAGAACAAAGCTAAACGATTAGAGACATACCTGAAAGAGCGTCGCTGCTATCAGAATTTCCTGGACGTTCTCCAGGTCCAACTCGATCTCAGAGGTATAGATGTAGTCGAGGATTTTTTTCATGGCCATGTAGGACACTCCGTGAATGGGAATCTCGTTCTGCTGAGTCTCCCGGAGGCCCCCAGCAAACATGCCCCTAATGGAGACAGTTTCAACGTGGTGTAATCTGCTCAAAGCACAAGCTAAAGATCTGCATTCTCTCTGAAGTCCAAGGAGAATTCAATTGATTAAATCAGGCTAGATTGATAATCTAATACATTGTGCTCTTGCTTAGTATACAAGTCTCGAAACAAGATCAAAAATACTATTTAGCTGGAGACAAGTTTTTTTTTACTTGGTTAGATGGACAGCTTTTGCAGTGAGAGCACCTATTTGGGATGTAAAGTGCTTACACTGCAAAAAAAGGCTACTCTAGAAACAAGTTTAAAAAAAATCCATACAAGATAGTTTTTGCTTGTTAAGAGCTAAAGAAATCTGCCAACAGAGCAAGTGAAATTTTTCTTCAAAAGATGTAAGAAAATATATTCAAAAGAAAAAAAAAATCCATAAAAAAGGGTTTTTTACTTTCTTGAAAATTATTTTTTGTCGTGTTGATGATGCTTGTTTTGGATTAGCTGAACAGGTAATATTCATTGTGGATTAAAATGTGTATACAAACGTACAACCAACATGCAAACAATAAAACATACCAAGCATAACTGGCTAATCAATCCATTTGCATGACTTACATTCCGTCCACATCTGGTGGCTTTTACCAGCACCAGTTTTGTTCAGAGAAGCACCAATCAGAACTTTGAACCAGATGACTGATTTTGTTATAAACTGACGTGCTGAAATGTATTCTGAATGTTTTATCTTTAAGGACAAGGAGGATATAAAGAACTGCAAAAAAAAACACCAGGTGGATTCTGCATGCCTCATGTGTCAGATAAAGTCATTTTATTAATGCTTAACATTGTTAGTGATGTTAATTGGACTTGGACAAACACCACTAACTCTACAACTCCAGTTGACGACCCACTGACTCCGTGGAAGTTATGCAATCACATATTTGGGGAATTATAGCGCTTTAGGGTTACATCAGTGAAACAAAGCTAAAGCTTCCTGGATTTAGGCAGCGGTACAGAAGCCTGCGTAGCAACACTGTAAAGGTCAGCCACGGCTTCTAACCAGCAGCAACAACACAACAACACTGATTTTGCATTCATAATAAAAGACAAATGTTTATTTTAAAAATATCTATCTGTAGAAGTGTTCATGTACTATGATTATTCCTTCCTGTGGCAGATTTAAGTTTAAAGAAATCTTTTAGTTTAACCAACATGTTCTTTTATACTGGAAGTATCAGGTAAAGAGAATCTATAAAAGGAGCTAAAGATCAGGGTTATTAAAAAGAGAAGTTCTGTTCAAAAAGATGTAGCGCTCATCCCCAAAGAAAGATAATCAAAGACTTTTTTTTTTTTTACTCCTCATAATGGTTTGGTTGGGGTATGATTCCCACCATCTGGATTTTTCCTGAAGTTAACAGTGGAAAATAAAGGTGTAAAGATGGTTTTATGTAAGGATGTGTATTGGCGATATTATATTTGGGTGATACGACTATATATAATAATTTTTTTTAACACTCCAACCTGCTTCATCCATAAAACATTGAGTTTAACTACATCTAGTTGATCCACCGGAATGAAAAAGGTGAAAATCGTCCCAGATACCAGTCATACTTAATATTATTACAAAAATTACTCGGGCGACTCGCGGGTTTAGGTGTGTCCCTATGCCAGTGTGATTAACTTCCCCTATTCAGTCTTTGTTAGTTTTAACTTAATATCAGTCATATGCAGCCCGATTAACTGCAGATAAAGTTAAGCTGCTCTGGTAGGATTTCACTGATTTGTGGCTTAAGTCATTGTTTGCAGAGAGGCTATAAGTAAAGATGGCCGGTCACCAATGAATGGGGAAAAAATAGAACAGCAGTTACACCAGTGGAAATTTCTGCAAAAAAAAAAAAAGAATTATACTAAGGTAGTTATAAAAGGCGGAACACCATAACGACAGGTAAACACAATGGTGGCAGCGTAATGCTTGAGTGTTCTTTTTCTACATTTATGTCAAGATTAGGTGAAACAAATAAAAATCCTGCCAGTTTGGAGCTGAATGTTTGAGGTGTCAAGAAAGCTGAAGAGGGATTTTATTTATTCCAAATCAACGAGAGAATGACTGAATGAGAGGAAAGGTGAAGTGTGGGGAACAGTGGGCTCAACCAAAGAAGCTTTACTAAGGTAGAATGAGCGAGACGTGACGTGCTACTAGACTCCGAAGTGAGAACCGCATCAACAAAGTTGTCGTTTAAAAGGTGTGCAACACTTGGAAGCAGAATTGCCCTGCAGCAAGGTCCTGGGTTAAAAATCCCAGCCAGGGATCTTTCTACATAGACATCAATGTGTATGCTACCGCCATAGGCGTTAAGAGTGTGCGCTGTTGTTTAATTGTTTGTGTGTATATTTGCGTTTTTGAAATGAACTGAATTTGAAAGCGGATCTTGAATCGATAATTTTCAGTCGGGTGAAATCCGCTGCAGCAACAACTAAAAGTGACAGTGCTCAATAGTGTACCTCTCCATGTCTGCAACAGGCCTGAATTTTAACAAGTTGACTATGTTCATTTTTGTTTTCGTTACAAACAGTATATAGGTTTTCTTTATAAAGACAAGGTATTTCCCCCCCCTCAAAGGATGGAACGTACCTGCTAACAGTTTCGACTGCTCCCTGCAGTCTAGTCATAAGGACTGAATTTGCTAAGAGTGAAACAGAAACCAACAGCACACAGATGGGGCATGGGTTAGGTTAGAACATCCAGGAGGTTAGATCTTTGGGCTCACTCTGAGCAGGTGAACACAGGGTTATTTTTTTTGGGGGGGGGGGGGGGGCTTTAATCACAGGATAGAGGATGACAGCACCGAAATGTTCGTGTGATTACCATATGACAGTGTTGATAAGATGCACTAGGACCTGCCAAGAGAACTGTTCAAACTGGACTCTGCACAAATCATTGCGTCTAACCACGTCTAACTAGGCTGCAGACTTTTGCAACATCTGATCAGTTTGCATCATGCATTTGTGAACTTTCTAGTAGAGCAAGAAACAATCAATAATTTCAGTTTCATGGCAAACGAGATATATGTTTAATAAGGACGGGGTTTTCGAGAAATAAGTTTATTCAAAGTACCTGTAAGAAGTTTTTTTGTTTTTTTTTTTCTGTTAGGAAAGTAGCTGAAGTGGTTCCACCTGCATCAAAATGAAAACAAAAACAAAGCCATAAAGCTGCGGGCGTTACCTGAAATAATCACAGGAGGCAGCCAGCAGAACACGGTGGGCTTGGATGGGCCGACCCTCCACCACAAGCACGACATCGAACAGGGTTCCGCTCTGTCTGAGCGTGTGCATGGCGTCCATCAAGCTCGGGAAGTGGGTCGGACACTTGAAAGCCTGTCGGTTCTGACGGGCCGAAAAGCAAGCCCGTCTCACCGAACCAGTGAGCTCCCGTTCGTTCCCAGCCATGGCGATAAACCGCCGACCTCCGGGGTTCATCCGTTTCACCTGCTTGGCAGGACCATCATCCGCTGACTGCTAACAAACAGGAAGAGGAGAGGTGCAGCTAGCAACAGAGCAGAACTGCCTTTCGATGTGACTTGTCACGTTAATGACAAGTCATGCTAACAGTTAATCCCTATTTAAGACACGGAGCTGAAAAAACACAAAAGGTATAACAATACATATCTTCTGTCGGTAAAATATTAGCTGTTTTCGTGCTGCTAAGCTAGTGGTGGTTATGTGTTATACAAGCTAAAAGCAGGTTAGGCTGCTGGGTGCTGGCTGTCACACTGAAAAACTAACATTTTCAAAACTGCAAGATGATTAATGGTTAAACATAAAACCGCAGTGAAATAACAGCTGAGACAGAAAATACCTGCGGACAAATCAAGAAACAGCGTTTCCTGATTTCTTTTCGACGGGTCAAAACAACTCTATTTACTTTTTCTGTAAAGGTCGGAAGCTCTAACGCCATAGGTCCTCGATCTATTATGATCCCGCCCACTTTTAATGGACGAGCCAATCACATTGCAATGACTTCTGGCACGCGTCAATATAATGTTTATACACACGGTATTGACGCCTGCAGAACGTTTGGCTACATAAATACTGTATTTTTCACCCTCTTCTTTCTTTTTCAAATAGATTTTTCAAATGCAAAACTATCCAAATAATTGATTCATTCATATAGTGGCAGTTGCTTCATATATTTGCTGTTTATTTAGCCTAAAATAAAATAACCTTTGTAACATTCCGATTACAATTATAGCCTACCTACACTTATTGTAAAACACCAAAGTCAGAATGAATCATCATGAATCATTTATGACAAAACATAAAGGATACACCGAATTCAGAAGCAAATTTCACGTTTTTATTAAATTAACTGAAGTTTGAGCAACAAAAATCCTAACCAAAATGTAGAGTATACCGTGTGAGTATCAGTAAATCAGGTATGTTGTGTGTGTTTATGGAAGAGTGTTATATCAAACCCAAAATACGGCAATAAATAAATCAAAAACCACACCCAAATACCTGGACTGCCTGCTTTGTGGACAGCAAGGGCAGCCACTGGCATGAGGGAGCAGACTGGGGACACTGGGAACAATCTATCAGAGGAGGGACCATTGCTTTGCAAGTCACAGGTCATTTCCCTCAAGCCCAAGTCATGTGTCAAGTCAAGTCCCATCCTTTAAAGTTTAAACATTGAATTACAAGTCATTTTGAGTCATAAAAAAATGTGTTGCTACATTTTGGTTTGCTTTGTGTTTTCTCAGTTTTATTTATTTATTTTTTTTGTGTGTATTTTGAATTTTTATTAGCATACTTAATGCCTAACAGCTGTTGGTATCTGTTTGCACTGTAAGCGAGTGGAGGGTAATCTTGTGGTTAGCTTCTGGAGCCCAAGTCTGTTTTATGTATGTTTAAACGATTTTGTAAAAAATAACCTTTTTTGCTGGAAAGAATCCATCTATTCGCTTGGTGTTCTACCTGTGGTCTTTTATTTTTAATTCTCCGGGGACTTTGTCTCCCCCGAGTGGCGTTGCTGGTGTCTTTCACCTTAATTCCATTTAGAGCATCATGACCACTTGCCTCACTAATACGAATAGTCTTCGTACAGAGCAGACAGCAGGTTAGGATGGCTTTGGGTTTTTTTTAAATCTAGCAATCCGTCTGTTCTGCATCCCTCACACACATGCACAAACAGTGACAGTCTCTGATCAGCATCACAGGATGAGGGAAATGACATAACAGAGCACAATTTTGAGATAATGGATGTTTTAAACTATGATTAATGTGTAAAATATCAAGTCTTTTCAAGTAAACATGTTCAAGTCCGTGTCAAGTCCAAGTGTTTTAACATTTTTTCAAGTCAAGTCTTAAGGCACAAAATTAATGACTCGAGTCTGACTTGAGCCCAAGTCATGTGACTCAAGTCCTAACTTCTGCAATTGATACATGGAAATATGTATCGATTTTATTGGTTGCCATCTTTGTTTTTTAATTTGACAAGAGATGAACATTAATCACGTGGCTATAATCTCATGTATTCACGGGTAAATGTTCAGTAATATGTACTGCCTAATTTTTTAGACAAACTAAACTAAACTGCTTGAACCGATTATTCTCCTCCCTATGTCTTTTGTGTGGATTTATTTTACATACACTTTTTATTATCTATATGCCCTGACGTTGATTTTCATTAGTGTAGTTTCCCTATGTTCAGTTGTGCTTTCTATGCGACCATTGTTCCAATAAACGTAGCAGAAAATAATGTGAGTATTGTAATGTGAATTTTGGTATACTCGTTATTTGATTTTAACATTTACACTGCTAAAATGCAGAGACGTGAATATGAATAATTCTAGCCTTTGAACACAAGAGGGTGCTGTCAGATGCAAAACTATAAGTTACGGCACCCTGATTTACTTTCAGTATCCAGCCATTTAAACCCACCAGCACCATAATTGAACAAAGAATCTCGTAGACTTCCCTGTTTTTCTCAAGCCATTTACATTTTTCTTTACTTTGCACTGCAGTAACGTTTTTGATTATCACGATAAGTACAAATTTACAGAAGTAAAATTGTTGAAACAAAGACACTTTCTTTTAAAATAATTTCTTATACTTGTTTATCACATTTTCATTTGTTGTACTTTCACTGCAGCGTTTTTTCTGAAAAGGTTCCAGAGATTTTTAGGAGAAAATCAGAGGTCAAACAGTATCATGAAAACCAATGAACACAGTAGACATGTCAGAGATAGAGCTTTGTTGGAGGATTTAGAGAGGTTAGGTTATAATACAAGATCTCAAGCTGAAATGGTTGAGGAGGTAGGTGGTTTCCCCTTTTTTCTTCCTTCAGTTGGATGCCAGTTTGAATCTCTGCTCCCTCTGTCTCAGTCACTTTGCCGTTTATGTCCTTGGACAAGACACTTCCTTCACTTTGCTTACTAGTAAAGCCTTTTCAGACCCACCTAAACTGGTAGATCAATGTGAGCAGAGCAATAATCACTGCAGCAGCCAAGAGGTCCATGTTAACTGTGGAGGAGCTGCACATATTCTCAGCTCAGGTTGAAGAATCTGTTGGGAAGATAACAGTTAGTAGTCTATTTCACAAATCGGACATTTTCAAATAAGTGACCATTGTACAACCAGATCTTTTTTTTTTCAAACATGCAGAACACTTTTTGTGGAGTAAAAAAACAAACAACCAAAAAAAAAACCCAAAAAAAAACAAAAAACACCACACCTGAATGGAACATGGTGGTAGCAGCATCATGCTGTGGGAATGCCTTCCCTTCCGCTCTAAATGAGCTCAACCTATTTTGGAATGAACAAAAACTCTAGTGTCTAGAGTAAACCTGGTGGAGACATACCTCCAAACTATCCACAGCTGTAAATGCGGTTGCTCAGGTTATTGACTAAGGGGGCGGAAAATAGATCCACATCAGACTTTTAAGATTCCTAAATCATTAAGAAAAACATGTATAATTTTCCTTCTAATAATTATTCACTATTTTTGTTGGTGTGTCACGTAAAACCCTCAATAAAATACGTTGAAGCTTGTAGGTTAAAGTGACAAAATGTGAATGCTCAAACAGTATGAATGATTCTTCAAATGCAGTTTTTTTATTTCATCATCAACTGTTTTCCCCATCAATAATGACAGTTTAGTTGATTTTTTGAGACGGCTTTGGTCGTTATAGCAGTTTTTGTTTTACCCACACACACACTGTATACAAACAATACTGGCCTCCGTGTTGCTTGGGCTTCACAGCTCCATTCATCTTATGTTGAGACTTCAATTTGTGTACATCATTTCCTGACACGCAGAGGTTTTTACTCTTCTCTCTGGTTGCAGAAACACTGTTGGAATAATCCATCACTTGATTCATTTTCCCGTCCGATGTACGTTGGAGTGTGACACGCAAGGAAAACCGAAAGGGAGGCAAGGGGCGGACTTTTTGTCTTCGATGGAGAGCTGTTTCTGACAGGAGTCACCAAACATATTACACAGCAGATCAAAACACTTTTTCGCTTTGTGCATTCCTCACCAACCAACCAAAAAATTGGCTGCCCGCATTGCTGGTAGGCTGTAAAGCAGCAAATATGATATTATGCAAATCTGTTGTGACTAACCACAAGCACCTGCAAACATCCAGAACGTTTTCATGCATTTGCGGCTGATTAGGCCTTGCTGATCACAGGATGTTGTGTCAGGCAGCGTAAAGGGAAAACAGTCTCAGACTATACTGGGTTTTTGCTATACTGATTTCACAAAAAGCCCCACTGGTTGGGCCATTACCGAGAGTGCAGCATTCCAGTGCATTAGCAGTGCACCACCTTTCATCAGCAGAGGGCTGTGCAGAGGGGGCACCACAGTCCACGGGACAGAATTGACAAATGAAAACAAAGTAGGTAGCATTTACAGAATGAGCTGTCATCTTCTACCACGCAAAGACCTGAAAATTCAAGGCTGGGATATAGCCGCTAACAGAGAAAGATTACACTGCTCCCCCAAAATCTGCAACGAACACAAGACCTAATCAACTTTTTTGCATTTTTTAACAACTTCACAGCCTGAATTGTTATTACAGGAGATATTTTTTTTTATTGCCATTTTTGAGAATTTGCATAAAGGACAGGTACAGTATATGCCAAGAGTACAATACGGTCCAACAAGCCATGCAGCAGGCTTTTATGAAAAAGTGAATGTGCCAGCCATGTGCAACAAAATAGCCTCCGTTCGGTGCATCTGATAAGAAAAGAGGCTGGCAGACCGAAGGACAATACAGCTGATTAGTTTGGGACAGCAGAGCACCAGTGGTGACAGTTAGTTGGCCTTGCATATCTGCACCTCTTACTGCTCAGATTATAAAACAAAACCAAATCATCTATAATATACAATATCATTTAATAAAAATCATGATGAAAATAATAATCTACAGTATGTATAATGTCGATGAAAAGTAAAAAACTGTTTTTTCCAAAAACATATCAGAAAAATTAATTAAATGAAAATAACAATTTAGAGCCCAGCTTTGAACCTATGGTGGATTTTTTTCTCATCCTAGCATGGTTAAACTTCTACGCCGAAGCTTAAACATATAAAAACACCCCCAATAGAGTGAATGCAAATGTCCTTTAGAGATTTGCAGGAACACCTTGAAGGTTATGGCTATCAACAAGCTACTGCAGCTGGCCTGCATATTTGACCTCTCTTGGCTGGTTTCTGAGCCCAGGCAGGAGGTTTGATGAAAGTCCTCTAATTATGTGCAACATGATTAAGGGTTTGGCCACTCATAAAAACTGCCTTATTTATCTCACAATCAGTTTGCTATGAGTTAAGGATATTATTAGAACCAATGAATGTATCTAAGTTCTGGCAGTCTGGCCTAGTTGAAAGGAAATGATTAAAAGAAACAACCCAAATGCCAGCCGGTTTTAGGCAAGTTTCCACTAGACAAATTCCGGGACATTTCTGGGAGGATAAAAGCATTTGGGGTAAATCCCCAGGCTCTCTCTCCTTTCAGCTGTTGAGTCTCCACACAAAATTGACCCTTTAAGGAATTTGTCAAGACCTCCGCACATCACGACTGTTTCAGCAGTGAGTGCTGTCACCGATCAGCGCCACAAGGCACCCACCGCAACAGAGGATAACAAGAGATGATCACGGAAGAAGCAGGGATGGTTGGGATGTTTACGTGTGCTATGTTGATAAAGCTTCGCCATCAACTCTTCTAATTGAACAAATATGATTATTGGCGACATCTGCTGACATAATTTCCCACATAGTCCCTCTCAGCAACTCTGGAGGGCTATTTCCAATTATCTACCCAAAAGCTGATGCTCAGTTTGTTCTTGAAATGTCCTGGAAAGCAGCCCGGTGAAATAGAGATACGCGCATACCTTGAAGGTCCAATGAAATTACCCTGAAGTTATGATAGTGGAAAATTGCATATAACCTGGAGACTGCTGGAACACTTCACACTGTACATGGTGAAGTCATTTTACATCACTGTGGACTTAGAGGGTGCAGACCAGAAAAAAAAAGAAACTCCTGTTTCAAAGTTAAAACCTTCAAACTCAACAAAAATGTTGGGCCATTTGAGCCAAATGTCTTTTGAACAAAAGGTTAACGTTACGATGAGATAATTATTGTATCTGGGTTGCTACATTAGTACAGATAAAACTCAACTCTATAAAGACAACTACATTCCACTAATAAAAGGGTTAAAAAAAAGACAGTGGTCGGACCTAAAAATAAATATAATTGGTAGAATAAATGTATTTAAGATGAAATGGCTGCCAAAGTTTTTGTACATATTCCAAACAATCTCAATCACTCCACCAAAAGCATTTTTTAGAGAGGTTAATTCAATTATATCATCTTTCATTTGTTCAAATAAAGCTCATAAACTTAAGCGAAAGCTGTTTTTTTACCCACGGCAGGATGGAGGTCTGAATTTACCTAACCTAGAATATTATCACCATGCAGCTCAAATTTTTTATATTGACCATATATTAAATAACCCAAACAGAAACTCATGGATAGAAATCGAAAACTATCCGTTAATGTCTAAAAATTATCTGTCCACTATTTTTCATGATCAAAAAGGTATTACAGTAAACTTCGAAATCAATAGTAAATTAAATGTTTGGAAAAAGATAAAAGAGCATATAGGACATAAAATTAAAATTCCATGACATATACAAATATGGAACAACCCCTCTATAAAGATTCAAAATACAAAAATTAATTGGGGAACATGGAAGACATTAGGAATCCAAACATTAGCGGATTTCATAACTCAAGGAACAATATGTACATACAAGGAACTAAAAGAGAAATATGGACTAAAAGAAACAGAAAAGTTTAGATATTTGCAAATGAAAAATTGGTTAAAGGAGAATTTAGACCTCGATTATGGAGTAGCTACAGAAATATGGGAAATTTTGAAAAATCAAAGAGATAAAAAGAGGAGAATAATAGGTGCTACATATGATATCCAAATTAAAGCTGAAAGTAATGAAAAGTTACTTGAAATTATATATAATAAATGGAATTTAGATTATAAAAAAATATAAAAAAATAATAACTATAAAAATTTAATATTGCAAAATTGGAACAACAAAGAAGCACCATCCCTTGAAAACTGGAAAAGGTTAATAAAATATTATCTAAACATTGAAAGGACAATGTCACAGGACAGCAATACAGAGATAATTATTGTATAACAAGATTTTTAGGGAGCGTGATGGTAAAGCTTTCATACTAAAGAACTGTCAAGCATTTGCTGCATGTGGTATTGGTGCATTACAAAGAGTGGATAGAATATCAAGGACAGAACCGCATGAACTTAAACATACATCCATGTTGCTTTTTGAATTGGTGAAGCAAAATAACATTGAGCCCCACGAAAGGCCCAGACCTCAAGCTCTTTGAAAATGTGAACAGTTTGCTTTAAAGTCAGTTCTATGTAAAGAAATAACCTTATTTAATAAAAAAGTGCAATTTGTGAGCCAGAATTACGCATTACGCCACAAGCTTGATGATGCCTCAAAAAAGTTTCTCTGCTCACTTAAACAGATATTTGGGAAATTTAATTATAGACTTGAGCCTGTATCTTTAACTTTGACCATATGTAGGTTAGAGAAGATTCACCTTATATTCAACTTTTGTGCTCTCAGCTATTAGTTTTAAAACTAATCAAACCTGTTCGTTTTGTGATCCCTCGACATTGGAAAAAAGCAATGGTTCAGTCGATTATTAAAAGCCAAAAATAATATGCATGCATGGCCATGAGAGGTGTGTATTAACTTTACATCTTCACTGTACAGCCCGTCTTGGGTTGTTTGCATATTCAGGAGTAGACGGCAACTGACATTGTGAACATGTCAAATCGTGAATGTATGGCTCCTACAAGAGCAGGAGCAGCGCGTACCGAACCGTGCGTACTTCATCAGACCTTCTCCCCTCCCTATGATTCACAAGCTGAAAGGATCATTTGAAGTGACTTAGGTGCTGCCGTTGCGTACAATATTTTCTGAGTGCAGCGTGGTGATTGTGAGGGGAAGCAATCAATTTTCCTCCAGGCCAAAGTCTTGTAAGCACAACAACTTTCCTGCGCTGCCAACCACTTTAAGACAGCAGCCACCAGGTGATTCAGAGCTCTAACCGAAATGGGAATTAGTGCAGGCCTCTGTGAATTTATTCTAATTGATTCTGTGACAATATTTTCTTGGACAGCAGAGAGCGATTGTTTTGAGAAATAAATAGCACACATTTAGTCTGTGTTCAGCTAAAAAAGCAAAAAAACATGTTGCTTCAAATCAAACAGAAAATACCCGACATTTATTGCCTGACCATAATGTCAGCTCCCAAGTCAGTCAAAAGAAGGGTCTATTTATTTCCTGGTTTTGTCTCTCGAGGTCAGAGTCTTCTTAAAAAAAATGAGGCTGAAATGTTCCTCCTATCAGACGGGGAAGAGAAAGCAAACCAATGCTGCTAAAATATTTAATACTACCTACAGTGTTTGCTTATCAGGGATTGTTGATATATAGAGAAAAATGTGTTAAAAAAAACATCTTATTCATTTAAAGATTGCACCAATGTCAGTTGGAATGTTGTTTTTGTGTGTGCAGAAACAGAATGAGGAACGATCAGTTTTTCACACATGCCCACCCCAACATGCATCAGGAAACCGGGCATCTCCCAGGGGAGCGTATTACACAAGACAGCAAGCGAGGACATGATAGCACCAGATTGCTGGGTTGGACTCTGCCTTGACAGCAGCTCTCGGAGGAGCGGATGGGTCTGTGTCACGAACCTTTTTCCCTTCACTGGCACTAGAAGATGACAAACATGTTTTACACGGAGGGGACATTTTGGTGCATTACGCCCATTAAACATCGGTCGGTGTGGATTTGAAGTGAGATTTGGAAAATATCACACAATCATAATTTATAAAACTGAAGATGAGACGATTTTTAATTGGAAATTAGCTAAAAGAACACAGCAGCAGTCATCTGGACATGCACTTTTTCCGCCAGTGGTTATGTTCACTTTTCACCTCACGATGTTGGCATATGGGTTATTTGTGGGGTGCAACATCCAGCATCCAGTTCGCGGTGACAACGTAATTGTAAATTCTGAATCATATGGGGGAAGCTACCGAAGCCAGAAGCGAGGCAGGACAGAAGAGTGACTGTGGCAGACATAGAGGTGTTCAGAGCTGAGATGAATGCTTATGTGGTCTACGGGAACAGGAAGGGCATGGTGAGGATTTATATATATTAAAAAGGGAAGGGTCAGGGACACCACTGGACACTCTGGATTGATTCCACTTTTCAGTCCACTAATGCAATTCTGTTTCATAAAACCTCATCCATATCTTTTCTACTTATTTTGGTTATATATCTTTACCCCTGCGTTCAATTGGCAAAATACACTATGTGCATTTTTAAGAAGTATTTTTGAATTAGATACCTGTGTGCTTACATCACAGGGGTTTCCATTAGGTTGCCACTGGGAACAAGAAGAAGCTACTTTCAATAATGAGTCTAAAGGAATGGTGTGATACCTTACCCACTTTCCCACATCAACTGCAGGTGTGAAATCATGCAGAAATGTTTCAGGGACTTGGCATGTGAGAAAAAGCACAGGGCAAAGCGCTTTCTCTCATTTTTTTTTTCTTTTTTGGCAGAGAATATTTAACAGACGTCACAGGAATATCTGTAAAAAAACGTGAATGTAGTCTGTTGCAGAATATTCATATTTCCTTCAGATTTAATTACTTATTCTGTGCTTTAGTGAATGTAGAGAGCAGGAGATCAACTTAAAGAAGACAAGCTTATTTTTTCAGTATAATATTCTAGATAAAGATGTGTAAGATCACTGGGATGACAGACGTCAAAGCAACAAGACATCTACTAGTCAATCTAGCCTTGAGGAACGGCTTCATGCTTTCCTATAAGAATGGCATGAACCGTTTCTTCAGGAAATGAAGGAGAGATTGAAGAGGCTTGCTGGAAAGATAAAACTGTAATCATTGAATGCTATTTAAAGTGTTAGTTTAGAAAGGTTGGATAGGGAATGCACAAGTGAGCTCTGTTCCCTGCATGTTCTGCCCAGACATGTTTTCATTAAATACTTAAATGGCTAAGGACTCCGTTTCATCTTATTTTTAGAAGACTGATAGTTTTTCAGCCATAATCCAGTCATTTGATTTTAAGTCTTTGCACAAAGTCATTTATTTTAGAGAATTTACGTATAAATCAAAAGCTCAATAAATACTTCTTGGGATTTTCTGTAACAGCTCAATGCAAAGCAGCATGCAGTTGCAAATGGGAAAGGCAATGACTTGTGTCTTATAGTTTTGTTATTTGGCATAAAACCATGTGGGATCACCTTTTTGCTGCAAGTTTTTAAGTTTGTTTCTACCAGCTTTGTAAATTCTAGAGACTCATTCTTCTTTACTAAAAAGCATAAATTCAATGAGGTTGGATGAAGAGAATTTAACAACATAATTTCCGAACCTTTGCAACAGATTTTCAGTTGCATTTTTGACTGGGATTTGACTAGCCCCATTGAAATGCATTAAGATGCTTTTATCTGCACCATTCAGTTGTAGGTTTTCTTCTGGTATTACTCAGCATTTAGTGATGCATTCTAGTTACCTCAGAAATTGGAACTCAGAGCTGGGACCTGAGCTAACAGCGTTCCAATTAACAGATTGGAGAAGTTGGGATTACAATATGGCGATGCCCAAGAAACCATTGTTAGTAGTGTTGTGGACCACCAGGGGGCTCTTTTGGATTAAAAAAGATGTTTTTTGTTGAGATTAAATGGTAAATGGACTGAACTTATATAGCGCTTTTCTAGTCATACTGACCACTCAAAGCGCTTTACATCGAAGCCACATTTACCCATTCACACTCGCATTCATACACCGATAGCCAACATGGCTAGGTAGGACGATGTAGAATTTGGGGGTTAAGTGCCTGGCCCAGGGACACATCCACATGTGACTGGAGGAAGCTGGAATTGAACCTACGACCCTCTGATTTCAAGCCAACTACTCTACCACTGAGCCCATTAATTTATGTTCTGGTTTACCGTAATTCTGTTCTTCAGTTGGAGTCGAGTAAACGAAACGATCAAACCTAGCTACTGTGTTGTCGTTCTTATTACTCCCCATTAGTACCTGTTAGGAATCTGGTTTATATCATATCAAGTATCCTCTCAGCATGGTGCTCCCATCTCTTATTGTGGGGAAAAAAAATGCTTTGGGTGATTTGACGTTTTCTCACACACATGCCTTGTTTCCACTAAGCGGTACAGCTAAGCAGGGTTAGTGTGGGTCAGTGCCGTAGTTTTTTGTTTCATTATAAAAGCAGCCCACACAACTTACCCATACTGCACCATTCCTGGGCCCGCTTCTAGATTAGGTCCATAGGCAGTATTGGAAGTAACGCATTTTAAAAGCAACGAGTTACAAGAATATATTACTTTTTTTCAGTAACCGTACTGTAACACATTACATATAAAATGTACAACAATATATTACTCATTACAATGTCAGTAACTTGACTTACATGCCCATTTAAAATTGTTTTTTGAAAGTCTCATCTTTGTCTACCACCTTTGTGATAAGAACCCTCAGAACCTCCTTTTAATGCCATTTAACAAACATTACAATAAGACAGAAGACAAACAAAGGCATTTGAGACTGAGTTTAATAAGTGTTAAAAATACAGTATTTGTGGAGTCACACTTGTTTAAAATGTAAATTGAAAAGTTACAGTGTTTAAAAATTGTGTTACATATTTAAGATATTTTGCCAAAAGTAACTTAAAGTAGTGTAACTAGGTTACATTTTTTTGAGGCAGTAATATGTAATGCAAGCATATTACATTTGTAAGGTTGTAACTAGTAATATAAAATATAAAAAATTGTTTTGTAAATTGGTTACAGAAAACGTCACTGCTTTTGACAAGCACGAGACATACGGTTGCGTCACGTTTGTTGTTGCACTTGAATGACACAAAATCGAGTGTTGAGGTTTTACCCAGTGTGGGTCCAACTGGTGGTGGAAACACTCCTGAATACGACAAACCATAAAATAATGTACTGAACTGCACCAACCAATGCCGTACCGCTCATTGGAAATGAGGCAACAGGTTACACTCAAGCCAAAAAGTTTTGTTTTGGGTTTTAATCTGACTTTATATCTTCTATTATATTTGTTCCAGAATTGTGGAGTGTTGGCAGATACACCTACCGGAGTTGTGGAAGTATCCAGCTCCTTCATTTACCGTGGGCCTCTTGGCTCCTTCTCTGATTAACTCTCTCCTTGCCCATCCTCTCATCTTAGGTGGATGCCTGCGCCTCGGTAGGCATTCGATAATCTTTCAGTATTTGATCGATGGGTTGAACAGCACTCTGTGAGATTTCAAAGGTTTCATGGTGTTGTTTTGTGACCCAACCCTTCTTCAAACTTCTCCTGAATGGAATCCATGAAATGAATAAAGCTGAAACAACCCAATCCTGCTACTAAACTTAGAGGCTATTTGTAATTAGCAGGACACTAACTTGAGCATTGCATTTGAACTCGAATATGGGAACAGCAACTTTCCCAGGAATCAAAATCCACTGAAACGCACACTAAGAAGGATTTTTAACTTTGAAGGTCACAGAAACCTCAAGAGCCCTGACCTTAAAATCTGACATGGTTTTTCAATGTAAGAAAAAAGCGGTGATACCTCAGTGAATAACTCAAAAACATTATTTGCAGAAGAAATTGCAGCTTATGTTTATTGGTCTTTTTTTCCCCTATGGCAAGAAAAGACGAAAAAATGATCAAGTTTTAGAAACAGCAATGTTCAAAAACAACCCACTCCAAAGATAAATCTTCATACAAAAAAGAAAAAGAACACCCACAATTCTCCCAGGACTATTAGCAATGAGATAGAAAAACAATATATATATATACCCACAGTCTGATTTCAGACTGCTTTTCTCCTGTCTCAGTGAAAGTCAATAACTCACTCAAAGGATGTTGGCACACAATGGAGTTTTCCGATGCGTTTTCACCTCATTGCGATCGATTTCTTATCACACAAAGACTCACAAAAAAAAGGTCCTGGTATGAAGAGATTGTTGAGAAAGTTAGTTTAAGCGGAGACATTGTTGGTTCCAACATTTTTTATAAATGAATACAGTTGAAATGAGACGTTTAAATTCACCCAATTATAAGACACACCTTTTTTTACTCACTGTCTGAAGTTAAATCGGACCAGACTTTCCCTGTTTTAGGTCTGTTTTATTTGATAAAAGCCATAAATATATATATATATATATTATGGATGTATTAATTAATGTCTACAAAATCAGAAATGTATATGCCGAATGATTACTGTTTCTTTAAACAAGGAGAGGAAGCCCAGGTGATGTCACTGCTTTTCTGTTTGACAAGATAGGAAAGTCAAAAGAAATCAGCCAAGATATCAGGAAGAGAACTGTGGAGCTGGGCAATCTTTGAGAACAATTCTCAAAAGGTGGTGTGTATATCTGTTTAAATTATACATAAGAATGAACATGATGGGAATGTCCAACAGGCTAGGCAAAGCAACTTTATTTGTACGGCCCAATTTCAACAAGAAGGTAATTCAAGGTGCTTTATATGATTTAGGGAGAATAACAATAAAACATTATAGACACAAAACATGAAAAATTAAAATATATAACATTAAAGCTATTACTAACTGCTTTCTTAAAGGCGACTCTTAACATACTAGTTTTTGGCTTTGATTTAAAGGGACTCAGTGTTTCAGTAGCTTTGCAGTGGTCTTGAAGTTTGTTCCAGATAAGGACAGCATAAAAACTGAAAGGTGCTTCTCCTTGATTGATTCTAATTCTAGGGGTGAGTGGTAGACTAGAGTTGGAAGACCTGAGTGATTGGAGGGGATTACTATTGGGACAACAGATCTTCAACATACTTTAGTGCTAAACCAAAAGTATTTTGAAGTCTATTCTCTGAGCTACAGGGAGCCAGTGAAAGGACTTGAGACTCTACTTTGCTGTCTGACTGACTTTTTAGGCAGACCTGTATGTACACTGTTGCAGTACTCAATCAAACTAAACAAATGTATGGATTATTTTTTCAATGTCCTGTTGCAACATTAGTGCTGTAATCCTCATAAAGAGAAAATTAAAGGACATCCAGCTACTGATTTTCTCAATGCGTTCACTTATGACATTTAACAAACATTACAATAAGACAGAAGACACACAAAGGCATTTGAGACTCACTTTAATAAAATTGTTAAAGATACAGTATTTGTGGAGTCCCACTTGTTTAAAATGTAAATTGAAAAGATACAGTGTTTAAAAACTGTGTTACAAATTTAAGATATATCATATCTTAGGTTTTGAATGGGTTCAAAGTCATCTGGTGATATTGTAATTAAAAGCGGAGTGTCATCTACAAAGTTATGTTGACTATTCTAATTGACTGTCATAATCTGGGTCAGTGGGAGCATGTAGATGTTAAGTAGAAGAGTCATATCCAATAAATTGGAATATTATTGAAATGTTGATTTATTTCAGTGTTAATAAAAAGCAAAAAAAAAACAAAAAACAATTAAATAAATTTGAAGGCCATCCGTGATTTTGACAGATTACAATTCACACCCCTGACCACTTGATGCAGACAATACTTTTTTACTTTATGCACCGAGTACAGGTAGCTATATCAGTAAAAGCAGATTGACATGAGAGAATCTAAGCATCATCTCAGACCTCAACACTGTTCATCTGTAGCAGACACTAAAACGCACTCTAAAACTGACTGGATATGTTACGTAGCAACGGCACTAGGCGGGCCACACACTCCTACCGCACTCCAATCGCCCGCTCAGGCTTTGAGTAGAAAATACGACGGTGAATCAACCCCTATGTGTTGCAGCTGGTTGCAGTGCGTTAGCGTAACAATGGCCCATAACTGCGCCCCACCAACTTCCACATTTACTTCCACCAACATTCGGACTTCTAACTTATGTGAATTTTGAATGCATATTTTATTTAATTCGAAAGCCAAGAGTCTTGTGATTCTAATATATACCAATCACCGATACGAATATAACTTTAAACATAGCAAACACTTTTGCAAACAAAGACAAACACACACACACACGCAAACCTACACACATCCACAGGAGATCAAATGTGCGACTTACCCCTTTGTACACTAAAAAAAAACTTCTTGGGTGAACATAATAACATTATGTAAATAATTTCCACCCAAATGATTTGGTTCGATTTAGCAATAAATATTTTTTTGAGTGAACTAAATGTAAAGACGTTGGGTCAACCTAACACATTTAGGTTGCTATAAGGCTCAAAAGTAAATAGCAGGGGATGGGACTCAAACTCAGAAAAGGGTCTCTGCTTTCAGAGCACCTGCGCTAACCACTTTGCTACACAATAACTCAGAAAATTTATATATAATAATAGATATGACTTCATTTCCAGTGTTTTATAATATAATATTATAATACTATAAAGACCTCCCTTTTTTCATGAAAAAGTGACAGAATTGTATTACTGAAATCATTATAATCATGGCTTAAGTCCAAAGAAGCCACCCCTTAACTCTGCCCCTGCTGCAGACACTCCAGTTGCTCATCTGTAAACCGGTTATGTGACATACTACACTTCAGCAAGACATCCTTAAGACCTGCTGTTTTTGACATCCGCTGACCCAGCACACAGTTTGAGCAGCTGAGATTTTTACTTCCAGACACAATCATGTCCACTGCTGCTTAACATATTTACTGCAGGAAAACAACAAATGTCCAGTTCAGCATGGCTGATGGGATTACTGACAAAGTGTGTGCTGTTAATTTGATTGTTACCAACCCTGCACTTTCTAATATTCCTAGAACAGTTCATAGAACTAAACTAATCAATCTGCTGAACTCTGAACTGGTTTAGTGCCACAAATGAGACGGCCAGCACAGAGGCACACTTTCGATCCATTGTTTCTATGAAGATATTGATTCTCACCTGAGGGAACAGTACAGTCACCCGTGATTAAAAAGGGTTTCCCTTGTGTAACTAAGCAGGATGTGCTGCAACCAAAGTCACATTTTAAAAGAAGAGCAGGAGGGTGAGCTCTGTCAGATTTGATCTGTACCACCGAAGGTCATTTGTCATCCCTCTCTACCTGAGGCACTGTGGTATTTGTTCTTGGCTTGGGTTATTTAAAGCCCCAAGGGACATAACGAACCGCGTTGCTGTGATGATGTCAAGGATCACTTCAACTTTGGTTCACGTAGGAAGCTGTAATACTGCATGAAAGTCTGTGTCACAGTTTAAGGCATGACACCAAAGACAAGATGATGAGATATAGTTTACCAGATGTTAGTGGACTTAAAGGGATCCAACACTGAGATGAGAACAGGCCAACCTTCAGGCCTCTTACTTTTGTACAAGCAACACGTGAAAAGAATCACTTCCTTCGGGATCTTTGTCTAAAACCAAAAAAAAATCAAGTCCAAAAAAGTTAGGTAACTAAAGCAGGATTCTATGTTTGGGGTTGTGAGTCTTTAGATAAAAAATAAAGGGTTCTCCCAGGCCTATGATGTATTGCAAATGTATAAAATCTATATTTTTATGTTTGTTAACTTTAATTTAAAATAATCCCATTTTAAAAACCAAAGGGTTAAGAATCGAGAATTAAGGAAGATTACTCAGACATGCGTGAATTAAGCCAAAAACCACTCTGATGACGAAAATTGCATTACTAGATGGTTGAAAACTCCAAAAACTAGATTTTGCATGATATAGGCGCTTTAAGATGCACTCCCACATGGATGATTCCAGAGTGATAATGAATTCCAAAGGCGTCAAAGGCATCATTTACCATCAAACTGTGTTCAGAACTCTGCAGACATGTGAACACTGTTGAATATAATCAAAGGAAGAGCTGTATCCACTAAAGTTTTTTTTCACCATTTGTGCAGCTCTGCCTCCTACCACTAATGGGTCCAGTCTAACACACTGAATAGAATTTTTTTTTAAACAGAGTTTGAGAGATTTTTATTAACAATAGCAAAAAGGAGTGTTATGAGATTGCAGAGGTAATGCTATAATTTACAGACTTGGACAAAATTGTTGGTACCCTTCATTAAATCAAAGAAATACTCATAATGGTCACAGAAATAACTTTAATCTGACAAAAGTAATAATAAATAAAAATTATATAAATGTTGACCAATGAAAGTCAGACTTTGCTTTTCATCCATGCTTCAACGGAATTATTTAAAAAATAAATGCATGAAACAGGCCTGGACAAAAATGATGGTACCCCTAGAAAAGAATGAAAATAATGTGACCAAGGGAACATGTTAATCCAAGGTATGTCCACTAATCAGCATCCTAGGTGACTACAATCCTGTAATCACTCAGTGGGCCTATATATAGGACTCCAGGTAGTCACTGTGTTGTTTGGTGACGTGGTGTGTACCACACTCAATATAAACCAGAGGAAGCAAAGGAAAGAGTTGTCTCAGGAGATGAGAAAGAAAATCATAGACAAGCATGTTAACTGTAAAGGCTATAAGACCATCTCCAAGCAGCTAGATGTTTCTGTGACTACAGCTGCACATGTCATTCAGTAATGTACGATCCATGGGACTGTAGCCAACCTCCCTGGACGTGGCTGCACGAGACGGATAATCCAAATGGTAACAAAAGAGCCTAGAAAGACTTCAAAATAGATCCAAGCTGAACTTTATGCTCAAGGAACATCAGTGTCAGATCGGAACATCCTTCGCTGTTTGAGCCAAAGAGGGCTACATGGGAGACGAACAAGGAGAGGACAAATCATTAAAAAAAACAGACTGGAGTATGCCAAACTACATGCTGACGAGCCACAAAGCTTCTGGGAGAATGTCCTGTGGACAGATGAGACAAAAATGTAACTTTTTGCCAAGGCACATCAGCTCTATGTTCACAGACGGAAAAATGAAGCATATCTAGAAAAGAACACGGTCCCTACTGTGAAACATGGGGGAGGCTCGGTTATGTTCTGGGGCTGATTTGCTGCATCTGACACAGGGTGTCTTGAATCTGTGCAGGGTACAATGAAATCTCAAGACTATCAGGGGATTCTAGAGAGAAATGTGCTGGCCAGTGTCAGAAAGCATGGTCTCAGTCGCAGGTCACGGGTCTTACAACAGGAAAATGACCCAAAACACACAGCTAAAAACACCCAAGAAGGGCTAAGAGGAAAACACTGGCCTTCTATGAGCCCTGATCTCAATCCTATTGAGCATCTTTGGAAGGAGCTGAAACGTGCTGTCTGGAAAAGGCGCCCTTCAAACCGGAAACAACTAGAACAGTTTGCTCATGAGGAGTGGGCCAAAATACCTGCTGAGAGGTGCAGAAGTCTCATTGACAGTTACAGGAATCATTTGATTGCAGTGATTGCCTCAAAAGGTTGTGCAACCAAATATTAAGTTGTGGGTACCATCATTTTTGTCCAGGCCTGTTTCATGCATTTATTTTTTAAATAATTCCGTTGAAGCATGGATGAAAAGCAATGTCTGACTTTCATTGGTCAACATTTATATAATTTTTATTTATTATTACTTTTGTCAGATTAAAGTTATTTCTGTGACCATTATGAGTTTTTCTTTGATTTAATGAAGGGTACCAACAATTTTGTCCACGTCTGTAGCACTAATGCATCTTAAACCTTATTGACAGTAGCTCTTGAGAACCACAGTCGGAGATTGATATTCATAGCGTCATATAAATACATGATGTTAACCTACATGTAAATGACAGGCGTGTTTTGGTTTTTTTGACCATCTTCGTTGCAGCATAACTGAATCCTGTTGACCACTAGTAAGATGACCCCTAGCATTCTTTCACCTATACGAGAGAGTGCTGGAGATCCTGATCTTGTGGTGAATGCTGGATTTAAAACCTGAAGCAGTAATAAAAGTTTAAATGATCCAGTAAACATTTGGTTACAACAGAGACATTATTACAGACCCTGGATTTTAATCATGTCTAAGACAATCTCTCCAGAGGCTTGAGAGTTAGAGGAATGTGACAGGTGCCGTGCACCTCCAAACAGCTCAAAACATCTGAAGGAAGACTCAAGCATGTTCTCTCAACAATACAGCAATCTTTAAGATTTGATTTTGAGAGAGGTAAGTATATCAACCAGTTAAAAACATTACAAGAAAAGAAACAATACTAAAGTGCAAATGTAATCTTCAGTCTCTTGCTTCGACCACTTATCAATAATCTGGCAGACACTTCTTTAGACAGTCTTTGTTCAAAAACTGCAGTGAACTGTTTTTATTTCTGAAGCCAACAGTTTTTGAAAAATCTTAGGTTTTTCGGTAGGTTTTTCTAGAGCTGACGAGCACTTGGTTTCAAGTCTGGTAAAAACTACTGCAATAATTACACCTACTGAAAATAAATGACAATGCCCTAGATTTTATGTGACCAGTTTATTTTTTTTTGTTTTTTTTTAACGTATCCTGTCTAGCAGTATGTTACTCAGAATTGGTGTCTGAGTACCAAGTAAAAAGCCCAACAGTTTTACTTTCCCAAGCAGAGTATTACAGCTTCGCTGTAGTACGAGACTTGATGTATATGTATGAAAAATCTTTATTAGTGATTACTGTGGGTTCAATTTCCTGACGTCATGGACATTAAACTGAGACAAGAAGGGAGAAAGGAAGAAGGTGAAGAAAATAAACCGGACCAGCAGAGGCGCGAACCGACGACACAAGACAGGGAGGCAAACCAAGAACACAAGAAAACATCCCAGTCCTCCACCTCTGCCGGACGGCAGAGAAACAGTAATACAAAACAAAAACAACAAACTGTACAGAACCAAACCAATAGTTCGGATCTAGTAGAATAAACTAAGAATTACACATTCACTACACACAAGCATTGATTAATGAACATAATACAAATGTTTCTGGTAAGGTCCTGTGAACAACTAACTAATGATGATAACCTCAGCTTAAGATATGTCCGTCCTCACCAATGTCCCCACACCTATGTGTGTGCGAGCATGCAGGTCTGAATAAGGTTTCACCATGCAAGTGATTGACAGCTGGTGTAAGGAACCGTCAATCCGTCCTACAGGAATCGACACAGACATGGAGGAGGCAAGAGATGTATGCATCCAGGGTCCCAGAGAGTACAGAGGCCACAGGCGGATCAGCGCAGGGTCGATCACCCGCCAAGAGAGGAACAGATGGAAGCCCCAGGGGAACACCCACCAGCCGCAATGCTGGGGCCCGAGAGATCGCAGTGACGAGCCCATGGGCTCCGCCGGTAACCGGCTACGCCAGGGCGGGCCCGGATCAGGAACCGGAGGCCACGGGGACCAGGGGCACCCCGCCCCCCAGCGGGGCCCCAACCAGGGACCAGCCGACAAGGGCCCCCCGCCGCCGCCGCAGGCAAGGGGGATCCGAAGCCAACCAACGGACAACACACGCCGCCGCCACCCTGGACCAATACCCACCGCCAACAACCCGGCCCGCCCCCACACACCCACACGCCAGGGAGCCACAGCAAGAACCACAGCGGACGTACGCCCTCCCCAGGCCGCTCCCAGCCGGCACCTGGACATCCAGATCTTCCAGCTCCCAGGTCCAGATCCCGCCCCACGTAGGGTGCCAAGATCAGGGGCCCAGCCAATGCCGGACAGCCCCACCAGGTGAACAGACCAGCCAGCAGAAGTCCTGGAACCGGCAGGAGGCCTGGGCACCAGGCACGGTTCCCACCGATCCACCGGACGGCACCAACCTGTTCTACAAACCCGGCACCCCCAGAAGAGGTGCCCCAGTCCATCCAAGGAGGACGTCGGCCCGAAACAGCGGCCGCCCGACACACCGGACCACCCAGGATCCGCCCGACATGCACAAGGACCGAGCCGGGCCGGAACCGGGACCCCCGGCCCCACGCATCGAGAGCCATCATCAACCAGCGGGCAGGAGCAACCATCACCGACGGGGAGTGACGGGGAGGGAAGAAGATGCATCAGGCCAGAGAGCAGCCAAACACCCAACCTGACAGGTAGACATAGACAGACAGAGACACTCATACGTACCCTCCCTCTCATGCGTACACATTCTTACAAATACAGGACATACGAAAAAAGGACGCTATACACTCATTCATACTCCCATACGTACACTATACTCCATACTCCCAGGCCCAGGGAGAGACGCCCCAATAGAGAACCCTGCCCCTGCACCCAGGAGACAGACCCCTTTGCCCACCAGGACGGGGACAAGCAGACCGCCAAGGCCCCCACACCGGCAAGAGCAGCCCACCAGCCCAGGAACCCGACCAGACGCCCTGATGTTCTATCCGGGCACCGACCCCTGATGGTCCAACGAACAGGGGTGTGGAAAGACCCCCCAGCCTCTCTCCCCCCGCTCAATGTGGTGTTGTTGCGTGTTGTTCTAATGTGCACTTAAAACAGAGGGGGGGGACATGGGAATACTACCGGGTACCCCCATCTCCCCCCCCGGGCCCTCAGTGTCTAGATGCTTTTAACCAGTGGGTGACGGCACCACAGGCGAGGCCCCCACAACGGGCCCCTATAGGGGGCCCCCCATGAGGGGTCCCGCCCCCAGCGCCAATGCGCCACACCGCCAGGTCCCTACATTTGCATTCCATGTAAATGTTGCAAGTGTAAGTGTCTAAGTTGCTCAATAAAATCGGGACCCAGGCCGCCACCGGGTAGCGAAGACGGAAGCTCCATCCTGCACCCCAGTGACGTGCCCACGTCCCAAGGCCTTGTGAATGGTAGAATGAAGGAGCAGGTGGACAGAGGCATGGGGATGGGGAGAAAATAACTGGGGTGACCATTGCCAACCCCAGGGAGCCAGCTCCCCTGCTGACTCCAATAGGCACCCCCGTTCGGCTCGATCCACCAGGGGTGGGAGGCCCCAGCACGTCAAGTCGGGGCCCAAAACATGTCACTAGACACCCAGGTTGAGTTTAGCCCCCCCTCCCCCTCAACGACCTCCCCCCTCCCGTCCCAAGCGCACCCCGTTAAAAAGAGCGCCTGTGCTAGATGGTAAAAAGCCTCCCCGCCAATAAGAGACGCCCCAGGCACCGCCAGCGTCCGAGGGCCCCCGCGCCGAGGCCGGAACCCGGCGCACCACCGACTCGGGTACCCCGGACATGTCGCGCCAGGCCCGTGAGCAGACCGAAGTCCCGGGCGGCCAATCCCCAGGCCGACATCCTCCAGCCTTGCTACTACCGCCCGATGGCCGGGTGGCAACAGAACCCAGCACCTCCACCCACCAGCCCACACCCCACCAACCGGTCAGTCACCGTGGAGGCCGACCAACACCGGCCAGAGGCCCCCACCTCAGCACCCCCGCGAGCGCTAAGACCAAGACCCAGGAGCCATGTCCAGTGTCAATATAGCCGATCGGGCCCGGAGACGCCGGCCACCCGCCGCGGCCTCTCGCCGACGCCCGGACGTAGCAAGGGGACACCGGGGAGCAAGTGACAAGAACCCGCCAGAGTTCAGAGGAGATGGAAAAGGCAGCAGCGCCCGCCAACCACCGGCCGACCACAGCCCCCCCCCAGCCGGCACCGACGGCAGCGCCCCCCCCCGGCCAAGCCCCAGCCAGGGCCCCAGCCGGGGGGGACGCCGCCCAAGAACCCCGAGCCCCAGGCCAAGCCCAGACCCTCCCAGAGCAGCACAGCACCAGGCCAGTAACCCGTGTCCGCCAGCACGACCCCTCTAAGGCGCCGCATGCAGCCACTAGGAGTCACCACACAAAGCCCCCAAAGTCCCACCCCAGGCGAGAGTCCTGTGACCAGTTTTGACAGAAACCCCTAAAGATGTATTTTAAGATGTTGGTCACAAGCTTTATATGATTGGTAAATTTAAGGTCTGAGTGTAAAACTTCCCCCCTCACTTGACCTGATCCAAAACAGACAGCAGAAAGTTTAATGTGTTTGATAAAAATGTACCCTTTCAAAAAAACCAACTACAGGTAACATGACAGGAGAAAAAACATAGGAATGGAAAGTAATAGGGATTTGCCAACAGGGACCAAAAAAATGAGGATCGCACTTAATACATCCTGGGAGGAGTTATTACTGGGGTGAGATATAGTTAAGTAAATTCACTGATGGAAAACAGCAGCGAAGGAGTTGGGAGCTGAAACAAGAAAACAGTAAACACAAAGGGAACACACGGGTCAGAACGAACTAAAGCAGTACATGAGCACCTCCTCATACCAAACCTATCATAAATGCACCCACAACATAAAACACCAGAATACAAAACTGGTCAAGCTCGCCAGCATCAAAGTGTTTCAAACCTTCCATCATCCTGTCTCGAAGTCCTTTCAACAAGGCACCAGAAAACCAAAAGGCTGACAGTGACCAAAGATTTTCTTGACTGTACAAATCATAGAATTACTGGACTTCTACTTGTTGTTGGTTGGCTGGTAGAAAAGAGAGTGACACACTCCTCCCTTTCTTACAAAAAAGACAAGTACATCTAATGGGAAAAAAAATTTCTGGTCGTTAGCAACATGGTGGGACATGATGTGGAATCTAAAAGAGCTTCACCGATCATTTTCATCGAAATAACGTACCTGCAAATGGCAAGGAACGAGCAACATGTTTGTAATGTAGTTATGAAGCAGCATTATTCATTTCTGCCTGAGCTTTTTCAACAAATACAGAAATACTCAAAAAGCTATTATATTTCACTCAAGGTTGTCATATAGTTCAAACTTAATTCTGGGCCCTGCCCAGATAAATATCTGTAATAATGTCCTCATGCCTAGATGAAAAGTAAATAATTCAGAGCTCTGTATAGTAATATCCTGGCTGAGCAAAGCTGTATGCAGTCTCTCATCACTTCAAATACATGTACATATTTTAGACCGTACTGTAGGTTTAATATTCAAAGAGCCTTTGCAATGTCCTGGTAAGCCTTTTTTTTTTTCTGACGAGCATACACATCTGTTTCTTATTATCTGGATTACAATCATTCACAGCTGAAACTATAATTAGCTAATACCTATGGGCAAAATTTCCAGCCTGAGTGTGCCTCAAAAAGGCCCTCTGACTGCACTGTGCCAGTTTTAATACCTTTGTAATTGACAGTAATATAATATCAAATGTTGGCTTTCCATC
Source organism: Apricaphanius iberus (assembly GCA_028564705.1). Lineage (NCBI taxonomy): Eukaryota > Metazoa > Chordata > Actinopteri > Cyprinodontiformes > Aphaniidae > Apricaphanius > Apricaphanius iberus. Next base: position 685,960 of record JAPXFQ010001358.1, on the reverse strand, counting down.
AGCCAAACTTTCTTTCTTTCTTTCTTTCTTTCTTTCTTTCTTTCTTTCTTTCTTTCTTGCTTTCTTTCTTTCTTTCTTTCTTGCTTTCTTGTTTTCTTGGAAAGGATTGCTTAATAATCTAATTGACCAACAGAAATGAACCCAACACAAAAATTGGCTGCAGAATCAGAAATAATACAAATACACGCCTTGCAGGGCTCCCCAGTCGGTATAAAACACACATTTGAGGAGCTGGAGCGAGGAGGAAAATTTGTTCTTAATGGGGCGAAGGACTTTATTGATGCACACTGCCACTCGACCAAAAAGTTATTAACAATTTTCCCACAAGAACTGCTCCCACAGGAAAAGCTTTATGTAACGGGGGCCTCTCTTTGAATCCAAACAGGGTCATAGTTGTTTCTCTACTGTATAAATGGACACAACATGGAAGATTAAAGAGGTAATGTTTTCGAAATATGATTTTTTTTTTACCATCAAATATTTCACTTGATAAATGTGTTAAAACAGGCTTGGAAAAAGTTGTCCAAAAACTTATCTGGTGACGATTTCTTGTGCTGACCCAAGATGTCACTTTTCCATTATACGGAAGTGCTGGACACACTGTCGAACACGCAATTTCATGTTGAAGGGATGTCAAGCTTTCAAAAGAATTGCTTCACCCATTCTTTCCGCCAAAACAACGGCCTTTCAAAGAAAAGCCACTGCGTGAGTGACAGTGGCACTGATTGCACCAGGGAAGACGCACAGCAGCCATTCTACGTCTCAGCACGTCAGCTGGTTTTTCATTAAAATCCATCCCCTTCCAATAATTTCCACCCATCCTGTATTTGCTTTCCTGCCTTAATCTAAAAACTCACAGCAACGTCGTTTCGAGCGACTTGATACCCGTGCCTCTGCTTCGAGCAAACACCCACGGAGCTGTTGTTGTTGGTGGCAAGTCATTTCGCCGCTCTGCCTCTCAGACAAACGGCTATTACTGTTCTCTCCAAAAGCCTCCACTTAAAACAGGAGTGTGTGGGGACAGTGTGAAGAAACAGTTAATCTGTCGCACGTTGAGAGGAGGTGCAAGAAATGGGCTTTAAAATAGCACAAGGTGTTAGCAGCAGAGGGATGTGAACGGGGATTTATATCGTGATGGTGTTTCATTTGATCTTTATGAGGAAATAATGGTCATACATACAGATAGCACTGCATGTAGATAGTTTAATTGCCTCAAGTAAAGCGGGTCAGATGCGTCTATCTGGTTAAAATTATGACATTGCTGTGGAAGATGTAACAAATGACAACAATCATGATATTAGCCAATCGTTTCAGATATTAAATAGAAACATGTTAATCCCCCAAGAATTCATAGCAGGTAAGAAAAGACGCTGAATTTCCTTGACATGCAACGTTAACAGTTACAATAAACTAAAGTACATTAGAAGCATGGTTTTCAAAGTTTAGCCAGTGGTTCATGTTGTTGACACAAGCAAAAGATCGGCTATAAAGGTAGAGTAAAAATAACCCGATTTTGGTCTTGGCTCCAAATGGTTGCTAATTTAAAGTATAGCATTTACAGCCCTTGAGGAAACTTGAGTGGGTTACCCTGAATTAGGGACAGGTGCTTGACTAGCGACATCTTAAAAAGGGCATCTGCTAGGGAGAAAACAATTCACAAGAGTGAGGACATTTATTCAGCTTACTGTATTTCAAGTGGGTTTTCAAGTGTTATTAGAGTGAGGAAGTGTGCTTTGTCATTCTATGCATCACATCTTAAAAATCCTAGCCAGTGTTGAATTTTCGTTTAACTAAGAGCTGTCCAGTTATTTGAGAAGGGAAAAAAAACATCTCATGAAGTAAGAACGGTCAATTAAACATTAATTAAACTTTTTTGTGTTTATTCATGCATAGTACTAAGAATCATCATTAGAAAGCAGGAATAGCAGGAGGCAAGGAATAAAAAGTAGCTAGTATGTTTGGGGATTTTTAATTTTTTTTTGCCTCTTGGACACCTGCATCTGTCTTGCATGTCTTAAAAAACATCTAAAACACGCAGAACAATACATCCTGGGGCCCAAAGTTGTGGGCCAGTCTGCTAGAAAACCAATGAAAGAATACAGAGAACATAAAAGCTCTACATAGAAACCCACAATCCCCTTACTAGAATGCACCAGAAGGCTAGCAAGTGATCTACCATGCAGCCCACAATAAATAGAAACAAACTTTATAAAGTCTAGTAAGAACTGTGTTGAAAAACAACTGAATCTGCATGACAGAATTCATACAAATAATCAGTAAATACAATGCTATTAAATATTACCTGTCAGGATTAGCTAAAGTGTAAAAGTCTAACATATTTAACAATGTGCTATAACTACTTTCCAGTTAAAGTGCTAATGTTATCATAAGTAAACAAGCTTATTCTGTGCAAGAGGTCCAACCTGTGGGGCCCGACTCCCTTAAAGTGGTGCAACAGAACTCAGGGTTGTGCAAGGCTTTCATACCAAAGAAACGGATAAGATGTTGTGCAAACAGACAAAATAATACAATAAGTGATGATCAGAAGTCTGCATTAAACTTTTGGTTTATCTCAATAGAGTTTGGAGACTTAGGGATGCTTTATAGTAATGAGTTTAACTACACTGTAGGAGCTGTTGCAAACATTTATAACTCCATTCCTTATGGACACAAACACTATTTACGCTGACCCCACCATGCAGCTGCAGCTTCCTTCATGAAACATTATGCATAGACTAGTTGGTAGATAGATGGACATACAGTATATAAATAGTTTGATGGTTAGAAAGATAGTTAGGTAAGCATTACTGTATATCAGTTGCGTTGCCTGAAAGGCTTGCCAGATGACTTAATTAATGAAGAAAGGAAATGTGTCAGGACGATGGAGTAAGAAAAGCTTTGGGATGTTAAATCATAAGCTGACAGGCTCAGAAGGATCTGTTTAAGGTTATACAGCACCGTATGCACACGAGCTCTGACATCCTGATATCTGATCCTTAAACAGAAAGATGAAGAGAGGGTTTCAGATGAGTATATTTGCACCATGTCACACATATATATATACCGTGGGGAAAAAAAGTATTTAATCAGCCACCAACTGTGCAAGTCCTCCCACTTAAAAAGATGGGAGCGGTTTGTAATTTTTATAATAAGTACACTTCAACTTTGAGAGACAGAATGTAAAAGAAAAAGCCAGGAAATCACCTTGTATGATGTGTAAAGAATGATTTGCTTAACGGTGCAGAAAATATGTATATGGCCGATACCACAAGTTCCTTTGCAAAGTAACCGTGTTAGGGAATGAAAGAGATCAAACGTTTCCTGTAGGTCTTCCTCAGGTTTTCACACACTGTAGCTGGTATTTTGGCCCATTCTTCCATGCAGATCTTCTCTAGTGCTGGGATGTTTGGGGGCTGTCGCTGGGCAACGCTCACTTTCAACTGCCTCCACATATTCTCTATTGGATTAAGGTCTAGAGACTGGCTAGGCCACACAGAACCTTGAAATGCTTTTTACGTAGCCACTCCTTTGTTACCAGATTGGTGTGTTTGGGATCATTGTCATGCTGGAAGATCCAGGCAGGTTTCATCTGCAGTACTCTCCCTGATGAAAGGAGGTTTTTGCCCCAAATTTCATGATACATGGTTCATCATTTCCTTAATATGGATCAGTCATTCACTTTGCAGAAAAGCAGCCCCAAAGCATAATATATCCACCCTCATGCTTCACAGCGGGTATGGTGTTCTTGGGATGCAACTTAGCATTATACCTCCTCCAAACATAAGTAGTCGTTTTGTCTCATCTGTCCACATGACATTCTCCCAGTCCTAATCATCCAGATGGTCTCTGGCAAACTTTATATAGGCCTGAACATGTACTGGCTGAAGCAGGGAGACTGCAGGATTTGAATCCATCATGACGAGGTGTGTTAATAGTAACCTTTCATACTGTGGTCCCAGCTCTCTTCAGGTCATTTACCAGTTCCCCCATGTAGTTCTGTGCTGTTCCATCATCGTTCTCAAGATCACTTGTACCCCACTAGGTGAAATCTTACATGGAGCCCCAGGTCGAGGTATATTGTCAGAAATCCATTTTCTATTAATTGCTCCAGAAGCTGATCTCTTCTCTCCAAGATGCTTATGTATTGTACATTGGCTCATTCCAGTCTTGTGCGTGTGTACAATCTTGTCCCTGGTGTCCTTAGACAGCGCTCTGGTCCTGGCCATGGTGGAGGTTGGAGTCTGAGGGGGTTTTCACATGGTACGGGAGTCAGTTCTCGGGTACCGTATTTGATCAAAATCCACTTATCTCGTACCATGTGACCACCGCCTGGACCGTGCCAGGATACGGCCCAAGAGACCTGCCTTGGAGGTTGTATCGGAGTCCAGGTACGAGTGGATATGGATCATGTGAACACAAGCCGTACTCTGGCTATACCAAACACAATAGACGCGCTCCACACGGAAATGACGACACCGCCGGCCGAAATGACACAATCACCTCTATACCATAAAAAGACCAAAACAACGCTGTTCAAGCATCCCACAGCCACACACCAGGTTAAAAAACGACGGGTTTGCTACAACACTCACCCTGTAGATGGCTTCAGGTACCAGTTGACCAGTTTGTTAACATTCTTGGCTGTTGCTCGTTTTATGACGTCGGTACTTCTCACTCCCTTGTTTGTTGGATAGCTACAGAATTATTTGTATACTGCCAACTGCTGCTTTTGTCGAGTCCGTCATGTAAAACACTGGATTCCAACACGGGCCGAGATTCGCGCCATGTGAACAGAAAAAATTTGCATTTTTCTCTGGCCATTTTCTGGCACGACCACACATGTGAAAACGGCCTGAGTGTTTAAAGGTTTGGGCAGGTGTCTTTTATGCAAATAATGAGTTCATCCATCAATGCATGTAAATAGTGGAGGATAGAAGAGGTCTTTAAAGAAGAACAGATCTGTGTGGGCCAGAATTTTTGCTTGGTTGCAGTGGCTAAATTCTTATTTTCTGCACCATTATACAAATAAATTATTAGAAAATCATACTTTGTGATTTTCGGGATTTTTTTTTTTACATTCTGTCTCTCAAAGTTGAAATATACTTATGATGAAAACTACAGGCCTCTCTCATCTTTTATAGAGGGGGAATATGCACAATTGGTGACTGACAAATAAAAAAAAACAACAAAAAAAAAACAAATATATATATATATCATATATATAAAATATATATAGCATATATAGCAGTTATTAATGTGTATTTGGTTTAAAATGTTCCTGGTAAAGGTTGTTAACAATGTTTAGACTGTATTCAGTGGACCATATAATGTTTTATTCACCGCTGTAGTGTAGCTATACTAACATTTTATATTAAAATGACTAGAGTCCCTTTTTTCGTATGTCTTCACTAGTACCTCTCTAAGCTTCAGGTGGGTGAACCGAACCATGCTCAGCCTGCTAATTTCATACGACTCAATTTCCTCATTGGCCCATGCGCTCGGTGCGCGCAGGGGACGACTGCGCCCCGCGTGTGCACGCGTTGGCGCGCGCGTGCGAGCCTCGCAGAAGTTATTATGTAAGATGTTCCCAGTCAGTCACATCCCCGCTGGAGTCTGAGGCATGACGAGGGCGCTTTAAGAGAAACCTCAGCTCCTATCCGGGATCCAGGCAGGACATACACCTTCTTCTGCTCCACCGACACAATTCACCTGGTGCACAACTGAGTCACAGAAGAAAATAATACTGCGGTAAGAAAAATATTATTATGCATATAAGATGGTCTTAAATCTGTTTTTTTTTTCATTTAACACCGAAAACTTCATAGACTCTTTTTTTCCTGTGCATGTAGATATTTACCTCTCAATAATTTTAATCATGGGACTTGTTCTTCTCTTTCACCCCCTGATCACAGTGTGTTCTCCATAAAGCACGCTAAAAGTGTTAGTGGCTCCCGTTCAGTTCCCACTCATCAGGTCTCTAAGTGGAACTAGTGTTGCGTCTCCTCCCAGACACAGGAGCGTCCCCCACCTGCCCCGGAGCTTTAGAAGGTCCGCCTCAGAACGAGCAGACAACGCACTGTTGGCGCGGATCGTAGAAGGCGGGTAGGTCACACATGCAACACCCGGTAAACGTCTCAGTTCATCGCGTCGTGGAGGCTAATTTTATTTTTTTATTCTCCATGTCTTGATGTATTTCAAAAATCTTTTAAAAATACATCAAAAATAATTTTATCTCTTCATTTATCTATTATGCCCCCCCTACCCATTCAGGTTCTATTCCATTCTTAAAAATTTAAATCACTTCTGTTGTTAAGAGTGCAATCTTTTATGAGCTGAAGGTGAAAGCTTTTGTAAATTTCCTGTCTCACACTCCTTTTTCTGACAGCAGATACAACACACAGCACTGCCTGACATTAAATGTCAAAATTCTGCCATAAATAATCAACATCAAGGCTGCTCTGTAAGTACCAGTCCCACTAGAAGAAATGTGCCCAGGATAGGCTCTTTTTTTTTCGTTCCTTTTTTTTTACTGGTCTCTCAAAAGAAGGACTTCAAATGGTAATTGAACTTGTTTTGTGCTTGTACTTCTTTGGTGAGGAACACTCAGGCTAATCACCACAAATGAAACAGCCCATCCTAATAGGTCATTACAGCTCATAACAGAGACGGCCACAAGCCATTAATGTCCCACCTGTCAACATTTATCATTGTTAAAGAGTCATCTGTTAAATATGATAAATGCTGCAGATATAATTCTGTTTGCATAGCTGTGTTGCAAAACTAATAGTCTGGGGGAATGGAAATCATATCAAATCATATCAGTAATGATTTCAGGGATTTGCATTCACTCTTCAAAATATGGACACAAATAAGGATATCTGCGCACAGCATTCATATGCTGTTAGTCTTGGAAAAACTGTACTGTTTTTCTGGGATGTTTTCCAGTACATTAATTTATACTGTGGGTGCCTGTAAAGACCACATGTGCCATCACTGGGAACATTGTCCTTTATGGAGAGAAAAAAAAATAGATTACCATCTTCTGAAGGAAAGAAGAAGCAACAGGAAAAGATTGTCAGTGAAAGTGCAATGATTATCATCTTTATTGTGAGGGAAATTTAAATCAGCAAGCTATTATAGCAGTGCTGCAAAATCTGGATCTTTTTGTCGCTTTGTTTTGCTTTGTTGATGATCTTTCATGAGTGTATCAGTTATTCTTCCTTCCTGCACTCAAGAGGAGAGAGAGAGAATCTGTGTTCCCCCCTCACAGCCTCATATCTGCATACAAACATTGTTCATTTTCATCATGAATTTCCCATTATTCTAATAGTGAATCCACTGTCTATGTGCACAAAGTGATATTTGTCTGGCAACAGCTAGGGATGGGCTAGCATAAGATCCTCACTGTATATTAACCATGAGTAAAAATAGAAGGGTTTCTCGATATCTGGACAAAATGTATTACATTGCTTTAACAAAACAAATAAAACAAAACATAACAATTCCTCCTGCTGCTAAAATATTTATCACATAATTAATATAGTTATATTAACGTTATATAGTCATCCATTGTCAATTTGGCATCTATAAAATTATTCCTGTTTTGATTAACTACATATGTTTTAGCAAAACTTTAAAAGTCTGTTAAATTTAGTTAATAGTTCCCAAGTGCACCCTATTGCATTGAATGCTATATTTACCCGTACTGCTCCTAATGCAGTAAAAAGATGATCACCAGCCAGATGTGCTTAGCGATGCTAAAATACCGACTTGTTCAGATCTAAAAGTTGACCAGCCAATCAATTACCCGAAAACTATATTCACTTAGTGCATCGAAATTAAGAGCTATCATCATTTTCAGTTCATTAATTTAAACTTGTTCTTTAATGCACAGTTTTTCAAATCTTACTAAAAATAAGATGGTTTGGAATGTATTTTTTGATTCATAAATAGTGAAAATCTTGTAATTTTCTTGTTTTCAGTTTTATGAAGACTAGAGTCACACAATATATTGGATTTTAGCCATGTACAGTGGTGGGGAAAAATATTCGACAGCCTCCGATTCCGCAAGCTGCCCTAATTAAAACGATGAGAGTGTCATTTTCATCATACTTATACTGTGAGAGACAAAATGTGAAAAAAGAAATCCAAAAAATTACATTGTATGATTTTTCGAGGCTATTTGTGTAACGGTTGGGAAAATCAGTATTTGATCAATAAAAAAGTTCCCCTCAATACCTTGGAGTGTAACCTCGGTTGGCAAGGTTTATCAGGTTTTCACACACTGTAGCTGGTATTTTGGCCCATTCTTCCATGCAGATCTTCCCCAGATCTGTGATGTTTTGGGGCTGACGCTGGGCAACGTAGACTTTCTATTCTTTCCAGATTGTCTGTTGGATTGAGGTCTGAAGAGTGGTTAGGCCACTCCAGAACCTTGAAATGCTTTTTAGTAGCCACCATTTCCTGCCCGGGCGGTTTGTTTGGGATCATTGTCCTGCTGGAAGATCCAGCCATGTTTCCTCTTCAATGCTCTCCCTGATGGAAGGAGGTTTTTGCTCAAAATCTCATGGTACATACACCCATTTTTCCTTTCCTCAATACAGATCAGTCATCCAGTCCTCTTTGCAGAAAAGCAGCCCAAAAGCGTAATGTTTCCAACGTCATAATTCACAGACGTATGGTGATGGTGTTCTTGGGATGCAACTCAGCATCCTTCCCTCTTCAAACACTCTAGTGGCATTTATACCAAAAAGTTTTATATTCCTCTCATATGACAACATGGCATTATCCCAGTCCTCCCCTGGATCATATGGATGGTCTCTGGCAGACTTTAGACAGGTCTAGACAGGTGATGGCTTGAGCAGGGGGACCTTTCGAGTGCTGCACGATTTTAATCAATGTAGTATATTATTACTACAATAGTAACCTTTGTTACTATGAGCCCAGTTCTTTTCAGGTCAATGACCTGTTAGTTCTGGGCTGTTTCATCACCATTTTAAAGATAATTTGTACCCCATGAGGGTAGATCTTGCATGGAGCACCAGGTTGAGGGAGATTACTACATATGCCATTCTCTAATAATTGTTGCAAAAGTTGATCTCTTCTCACTAAGCTGATTGTAAATTAGCTTATCCCAGTCCTGGACAGTTCCCTGGTCTTGAAATCTGTTATTACTTGAGAACCGTCTCAAAACGCTTATGATTCCTCATTTTAATTCTGCAGACATCAATTATATCTTAATATGAAATAACACACACAGTGGAAACCATGTTAGCACTACCGCATAGGTGCTTCTGGATTGACTGCTTTGTAGATGCCAGCCAAAAGTCCATGATGTTGCATTACATTGCCGTATTTAAGCTTCCCAAGATGCATTTTCTTTGTAATATTTTTGATATACTCTACAAAAAGGTTAATGGCAGTGGATAGCAAATTTTCTGCAAATAATTTGGATTTGGGTTACACAAAAAATCCGCAGTTAATCAACATTGCTAAACTGGGAGTAGTGATCACTGTCATTGAAGCTACAGCACTTTTTCTCCTTTATATGTTATAGTCCTTGGGGAAGCAATTGACAGGTGATACCTAAAAAAAGACATCTAACCAAAATGAAAATTAGTATTAGACAGGGATAGCCTGATTCATGTAGGAGTAGTTGCATTTCTTCCAGTATTATAATAATGATTGGTTGACACTCTTTTTGTTTCCACTTTTTGCTTTTCATGACCAGATATATTACGAAACAGCTGATTGTGTCATTGCCATAAGCAAGAGAAAAATGCTCCAGCCTTCTTTCAGCTAGCTGATAGTGAGCAGCAGCAGTAGGCAGGGTAAAGACATTGTTGAATCACACAATGCTTTATAAAGCCAGATCAAAGTTTATTCACTTCCTCTTCGTCTCATTAAGAGCGATTTGAACTGTATAAATTGTATAATGGAAAATTTCGGAGGTTTTGAGTGAGTTTTACAAAAACAAAAATAAAAAATAAAAAAAAAGAGTTTGTTTTGTTAATATGGTCATTCTGAGCAGCAACAACAAAACATTATTACAAGTTAATAATTCAGTAGTCAATTGTTGGAAGACACGTTTACTCGTCTGATTAACTGACTCACTTTCAAATGCAATTTGTTTCAAATCAACTTTTTTCTTTTTTAGGCCACAGAAGAAGACCAACATGAACCTGAAACTATGGATCACGAAACACTGAAATATGTAAATAAAATTCATCAAGTTATAACATCAGGCGTGACAAAGTGAACTCATTCATTCTTTATTGACGGGAGTCAAGAAACGTCACATCATGGAGCTGCAGCACAACACCAATCATAACCAGGCCTTGTGGCGAGAGATACCATGGGAATCCACCGAGGACTGCTCGCTCTCAGTGAGCGGCACCACTTTCATCATCATTGCTTACAGCACAGTGATGGCACTGGGCCTCATCGGGAACTCCTGCCTGGTGTTTGTCATCATGCGGCACAAGGAGATGCAAAATGTTACCAACATCTTCATTGTCAACCTGTCTTGTTCTGATATTCTTATGTGTATTATATGCCTGCCGGTTACTATCATCTACACACTGATGGACCAGTGGATCCTTGGAGACACCCTGTGTAAGCTCACACCCTTCATCCAGTGTATTTCAGTTACTGTCTCCATCTTCTCCCTTGTCCTCATTGCCATGGAGCGCTACCAGCTCATCGTGCATCCAACTGGATGGAAACCACTGGTGAGCCAGTCCTATGTGGCGGTGACTGTCACCTGGATCGTGGCCTGCCTAATCTCTGTGCCTTTCCTAAAGTACAGTGTACTTACCTTGCCTTTCCAGAACTTAAGCCTCCCCATCCCTGTCACCGACCACCTCATCTGCATGGAGCTGTGGCCATCCATTTCAGAGCGCCGAGCATACACCACCTCCCTCCTCGTCTTCCAGTACCTTCTCCCCCTCACGCTCATCTTGGTCTGCTACCTGCACATCTACCTGCGCCTGAGAAGGAGGAAGGATATGGTGGAGCGTGGACGGAGCACTACTCAGAAGAAGAACAAGGGCTCCACGAGGATCAACGCCATGCTGATCTCCATCGTGGTGGTGTTCGCCCTCTCCTGGCTCCCACTCAACATATTCAACACAGTGTTTGATTGGAATCATGAGGCCATCCCAGCTTGCGGCCATGATTTCATCTTTTCCTTCTGCCACCTTACAGCAATGATCTCCACCTGTGTCAACCCAATCATCTATGGGTTCCTCAACAGCAACTTCCAGAAGCAACTCAAGTCCACTGTGTTGCGCTGTCGCTGTTGGGGGACAGTAGATAGGTATGAAACTGTCCCACTCTCTACCGTTAGCACAGAGGTCACCAAAGGGTCCGTTTTCAGTAATGGCTCTATCACCATTAACTCATAAATCAATTCCCGAAAAAAGGAAATAAATCTGGTAGAACGGGGGTACCTTAGCCATCCCATTGATTTTTTGGGGGGGCTTTCTGTTTGTTGATAGTGATGAAAGATCCCCATTACAAAATAGAAATCTATTAAACAACAGTGAAAAGCAAAGTGTTGACACTTCATTGGTCTGGCACAGTTGTCTTGATTTACAAAGGGTTCCAACTGAAGAGGAAGTAGAAAACAAACAATGCAAAGGTTGGGCCAGTTGAACTACTGCTGGACAGCCGAGGAGACTTAACATGGGCATATGGTGTAAGGACCTACAAGTGGATAGACGCTGTTTAAACTGATGGACATGTTTTTTCCCCCGTAAAGCTTTAACACCTATTCTGAAGTCTGGAGTTATCAGAGGACCTCCTATATTTTACCTGCTGTAGATTTGCTCGGCAACCAGAGAGCACTGGAGAAAACCAAGCAAATATTCCCTTCAGTAGAGTTGCTTAATGTTATTAGTGGTGATGAAAATATTATGAGGGATTGTGAACTTTGATGTGTTAATGATTATCAACTGAGTAGCTTATCATGCAGCTGAAGGAGACAGTATTAGTGCTTTAGATGTGGCTCTAGACGCTCATTCAGTCGATTTATTGGCACCGTCTTAATGCTTTTATTATTATCTAAAGTCACCACTAGTGCTGTAACAGTGGTTCTCAGATAACCTCGGCTGGAGCTGCATACGTCTCATGCTGTCAACCGGGCTCTGGACTCCAATCTGTATATATGTGTGGGATACTGTCTGCCGTAAAAAAAAAAGTGCCATACAGCAACCGTATATCAGCTGCAATAAAACAAAAATAAAAATGACCGTAAAGGACTTTGTCAGAGCAGGTTTCTTCTGCTGTATATGTATCACATGACAGCGTTATAGTTTATGGTCTGGTCTAAAGTAAAGAGCACTTTGTAGCCTAGCAAATATCTCTTGGTGACCTGTTGTTAGACACTTTGTGCATTTTTAATCGCATTAAATCGTATACGTTATCTTCAACAATAAACCCTGTGTTGTAATATTTGGGGTTAGATGTAACAGTGAAACAATAAACTTAATTTTATCACATTTTAACTTGACATTTCCAGTTATTGCACCCTTGTGAAAATAATACAAAAAGAAAAAAAAATATCTGGGTATAAAATCTTATTAACGGTTTTAAATTTACGGTGTCTTATATACGTATTCACAACCCCTTTGTTCCCTTTTTGTCACATTGCAGTCACAAATTTTAATGTATTCTATTTGGACTTTAAATGAAGACAAAACAGTGCACAATTGTGATGTGAAATCCTAAAGAATGATGCTGCCACTGTTATGTTTCCCTGTGGGAGCGATCTGTTCAGAACAATGTCCAGTTTTTTGTTTCTGCCACACAGGTAAAAAGATACAGTTTTGGTTTCATCTGACCAGAGCACCATCTTCCACATGTTTGCTGTGTTTTCTTCAAGAATTCTGTCACACTGCAACTTTATATGGCTTTCTTTCCATAAAGGCCTTCTTCTTGCCACTCTAAAGGCCAGATTTTTGGGGGGCCTAACTAAAGGTCTACACAGAACATACTCAAGAACAGAGCAACGTGTTCTCTCTTTCAGGATAAATCTGGGAATTTCCTTTTTTTTTGTTAGGCTTATAGTCATGTCATTCTCTTTCATTTTTGGATGATGGAGTAAACAATGTACAGTCCAAAGCTTGGGGTACAGTTTTATAACCCAGGCCTACTTTAAACTTCTCCACAAATTAAGACCTGCCTGCTGTTTTTCTTGGTCTTCATAATGGTCTTTGTTCCTTCCTGAAACCTCTGATGGCTTCCGAAACACCTAGATTTATAGTAGCGGTTCTGTTTGCTATTGCTTATGGAAAAGGTCACTTCCGGGGGCAATAGATTTTGATTGGCTGTATCTAAATAAACGTGGTGAAGAAAAAAAATTACCTAACTTTTCAGATTTTGATTTTGATAAAAAAAAATTAAAAAAAACAATGTATAATTTTCTTGTCATGTCACAAGAGCCTACTACTTTCTGTTGGTCTATCAAAACAAAATTGCAACAAAAAAATGCTGAAGTTTGGGATTGTCATACAACTGACCATAAAAAGACTCAAGGGACATGAATACGTCTGTAAGGTATCAATTCTAACCCCAATTTTAACATAAATATAAATTAACTGATCAAGGTATAAGTCTAGTGTTAAACATGATGATGGTGCAGTTCATTAACTGTTGTCTTATATATCTTTTAAATGCTGTTAAGAACTTGGGCGAAGTTCTAGTTTTACCATTCAGAGATTGAACTCTGACAAACCACTACATTTCATCATCACCTGAGCAAAGTGGGTGCAGCCTTTTAGTTCAAATAAAGGTCGATGGAGGGATTTTAGCCTTCAAATTATATAAACAAACAGGAAAAGCAGACGTGCAAGTGGTGCATGGCTTGAATAGACACTGATTAACTGCAAGAGAACACAAGGCTGGTGTATTTATCTAATATCCTGTCAGCATCTGATTAATGTGACAATGTAACAGCCTAATGAAGACCCTTGTGTAATAGGTACAAATTATCTTTTCATAATATACATTTTTCAAGATATGTCTGAGGCCAAGCTAAGTGTGCTGTCTCAGTTTGCATTATTCAGTTCATTTTGATAATTTGCAAAGTAATAAAAGGAACAACTTCAGGTTGTTTTTCCAAAGACAGTTTAGCCAGTAGGAGAGCTTTCATAGGTCCTTGTCAGCACAATAAGCTGTATGCTTCCGCTGTCTTGGCCTGGACTGACCTTTTGCAGACTCCAACTCCAACCTCTGTTCCTTTAAATTCCAGCCCTCTCACCTGTCTCACTTTTTACGGAGCTTCACCAAAGTGAAGTAGCTCTTCTTGTTTTGTGAGGCACAAAGCACCCAAGATACCGGAGGCGCCACCAAGTGGCACTTGAAAACGAGTGGATCTTAAGTTATATCTTCTTTTTTTTATTACCATTTAACCAGGCCAGAGGCACTTTACTTTGCTATGAAATGAAGCTCAGCTGGAGACAGACCTTTAATGAGTCCACCGGGCCAGACTCTCCTTGTCGGTGGAGCAGTTCCAGAAAGATTATCATCTTGGCTCTCTTGCATTTTAATTTCGAGACAAATTCTCATATAAGCAATCTGTGCAGGTCACAGGAACAACATGAACAAGTTGGCCACAGATGTGCTCAAGCTGTTGTTTTGAGCATTTTAATTTGCCTTTTTTTTGCCTGCTTTTCTAAAAAAAAAACAAAAAAAATTAATGTTTTCCCTTTTTGTGAGGATGTTATATTTTATGCAGAGCTTCAGAATTAGTTGAACAGTGTTTATTTACTTTCATTTGCAATCATGGAAAATAGTTCAGTGCATATCTCATACCAAAATAATGTTTTTGCTCTTGGGGGGCTTTTCTTTTATTGTTCATTTATGAGTCAATTGAACTAATTAGTAAAATCATCAATTTGCTTAATCGCCTATCTTTGTCTTGAAAAATAGTTCCTCCTCATATCAGGCGCTTCCCCTTGCTGGAGATTTACAACAGACCGGTCACTTCGGTTAGTTGCGTTTATTGTTTTATTACTTTAAAAGTCTTATCAGAATGACACTACAGCAACCTACACAACAGTTAACATAGTCGTAGAAGTTTGGATTTCAATGTGGCAAAAAACCAGGTTGCCAATTTTTGGTAGTACCTCTTACAAACATTGTTTTAAGCTGTACGTTCTATGTGAAAATATCACTTTTATTTTGTTAAGATCAGAGCTTTGCATGTAACATAAATTTTACGGTGCGTTCACACCGCACGCTTTGTCAGCGTCAAGCAACGCTCATAACGCATCTAGTTGGACGCATACACATTTTTAAGATGAAGCTTGCAAAGCGAGTGGGCGGGCCTTTCTCTGGCGGATGTCTTTAACACTTGCAGATCATGATTGGCTAGACAGCGTCGACGTCGGGTAAGGTCACTGTAGTGAGATGCTCTGATTGGTTGGTGCAATGCGGCAGTGTGAACGCACCGTTACTGGTGTGTCTTGTAAAATAGGTTTCCAACACATATGTTGATGCGAGGGGCGGCCATATTCAAGCTGGAACTCAGCGTGAGAAAAGATCTCCGAGATTTTAAGGGGGAGGTCCGTGTTCCAGTGGATTTTTTTCCCCACTCAGAAGTTGAAATTTCTGAGTTGAGACAACGAATGTACAAGCACCATAAATTTCTGTCCAGCTTTAGCTGGTGTAGCAACACTACAATTTCTAAAGTCAAACTTGTTGCTAACCAGCTCAATATACTGTAGTTTTTTGTTGTTTTTTTTTAAAAATTTTATCAGCAAATAAAGTTCTGAAGTTGTAGTCCAACACCTTAGATGGTACGTAAAGGTTGGTTATATGCGCTATTTTCACTGTGAATCCATTTAAAATGTTCTCACCGATTTTAATTATTATTTTTTGCCAGCTTATTTTATTAGTGTAAAAAACGATCTGCCAGTGGTAAAGAAAAACAAAATCATAACTATGTACTCACACTCTAGTCAGTGGTTTTTCTGATTAGTTAAATGCCTGTGACTGGTCTGAGTGCGACAAATTAGAAGTAATTATTGGACTCTGTAGATGTTGGAGCCTGTGATCAGGACTGTGTGTGTATGTATGTGTGTGTGTGTGTGTCTTTAGCTCTGATCTTAGCACATTACTTTCCTCCAAACGATTTAATATTTCAGATTAACTGCAAGGCGATGATTGCTGTATGCCTCTGATTAAAAACAGAAAAGTGGACTGGCACAGGCTCATTTTCCATGATGATATTGATCTTATGTAAATCATTCACATCCTGCTGCTGTACTGTTGCTTTTTCATATACTGGATGCTTGTCAGACCCTTTATAATAAAGCATAACTACTACTAATTTGCTGTTGGGTGTATCTTAGGTAAAAGGTTTAGTCTCATTTGCAATATGAAACCAATGGAAACTGTTTTCTGCCATATTTGTTTTCTAAGTAATGCCAGAGTGACAGATGGATTGAACTAATTTGAAAAAAATACACTTTGCATTGAAGATAAGACTGTGCCCGGGCCATTTGCTTGTCAGCAGGATATTACAAGCTGCTATTCCCCACTGAAATCACCAAGATGAATAAAATTCGATCTCTAATTCAGTTTGTTTACATTTCATACCCTATTGGCAAACATGCTGACTGCCTCGTGTATTTGTGGTGTAGATTATGCAAATCTAGTAAAAAAAAAATATATTTTCAAGGAGATAGCAGGTAAATCAAGTAAAACAGGCAACGCGCTAATTAAATGGCAGGGAGCCCATTTTTATTCTTACCAATAAACACAATTAATGCATTATTTTACCTGACAGTTTTAACGCACACTGTTGCCATCTTCAGATCTTCCACATGTGTTAATGTGACTTCAAATCCCGTTGTTCATGTGCGGACAGCAGAGGACAATGTCGCCCTCTGCTGTCCGCATTTTTTGAGCACCGCGTCCCATGTGTGGTCCAGAGTGTATAGACCAGGGAGGCCCAAACTTTTTTCCTTAGAGGGCCAAAATGAAAGGCTGTCAGACAGCCGCGGGCCGAATACTTTACCTTACTAAAAGTGAAGTTTTTATTTATTTATTATGTGGTTAATTAGCCTTGCTTTCTGTGTAACTAACAAACAAAATGAAAATAAGTAAGTTATAGCCTTTCAGAAAAGACATGTCTGTACTGTTAACATTTTTTTGAAACATCTTTTACAAACCTACTCTACATTCCCCTTGTAGTTCCCTTTATTTAAATTTTAAAACTAATTTGTGATATTTCACTGTAATTTAAGCACCATCTGATAGGACTATGTGCACCCCAATATGCTTATATATACAACACTCATTGGGCCCATTTTCTACAAACAGTAATGGAAGAGTATTGATGATGCATATTATGCTGACTGTTAGTGGATTTTTATGTAAAACCCAGAGCATTCCCTGGCGGGCCAAACTGAATGGTTTGGGGGGACGATTATTGTGATCAGGGGCGATTCTAGGATCAGAGGTTTAGGGGTGCTGAGCACCCAGGCCCTTTTGTAGACATTGGCGAAAGGGCCCCTATTAGAAAAGAACAGCGGAGAATTTTAGATAAGGGTCTGGGGGTTCTCCCTAAAGACTTTTTGGAATACTTGGATGTGATTTCCTATATTCTGGTGCATTTTAGTCATTAACAGATGTAATAGAGGAGTACACAAAGGAGGGGGAATTCTGTGAGTGAACTATCAATTCTTACAAGTTTGACTAAATTTGCTATAAAAATAAATATAAACTTAAACTTAAACAATAGCTAAAACACAACACAGACACACTCTCTCTCTCTATGACGTGCTCCCTCATTCTTTCACAACTTTAAACTCTGAACCTAAATTTCAAATACTTTCTCCAAAAGCATGGGCGCCGTAAAGGGGTGGAAGGTTAGGACGATTCTAAGGGCCCAGGCTGATGAAGGGCCCAGAAGAGCAGACCCTCTTTTTCTTTTCTTATTTCTTTTCTCTTTTTTATACATACGTTAAATGTGCTAGGGCCCCTCATACACTTAATGTGTATTTTGTCCGTTTTGACCATAGATTTAATATTTAACAAACAAATAATGTATTTACTGTTTAAGTCACACCCCCTCACAATGGTTCATTCCACCTGCGCTGTCCGAGCTACACTCGCTAGCGTAACGTCTATTGCTTATTGCATTTGTTATGATGCAGTGCAGATAGTGACACACGCAGGCATGTCACATCAAAAGTCAGGGCATCAAAAACGGAAAGAAAAGAAGGAAAGAGAAGACCGAGAACGCCAAAGTCGACAGTATGTCACACAGTTTTTCAAAAAGAAAGGTAGCTTGCCCTATTCCTGTATTCCAAAACTTTCACTTACTTATTTTTGTTGCTACATGACCTGCTTTTATCTAGCTAGCTTAGTAAAATAATTACTGAATTATGATTTACATCCAACAATAATAACATCTCTGCTGTCTCCGGGTTATCATGTCTCGTAGACACAGATTCAGCGGCCGCTGCACACCCACGTCTTCCTTCCCCCGCGGCCCCCGTCCCCGTCTCAGCCAAACAAGGTGAGCCTGAGCGCAAAACTTCACGAAGATTGAAAGCTCTAAGCACGTCTTATCTACTGTGTTCTCCACATGATGATAACTTTACTAAACAAAAAGTAATCTACACGCTTCAAAAATTACAAAATCAGTTTGCCGTGTGTTCTGTGAAGTGACAGTGCTGCTGCTACGATCGATGCTGTCAAACTTGACGTTCTTAATATGAATAAAATGCCCCTTGAAAAAATAATATAAAGTGGAATAAAAATGTGTCTGTGGTAACCATTGGCTATAATTAGTTTACAGAATAGATATTTAATATTTTATATTAAGAAAACTATACAAAAAAAATACAGTTTTGGATTGTCTAATTTTTTTCTTGTGTTGTATAGTTATCTATTTCATATTATTCAACAATGCAGGTGGCGAGAGAGCATTCAGTAAGCTCAAACTGATTAAAAATTATCTTAGGTCTGCTATGTTGCAGGACAGACTTTGTCACCTTGCCATACTGTCCATTGAAAGCAAACTGGCAAGAAAGCTGAACTTTGATGATTTGATACATGATTTTGCCAGCAGAAAGGCACGCCGCTGGGCCATTATAAAGTGATGTTGAACATAACTTGTTATACCTGGATAACAAACAGTTTATGTCTGGTTCAGTACTTGTTTAGTCCTGGACTGGTTTAGGCCTGGCATTACTCCTGGTGTGTCTTGATTTTGAGCCCTTTTGGCCTAGTTTTAGTCTTGGACTGATTTAATTATGGGTTAGTTGTAGCTGATGTTTCCTGATTGAGCAGTTGAACCCAGTTAAAGCTTGTTCACGTAAAGTATATTTCAATATGTGTACATTATGTTCTGTTGTGTTTGCAATTGCAATTGAGATAATAAATATTCTCCTTTTATGTAAACAAGTACATATTTCCATAGCTTTTTCTTGTTTTTGTAGGCTTTTACTCATCAGACATTTTAACTATGCAATGTGCAAAGTATCTTTTTTAAAGTATACAGGGCATGTTTATTGGGTTACATTTTATCTGTAAAAAATGTAGGGGGCCCAGAAATTTTTGTTTCCATAGGGCCCAGAATTTCTGGCGGCACCCCTGTCCAAAAGTGAACCATCACACCAGAACAGTTGTCATATCATGACATCAATCAACAATTTTAAAGCACTAAAGACCGGTCGGGAAACAGGAAAATGAAAAACAACACTATGTTGTGTGTATATGTGTGTAGGAGTAAATGACACTATTTCCTTTTGGGACAGAGAGACTAAATTCCGGTATTTGAGTTTTAAACATGTTTAATAAAATAAAAATAAAAATTTAACAACACGTATAAGTACAGTTACAAATGATACAGAATTGGTTAAAAAAAGCCAACCAGTATTTACAGGAGCATGTGTTATGCTATTTGTCAGTGTGTAAGGATTGTCAGATGACGCTGCTGAGGAAGACTGCAGACATAGTTCGAAACGTTAATGGCGACTGTGGCTCAGTGGTAGAGTAGTTGGCTTGCAATTGGAGGGTTGTAGGTTTGATTCCAGCTCCCTCCAGTCACATGTCGATGTGCCCCTGGGCAAGGCACTTAACCCCCAAATTCTACATTGTCCTACTGAGCCATGTTGGGTGTCGGTGTATGAATGCGAGTGTGATTGGGTGAATGCGGCTTCAATGTAAAGTGCTTTGAGTGGTCAGTAAGACTAGAAAAGCGCTATATAAGTTCAGTCCATTTACCATTTAATGTACAAGGAAAACTATACGCGTCACAACAATACAGTCTATGGTCACAACAGAAGAGAAAAGCTAGCAAGAAACTACTACTACTAAACAAACCTTACTTCTTTTATTTTGTTTTTTTATTTTAGTAATTTATTATTTTATTTGTCAGGCCAGATCAGAAACAACATAAACGAGAAAACCAAAGTGGAATAATGGGCATGTTTTACGGCCGCCGACCCGCAGTTATTACCTTGGTTTGGACTGGAGTGCTTCTTCACCTTAAAGGTGAGCGAGTGTTGCTCACTGAACGGCAGAAGCGAAAGCAACAGTCCGGTGGTGCATGAAGGGTTTTTTTCTTTTCTTTTTCTTTTTTGTCTTTCTGTCTGCAATGACAAGAACAATACATGTCACTCTAACACGGTCTACTGTTCTGCCTGACCGCTCCACTTTTTTCAGGAATTAACGGCAGTTGGTTACCATGACAACAGTGCTAAACAGCGGGATTCATTTAAATTAAAACACAGCTAAATGTTACAGCTAGTGAAGACAAGGAATTGGAAATTAGTGATACAGGACACAAATAAAAACAAAAACCAATAACCAATTACACTGACGTCAGACTACAGATAAAAACTATGTTAACTGCTAACATGCTAACAGAAGAAACTTGCTTCGATTTACCATTATTACCTTTCCATCTAGATAACACATAAACCAAAAGACGTGTAGGGAAATACAACAACAGAGTAATCGGAACAAACACATATGGGTGTTCGACTATGGGTCTCACCTGCAATGGCAAAATTGTGCTTCTTCAACTTCTTCGGTAAATCTACTGCAGGTGCTGTTTCCCCTAGCAACGCGAGGCGCTTACACAGGGGGGGGGGGGGGGGGGATGGATGGATGTGATGGATCAAACCACTTTCAAGGAAATAGGGGGATGGAGTAGTTTTTAAAATGTATCGTTTTAACTACACATCTGCATTGTGTGTATTTTCACATTTTTCCAGCATGTTGAAATGAGCATTAAGTTAATGTTAGTTAATAGCTCCTTACAATATTTTGGGGGTGCTATCAATATTTTTGGGGGTGCTCCAGCACCCCCAAAAATGGGCTAAAATCGCCCATAATTGTGATCTTGTGTAATTTGCTTTGTAGCGCTTGTCTTTGTTTTTTTCTCGGTCTTTTTCACTTTCTTTTTTGTGCTCCATATTGCGTGTTTGGAATGTTCTTCCTCTGTTTCTCCAATGCACGTTTTCTTGAAAGCATGCATGGGATTTCATTTATAATGCCAAATTTTTGCTTTGATGGTATCTTGTGTTTTGGATGCACGAGTGTTCTTTAAATTGTTATATATGGTTTTACTGGTGAGTTCGTGTTCTGCTTCTCCATCGCTTTAAAAAAAAATCTGTAAATCCTTTGATACAATGTAGAGTTCTGGTTTCTTTTCATTTAGTTTCTTTTAATGTTCTTAGTTTGTGTTTCGTAGTTTGGATTCTTTTCTTTCTTCTTTCTTCCATTTTGTTCTTTTGCTTTTGTGATGGCCCATGTAGGATAACCGGTTTTTAGTGCTTATTTTATGTGTCCGTCTTCTTTGTCATTATCTTGTTTTTTCTTATCGTCATTGCCCGTTTAGTGTCCTTACTACTGACATTATGTGAATAGTAGGATGTTCTGATGTCCATAGAAGGTATTGGTCTGTGTGTGTTTTTTTTCCCCTGTATTTATTTATCTTTGGTTTGCCCTCTTCTTGTCTGCTTATTTTCATTTCCACAAATACTATGCTTCCATCTACACTGTAAAATCTGATTAGTTAACATACTTTAAAAAAAAGCATCCAAACACATTGCAATTAAAAAAGGTACACGTGATTAGGTAATTATGTGTTGGAGGCACTAAGGTATATAAATTTAAATAAACGTACATGCAAATTATAACTAAGACAAACCGGTACAACGTACTTAAACTTAAGAATTTTAAGTTTTCAAGAAATGTATTTATTATTTAGTTCTACTTTTCATTTTTGATTCCAGTGTAATTAAGATTGTTCATTTCACAATTAAAAGTATTTTACTCGTTACCATTTAAACATTTGTTATTGACAATTACTTTTGCTTTTCAGTTTTTTTCATCCAGATTCATAAATGAACAATATTTTGCAAAGTAAATGAACCCAAATTCACTTAAAAATTTATATTTTGTGTTAATAAACAGAAAGAGTCACATTTTCTGTTGGAGCTGTTCATAGTACACAAAATGTAGTGCATCTGAGGCAATGCATTACTTAAAAAATAGAGTACGACAACATTCACCAGAGTTTTGGAATCAATAATAACCCCAATGTTTGAGCAATCAAAAATATGGAAGGGTACCTTAATACAACAGACTTCCAAGTCACTCATGGTTTCAAAAACATACCCCTAAGCATCCTGGGCAATATGATAATTAGGTCACTGATGTTTTTGAGGTACTTGCTTTTAGCAGATAACTAGAACTTGAACCCTGAGTGACAATAACTTAAGACTCAAGACACTAGCTACTTTTACATGTGCAAAATATCTTTAATCGGATCATATTTCGGATAAGAATGTGACTGTATACATGTGCCCTGAATTAATCTATCCGATTATGACAAGCGTTTACATCCGCTATATGTCTGAGTAGAATAAATCATTTTGACATGCACAGAACTATCTAAAAAACTGGAAACAACCGTAGAAGAAGAAATAGACTTCCGTTGTAAACAGACATGACTGCGGCCATTTGAAATGGACGACTTTGATGTTCTTCAGAGCGTGCTTTTATTTTTATTTTTCTGGCCACGGTTTTACATCTACAAGCCTTCATTCTTATGTGCACAATCGAATTACAAACCGAATCCCTTTATTTTTTAGGCCGATGTATTAGACATCTTTGCATGACTTTACATGCGCAGGAATGACCTACATTCGGAATATTTGTGCAGTGTCCTTGGGTGTTTTGAAAGGCGCTATATAAAATAAATGTATTATTATTATTATTATTATTACATTCGGAATAAGAGTTTACATGCACCACGATCGGATTAACTATCCGAATAAACCACTCCTCTCAATGGGTGTGAAATTTTGATCCGAATAAGTTTGATTGGGTCAGAATAATCTGAATGGCGTGTTTACATGAAGCATTTTTTGTTCCGATCAGGCTTTTAATCAGATTATTGTGTCCATGTAAACGTAGCTATTGTCAAGTTGAATTAAAATCAAATATTCTCATAGTGGCAAGTTACGCCATGCAAAGGTAACGCAGAATAAGTAGAAACGTACATTTCTTATATCCAATTACATTTTAATTCATAAAATCTATGTAGTAGCTCTCATATTGACACTGGTAATTTATCGGAAGCAAGTCATGATAACTATTCAATTTTACATTGTATTTCTTTTTTACAAGTGAATTTTATGTTGCCTGTAGTATCAATACTGTTGAAGTGTTTTGTTAATGTCTCCGTTTGTCCTTTCGGGATTATTTCCAGTATGTCATCCACTGTATCTTTACCATAATTTTATTGCACATGTAGGGGGGTGCTGTTTATCGCTTTCTGTTCCGGATCTTGCACGAAGAATTCACAGAGTGCTGATAATTGGTTTCTAATGGCAAATCCTTCTAGTTGTTTGTAAATGACCTTTTTGTAGCCGAAATAGGTGCAAGTTGCTAGATACTTTATTAGTTTTATTATATCCTGTGTCGATAAGTTGGTTCTTTTCTGTAACGTCTTGTCCTGTTGAATTTCATTCTGTACTATGTTAATGGTTTCTTTGACTGGAGTTCTGGTGAATAGGAATATGACATGAGATAGTAGTGTAGTAGTATTTTATATAGTGAGTTATAGTAATAAATAGTAGTATAGTACTGATATTGAAGCTATATTAAGACCTGTGGAAGCGCTGAAGAAGGCAACAGTGTAGGCTGAAAAGGTATAAATAAGCATTTTTTTGTACTCTGTGTATAAACATGAGAAACAGAGAATATAGCAATGGATACATAATGCACCTACCAAAGAAAAACACAATAAGTTTCAGAAAAATTATGCCACTTACACACTATAATACAGCCTCAAAGAGGTGAAAAAGACCAGTCATTCTAAAAAATTCTGTTAAGTCCCATAGTGACAATTAATAATTAATAAATGTATGAAACGTTTTCTGTTTATTTCTAGTGTCCAATTCAAACCATGACAATTAATTCTCAAACAAATATTTTGAGAAGTTCAAGATAATATGTTTTTAATTATCTGTATCAAATACTTGATATTCTAAAACAAAACTTCCTCTGTTTCCTTTATCAACTGACTGTTTGATAATTATTTAAATTCAAAATTATTTTATTACATGTTCTTCCAACTTATACTAGTGTGATGGCTGTGCATCAAATTGAAGTGTATTTAAGGGCAGGCTAAAAATTTGTTGTTTGTCTAAGTACGTATAGAAAAATGAAACAGAGATATGTGAATTAGATGTTAGTATTGGACACTAAAAGTTACCAAATCAGATTTAAGTTAAATGCCAAGATAATATAATAGCAGATGTAGAATATGTAAACCACCATGCTCAAATTTGAAAATCTCTTTACTATTTAGCTTCAAATAAACAGCAGCTTTTCGTTGTACTAAAACTGCATTAACGGAGACATTTTTTTAAATTCATAGTTTCCGTTAGTGTGTCAGTGTATGGGGCGCCAAGTGTAAAATTTTCGTTATTTAGTAGAAATGCACTTTTTTTGAACATTTAGCTTCATTTTTCCACATAGCACACTTCCATACATTTAGGAAGAAAATGTTTTTAAAATTCAACATTTACCAGCATATTTACATTTTAAAAATCTAAATTCTAAATATTATTTCGAAATGTAACATGTTAAATCTAAATGTTAAATCTAAATCTAAATGTTAAATCTAAATCTTTAATCTAAATCTAAATGTTAAATCTAAATGTTAAATCTAAATGTTAAATCTAAATGTTTAATCTAAATCTAAATATTAAATCTAAATCTAAACGTTAAATCTAAATCTAAATGTTAAACTTAACTGTTAAATCTAAATGTTAAATCCAATGTTCCAATGAACATGTCCAATGTTCTAAATGTTCCTAACATTTAGATTTAGATTTAACATATAGATTTAACATTTAGATTTAGATTTAACATTTAGATTTAACATTTAGATTTAGATTTAACATTTAGATTTAACATATAGATTTAGATTTAACATTTGGATTTAACATTTAGATTTAACATTTAGATTTAAGATTTAGATTTAACATTTAGATTTAACATTTAGATTTAGATTTAACATTTGGATTTAGATTTAACATTTAGATTTAACATTTAGATTTAACTTTTAGATTTAACATTTAGATTTAACATGTTACATTTCGAAATAATTCTAATCTAAATTTATAATTTAGATTTTTAAAATGTAAATATGCTGGTAAATGTTGAATTTTAGAAACATTTTATTCATAAATGTATGAAAGTGTGCTAAATGTGGAAAAATGAGATAAATGTTCAACAAAAGTGCATTTCTACTAAATAATGAAAATGTTACACTTGGCGCCCCATCAGTGTTGCAAAGCAATTCTCCACCAAGAGAGCAGGAAGTGCACACTTTTTATGGCAGGTTTGCCTACCAATGCAATGTTTTTTCTGGTTGACAAGATTTCGCTTTCTTCAGTCTGTAAGCCCCCTCAAAGAGTATGAATCGCAGAAGGTAAGTTTAGATGGAGCTTCAAAGCTTTTTACTACAAGTGCAGCACATTCAATACCAAAAAACGCATGGAAACAAGCACAGCAGTCTTTTTTGTTGTTCTCTACATCATGCTTGTGTTCAAAATTGCCAAAAGACGGTATTAGATAAAGCGGCATTTCACTATAAATCATGTAGTGCCCCCAAACGCTGCACTGACTACTGATAACATCAACTATAGAGCACCATCTCACCTGCAACCACTTTCCACTAATTAGTCTCCCTGCCATTTCCACTCCTCCTCAGTATATTTAAGCTCCCTAATCACTGCAGTACTCCGTTGATTTGTCCGTGTTTCTCCACTGTCTCTCTTTGCCTCCTTTTTTCACTATCTCGATCCCAGCAGTTATATGTGTTATATATGTTTTCAATTTTCTATTCAATTCAGTTTATTTATATAACGCCGTTTCACAACAGATATCCTCTCAAGGCACTTTACAAGAAGAGTTATTACAATACAATGTTTAATTTAGGAATTAGAGAACCACAGAAGATTGTGTCGTGACTTCTCAGCAATCCCTCACACTGAGCAAGCATGAAGTGACAGTGGTGAGGAAAAAAATCCCTTTTAACAGGAAGAAACCTCCAGCAGAACCAGGCTCAGCACAAGCGGTCATCTGGCGAGACCGTCTGTGGTTTGGAGAAGGCAGCAGAGACACAGAAAGAGAAACAGAACTGATGAAAAAGCAGAAGCTGGTAGCAGGACGGGGAGAACGTTCCTCCACTGGAATGTCATCTTAGTCAGGGTCGTCAAGCAGGGCGGGTCAGGAGCACCTACTGTAGGAAGAGACTAAGAGACAACAGGTTAGTGCTTGAATTGACAGCTCATCATGCAGTTGGGGAGAAGTAGGAGAGAAAGTAGGAACTGACTCTAATAATGTCCTCCAACAGCCTAGCCTAAAGCAGCATAGCTACTAACATTAACCTGTCTCCTAGTTACTAGGAGACCTAGCTACTAACACTCTCTACTTGGCTCACATTAATCTATCTCTACCTAGCTACTCTACCTGACTACATTAACCTGTCTCGTCCTAGCTTTTGACACTCAGTCCGACCTTTGTAAGTCCCGCATTTTGTTTTCATTAGGAATACTCATCAAATACAGTTTTCTGCATTTGGGTGCTTTGAGTGTGTCTGGGATTACATGGAGAGACAAAAGGATGTGAGGAAGCCTCACTTTTGAACTGTTGAAAATAAATTAACACATCCACATTTGAAAGCATTCTTTGTTTACAGCATTT
This sequence comes from Apricaphanius iberus, assembly GCA_028564705.1. NCBI lineage: Eukaryota > Metazoa > Chordata > Actinopteri > Cyprinodontiformes > Aphaniidae > Apricaphanius > Apricaphanius iberus. The sequence goes on along the minus strand of JAPXFQ010001358.1, from coordinate 658,711 downwards.
TTTCACACTTGCCTAAAAGTTTTGCACAATATTGTGTTTATCAAACTCTAGATAAATGAAACAAAGAAGACAGATAATGAATGTAAAAAAAATAATCCAAGAAATCACATTTAATGATTTTGAAAAAATGTCTTTGTATAACATATTTGCTACATGTCCACCCCTTAGAATAATCAGACTCATACCTCCACCATAGTCAAGACCAGAAACCTGTCAAAGGACAACAGGGACAAGATTGTACACCTGCACAAGACTGGGGTCAGCCAATCTTCAATAGACAAGCAGTTTGGAGAGAAGAGATCAACTGCTGAAGTAATTAATAGAAAATTAAATAAATAGAAGATTACTGACATGATCATGTGCTGGCTTAACTTTGAGTGCTGCAGGATGTTAATCAATAACAACGTAGTGCTTCACATGAACTTCAAATAGGCCAACCTCAGCCGCTGCAATCTGTCACATGCTGACCTTTCTGGAACCAACATGAATGTAAGTGTAAAACTATATTTTTTCTACAATAACTTTTAAAAAAAGGTAAAGAATCTTGTGGCCATATCGGATCTTTGCTTTCTTCTGAAGGGCGCTAATTTACGAGGCGTCAAGATGCTCTGCTGCAATGCTGAGGGAGCGTCTCTAAGCGGATGCAACTTTGAAGATCCGTCTGGACTCAAGGCCAATCTTGAAGGCAAAGTTCTTTGCAGAATGTATATCCACAAATTCGAGCGCGCTCGTCCTCATTTTTCGGCTCATTTTAAATATCTTCTTTCATGTATCAGGTGCAAATCTTAAAGGCGTTGACATGGAAGGCAGCCAGATGACTGGTATCGACCTGCGTGTGGCCAAAAAATGCAAAGCTGAAGAACTGTAACCTGCGGGGGGCCACTTTAGCGGGGACGGATCTGGAGGTGAAATAAAGCTCTCAGAGGAGGATTAGCTTTTAAAAGCAGCAACAGAATCTGAGCCAGACGGCTAGCTTGTAAAGGTCAATTTTTAAAAAGGTCAAAGATAATGGAGTTAGGTTAAAAAAACAAACATAATTTATCTACACACTACATTTTAATATGCTACACAGAATGGTAAGAAAGTGGCTTTATCATTGATAAGACAGAGATTTATATTTTTTGTTAACTTGAATTTGCACACTAAAAAACTAATAATAAAAAAAAGAATCCCAACTAAACCAAAATAATAGAAAAACTCCTCTGATCAAGGAATACATATGACACCCAAGCCAATGTATGTTTGGACCAATATGAAAATGTGGGCCTGTATCTGATAATAAAATTGTTATTATGACAATTATTTAAACATAATATATATGTTTAAATAATGTATATTTTAACTTTAATTTTTACATCTCACAAAGATTCCTGCAGCCAGAAGTATTTGCTTCCCTTGATTTTTGCACGTTTTACACAATTTCTCACATTACAGCAGCAAACGTCACTGCATTTTATTGGAAGTCGACCACAGGGAAGTAGTGCAAAAGTTGTTTGAACATGGCTGTCACTGAACTCACATTAGAACCACACAAATGAAACAGTTCTGTATCTTAATATAAAGTATTGCCACTTCTCGAAAACGTTCACATTTTATCTGACAGGCACACAAAACATTTATCAAAGCAGTAGCTAAGAGGCCTGTAGTGACTAAGTCCTGAATCAGAGGGGTTCTAATAAGGGCTGTAATGATTCTTAACCAGCGTAAACGATGACATACAGTCATAGCAAATAGTATCACAATGCGCATGTAAAAATATGTGTGCAAATATGGGGGGAAATTCCTGCCATTTATCAAGAGAATACAATTACAATTTGGGAGAGGAACATTCTGTCTTCTCCTACAAAACCTGTAATGCATGCGCTCAAAACTTCTGCTCCCTTTCAAATATTTTCTCTTCTCTCTCAAAACCTGTAATGCTTGCGCTCTTTCCTCTTTCTTCTGCTCTTTCTCAGATATTCTCTGTTCTCTCTCAAATTCTGTTTCTTGCTCACAGATTTTCTCCACGCTTGCAAACTGTATCTCTGCGTAGATCAAAACTGTGCTTATGAACCTCTCTTCTCTGCTTGCGGATTCTGTGTGCTCGCTCGCAGATCGAGAAGTGTCGTTGCCTAGCAACTGTTCCAGCCAATACAATGAGAGTTCTCCTAATATGTTTGCAGCCTGCTTTAAGGTGCGTTTGTTTTCTGCTGTGTGTTAGCCTGCGCCTACAGGTTACTGTGCTGCCCACTGGATAAACAGAGAAAAAAACTGAAAATGTATCTGATACATTCCAAATATTCATAAAATTTCTATTTGTTTTTCTATTGCACATTTTTTCTATTAAGAGTATAATAAAAAGTTGTAAATTTGTAATATTGTGATATTCTTCTGATGTATTAAATATATAATTAAGCTGTAAAAAGAATGTTTAAATGTTTAATAAAGAAAAGGAAGAGGGAAACAACTTCGGCTTGCTGCTCTCACCAGTTTTGGGGAATCACGATATAGCTTAGTACTTTAAAAATAAATACTTTTTTGTTGTTATTTCAATTGTTTTGTGGATTGTCAAAACTCAAACAAAAATATTTTTGTCCATCCGGTTTGCGATTAATTACTTTGAATTGGATGATCTTACAGACAGCAAACCCATGGTTTCTTCCTCAGCAGAAGTTTTGAGCGCATGCATTACAGGTTTTGTAGGAGAAGACAGAATGTTCCTCTCCCAAATTGTAATTGTATTCTCTTGATAAATGGCAGGAATTTTCCCCCCTACAAAAAATGTCTTTCTCTTCTGAAGAGCCGAAGGAAAACGTCCACTAAGGTGGACAATAAAGTCCTATTCTATTATATTCTTTACAAATGCATGCCTCACTCATTTTAGTTTATTTATCTACACATGCAATACATGACATCTCAAGGCCCTTTTCAAGAAAATTCACTATTCCAATCGGTTTAAAACATTTCTAAGGAAACTCTTTAGGTGGCATGCAGCATTAACATGTGTGCCAACGTGTTATTGACAGTTTTATGTAGTTATATCTGTTATTTAAATATGCACTGCTTTGTGGAGGTCTTTGACAAAATAATACAAGAAAATACAAGATTAGTGGGTGTGACATGACAAAATGTCAAATTGTTGAATACTTTTGCGAAGAGTTTCCACTCTCTTTACTCACTTTGCATGAAAAAAAAAAACCACACAAGTAGCTTAATGTTTTAAACAGCTCTGTGTTTTGCCAGGGATGCCTGGTGTTGCCTAATCCCACTTTGCAGCACCTCCTGTAGTGAAGTGATGCTAACGAAGCAGAAGGGTCTTATATAAAGCACAGTGTGCAGCACATTTAACAGTTGGCAGGTTGCAAGAGCTCCTTGGCTTGTGGACAAAAGGTAAAGTTCTTTCTGGGGTAAGAGATGTAACTAATTAAGGAAAATAAAATGAAAAGATTGTGTATTGAGAGCAAAGGTGCATGTTTTCTCTGTCAGAATGGCTGTTAAAACGCTGACACTGTGGCTTCTCCTGCTGGGGTCGGCACTGTCGCTGGGCAGCTGTCAGCATTGGTCCTTTGGTCTGAGTCCAGGGGGAAAGAGGGAACTGGATGGCTTTCCAAACGCGCTGAACAATGTAAGCATCGGAGCACTTATTTCAAGCATTTATTTTTAATCACCTTTGCCAACACTCTCCATGTAATTCCTTTCCCGTAACAGATATTTGAACGTTTAGTACACATGGATGCACCTTGCAACATTCTGGGCTGTGCAGAAGAGTCACCGCTTCCCAAAATCTACAGAATTAAAGGACTTCCTGTAAGATCTGCACCTTTATGTTTCTTTTATTTTTTTTAATTTTTGTATTCCTGATTGGTCTGGCAAAAATGTCGAAAGCCAAAAAAGGTCAGATCAAACTTGTGCTCTGTTTCATTTGTATGTTCTTTTATTTCAGGGCAGTGTATCTGAGCGGGAACGCAGACACCATCCATTCAAAAAATGATGTTTGATGTATTCATGTTAAAATGTATTGGTTATTATGTAGCATGACGTCCTGTTTATTCAAATTATGAATAAAAGCTACAGAATCTTTTACTTCAGTATGTTATTTTCAAGGGGATTTTGTTTTTTTGTTTGGAAAAAAAAGATGGAAAAGAATGATGGCAGCACAAAACAAAACACCTCCTTTTTCTTTGGTAATTCATTAAACTTTTTAAAGCCTGGTCCTTAGGAATGTAAAACAATATTCCTCCTCACTCCGGCTGCAGTATTCACAGTAAAGCAGCTGATGGATCATCTTTGTGGGATGAATTCTTGCCATGCATTTTTTGTTTTGTTTCCACCAGACATTTTAAGAACCGGTCAGGATCCAGACATTCCTGGGGATCTGAGTCATTTAAACAAGATAGATAGATTTTTTTATCAAATGAGAAATGTCATAATTCTGAAAAGTGTGATCATTTATGCTGAATAGATATATAAGCTTTCTTATTAAACTCAGATGCAGAGAAAAAACTATTTAGATTCCGAGACCAAATGGTCAGCACAGCTGTTTTTTTCCTACTTCCAGTATACCACAATATAAAAAAGAAGAAAAAAACCCTGCATCATTGGCATGCTGTGCTCCACAAAAGTATTGATACTCCTTGAAATTTTGACAATCATGCACATTAATGGACTAAACTTGGATTTTCTTTGATAGTCCAACACAAAACCACTGTGTTTAAGTGAACCTGTCCTCAGTCTCGAATATGGTAAGCCATGGGTATCAAAAATAATGGCAATTTTAGGGATGCACCGATACCGGGCTGATACCGTTCTAATATGCTGATATCAGTATCGGTTGTTAACTGATACCATGAACTGATCATTAAAATGTGGAAACTCTGCAATAATTTTAAATTTTTTTATTATTTTACATAAAATTGTATTTTTTTTTTGTCATTTTATTAATATTTAATCTAATTCACCATATTTTTTGCAACAAGCATTCTTTGTAAACTTAACTGGAAAACAGCCGAACTGCACCATGGAGACCTCATCTTCAGTAATGACAGGAAAAAAAGAGTATTTTCAACCTCACAAAGAGAAACTAAATAAATATTAAAAAGTATTCTCAGCCTCATAAACAGTCAGCGTTTAGCTAAAATAATATTTCCAACATTGCCAAAAGCCAACGTCACTAGTGACGCAGCATATGTGACTGAAAGCTGACACATTTGCTGTTTGGCAACACAGCCACATACTGAAAGCCAGGAGGGACATTTACACATGAAATTTTGTGCGTCTTTCACAGAAAAACTACGTGCAAACAATATGTAAAGAACACATACTTTGCGCAGGATTTTTTTGGTTACGTGTCGTTTTCGCATCAGTTGTCTTCACGCGCAAAGTATGTGTTGTTTACGCGTTATGAGTAAAAGACACATGAAATTTCATATGTAAATGTCCCTCTTGGCTTTCGATATGGGGTCT